>PDNC01000001.1:0-583391 GCA_002572885.1 Blastomyces parvus | reverse complement strand
TGATGGAAATAGCTGACGAAATATTCACGGAGCAATATGGAAACCCGGATTTTGCCCCCGGCGTGTTGGTGAAGGAGTTCGATATTGCGATGATGGAAATAGCTGACGAAATATTCACGGAGCAATATGGAAACCCGGATTTTGCCCCCGGCGTGTTGGTGAAGGAGTTCGATATTGCGATGATGGAAATAGCTGACGAAATATTCACGGAGCAATATGGAAACCCAGAAATTCCTGCAGTGGTCTATTCTCCGGGGACCTTTTCCCAGGAGTGCTCCATTTGTTACCAGGATGTTTTGGATGCAGCCTTGACTTCCCCATGCAAATCGTGTACTACTCGTACCTGCAGAGGTTGCATTCGGAAAATGTTCATCTCAGCCTGTAGCGATGAGTCGCGTATGCCGCCACGTTGTTGCGGCCCTCTAAATATCGGTGCCGCTGTCTCGGTTCTTACTCCTGACGAATTAGAGACGTTCAAAAGCAAACATGAGGAATGGGCGACCGCCAACCGTGTGTACTGCCCCGTCCCTACATGTTCCGCATTCATTCCTTACAGGCTTTTCCCCGCCGATTACCGTCATACTTCGGCCAAGCCGAAAGCGGACGAGAACCTTCCTGAGTCTCCCCGTCCAACGCAACTGCAAACCCCACCACCGACACCTCCAACCTCGACTACACCGCCACCTCCAGAGCCCCCATCAATACCTTGCCCAGGCTGTTCTATTGAAATATGCTGCAATTGCAAACAGCTTGCGCACCAGGGCACGCTGTGTCGTGAAGATGCGGGCGAGCTGGATCCAGAACTAGCCGCGCTTTTGAAAAAATGGAGAATCAAAAGATGCCCTAAATGCCGTGGAGCAGTACGATTAATGTATGGCTGTAACCATATGGCTTGCAGATGCGGTGATCAATGGTGCTGGCAGTGCACACAGCCTATCGATGTGTGTCAATCATATGGCTGCGACAACGACGGTTCTGACGAAGAGAGCGAACCCGATGATTCTGATTTCGAGGAATACGACAACGACAACGAGAACGAGAATGAAAATAGAAACGATGAAGGGAGCAATCAAACCCCCCCCGAGAACCGGGACCTAGATCGGCGCACCAGAGATCACTGGGAGGGTGAAAACGTTTTCTTCGGTGAAGAGCCCGTTATCCAACATTATGACCCTATTGATTGCTACCACACCTGGCTAAAAGCCACCACTCAAGATGTAAACCAGAACATGAATTTTGCCTGTGAGAAATGCTGGCGTCATATCACTCCCCGGCAATTGACATATCCTGAAGTGGTAGAATTGATGGAGCATGGATTCATTCCCGAAAAGCCGGTCCCGGAGGGTGGAAACCAGGAAAAGCCTGGCGAGAGACTTCTTATGTGCACTCGATGTTCCATAATGCTCTGTGATGATTGCCGGGACGAGGACAACGCGAAAAAGGTTGCTGGGAAGACATGGGAGTTCAGCTGATTATGATGGATGAATTACTCAATATGGTGTTCATGCTACCACGACAAATTTGGCGTTTTTGATAAGGTGACTATGCAAATATTTCTATTCTCTCACTTATGCATTAGAGGAGCGTTTTGCTTTTTATGTTTTCTTTCTTTTTTATATATTTATTGTTGGCGATTTTCATGGCTTCTTCTTCATCTACTTGTTCCGTTCATCTCACCTTTCTTGTTTAACTTCGTCATGACGAGCATTTTGTGTACTTCATTTAAAGCTCCTATCCTTGAACACATCCTTTCCACCTTCCATTTCACTTTTCCTTCTTATATTCTGTCCCCTGGGTTTGACCCTGCGGACAACAATGTATTCTGGCTTTTTTACATACCACCGGCCGCCGTACATAGGGAGGTGCAGTGCATTTCAATGGCGTAACCTAGCAATCACCGGGCAAATATTTTGATCAAATATTTTTCTTCGCCTAATATCTAAATGAACAATAAGTTGGTGCTGTCGATTAGGCAGGCTTAAATATAACTGAGCGACCACAGAACTTTGCTGTAGGCGGACTCATATATATCACGTGAGATATCCGATTAATTATATCATCGATGTCCAAAATCCGACAGCTTTCCACCATTGGAGTAGAGGAACGAAGGAAGACTTCAATCCTCAATTGAGCTTGCAACACGAAATATCATCAATTAACAGCTAGCAGAACATTGCCAAGATGAATATACCGCCCTCTTCTCTCCATACCCCCCTCCGCCGCTCCGCCTTCCAATGCATCCGTCAAACACAACGGTCAACCCGCGCACCACTCCGCCATGCCCAGCAACAGCAGCATCGCCATGTATCCGCAGGGGCCCCAACACCCGTGTCACGGTTTTCCGTGAACCCCCAACGCAGAGCTGGCGCCCAAGATCCCACGAACCCTGCCCAACGATATCAGCGTAGCATAGCCCTCTGCGCTGCAGGCATTGTCGCCTCTGCACTTGGCATGTATGCTATCATTAATTCATCAGGATTGGAGAAGGATGTTCCGAACGACAAAAAGGACCTACAATCGCCGTCCCAATCAGATAGAGGCTATGACAGGGGCAAGATAATCAAACTTGAAGGGCCCCCCGGCCTGGGAGAAAACCCGACAACGACCATAATCGACGGCATAGAGCAAATTCCGACAGAGAATTCCACAATTCCTACTTTCCCCAAAACTATCAAACTCCCTGTCGGCGCCTCTCAAGCCCTGCCCGCGGGTGCACGAGCAGGCGATGAGTTCCCTCCTAACACCACAACGGAAGAATACACCTTACTCGGCCTAGGCATCCGTTCCGTCTCCTTCCTCAGCATCCAAGTCTACGTCGTGGGTCTATACATCGCCAACTCAGACATCGCAACTCTACAACAGCATCTCATCAAACGAGCCGCGACGCCTGTAACCTCCTCTGCAGTAAATGGAAACGACGTCGTGGCCACCTCACTCGTTCCCGCCGAGCGAGACGCGCTGAAACAGATGCTACTGGACCCGGAGCAGGGACAGGAGGTCTGGAACGAGATCCTCAGAGATACCAGGGTCCGCACCGCTTTACGCATTGTGCCTACGAGAAATACGGATTTCTTGCATCTGAGGGATGGGTGGGTGCGTGCCATCACAGCGCAGGCGCAGAGTGCAAATGCACGTGCGCGGGAGGTAGTCGCGAAGCAGGGCTCGACGATACCAGCCGGCGCTGTGGTGACTTCTGAGTTTGAGGATGATAGCTTTGGCACCTCGCTTAATGACTTTAAGTCGCTATTTGGCGGCGGGGCAAGGAAGAATGTGCCCAAGGGCCAGATTCTGTATCTGCTCCGCAATAAAGTCGGGGCCCTGGAGACGATGCTCGATGCTGGGAATGGGAAGCCGCTGGTTTGGCTGGGCTCGATGCAGGATGAGCGAGTAAGCCGGTTGTTGTGGATGGCGTATCTGGCGGGGAAGAAAGTGGCTAGCGAGGGGGCGAGGAAGAGTGTGGTTGATGGTGTTATCGGGGTTGTAGGGAGACCGGTTGGGACTGTCGAGCAAAGGGTTGTATGACGGTATGATTAAGTGGGAGCTGTAACAATATTAAACTTGTTGTGCTTTCCTGTCTACTGTGATGTAGATTTGGGGATTAAAATTGGGCATCCCGTCTTGCCAAATGTTTTTGGTTTAAGAACATTGTATTATATTTCTTTGTAGATATTTTTGTCACGCTTTACCACTGCAAAAATTAGACGATCTTCACTGACTAGATGCATGCAATTCCTGTTCTACTTATATGCAGAATGCCTATTGGGAATTTCTTCTCTCTATTGTCATTAATTCCAGTCATAGCAGGTCAAGGTATTTTACAAGAAAAAATCAAAGCAAAAGCAAACCCCCGAATTAACCCAGTTCCACATCAAAACGTAAAGCTAGAAACGTAAGAAGAAGAAGAAAAGGCCTGTCTATCCCATCGGCGGCAACCGTCAATCAGTTGCTGCCCACTAGAGACCTCGTATTGTCCACCACATCTCCACCGGCATTTCTCTCTCTATACCTTCGAAGAAAAGAAACCTCTGCCCAGCTTGGACACAAGCGGGGGGGCTTTCCATTCGTGCAGAAAAATCACGCCTTGGATTGTTTGGCAGCGGCCCCAGAGCTCACGAGAGCAGACAATTCTCTCCTACGGGCCTGGATATCAGAGTTGCCGCCAATATGCTTTTGACCGATGAAGATGTTGGGCACGGTGCGCTGGTTGGTAAGCTCTGCCAGGGCAGCTTGGATGGCGGCGCCGTCATCTGCTTTGTACAGTTAGGTGTTAACTTAGTGATCGCTTCCTTTTTGTGAATGTAGGCGAGATGGGGAAGTTAACTATGTAGGACGCAGGGGTAGTGGAGGGGCGGGAGCGGGGGTATTGAATAGCACGAACCGATTTCATCCAATTCCAGGGCGTAAAACGGGATGCCTTCTTCGTTCAGAAGGGACTTGGTGGCGCGGCTGAAGGAGCAGTAGCTTTTCGAGAAGACGACTATTTAATTTATATTAGCCATTGGATTCTGCAACAGATGCTTTTGTGCGCTTCGTGTGGTGGATGTTGCACATGTTCTTTTTTGCGCGAAATATACTATGAATCAAACAAAATCTTGAAAGGGAGAGAGATGGTTGTTCCTATAACTATCGCCATAGAAGCTAGGAGGATATAAGAAGATTTATATATACATACCAACGTTGTTATCAGCAATGATGCCTTCAACCTTGGACTTCGCAGCAGACATAGTTGCGGGATTTGGGCCGGCGAGAGACCCGAGAAAGCGGCGGAAAATAGATGCTATGGTGGGCAATTGGGGGAAGGCTCACGAGCCTTCGTTACTTGAGATGAAATGGAAGATAATAGAGGCTTGCTTGTAGTTGATAGAAGAGAGATTTGATGTTTGTCGACAGTTGTGATGTTGTTGTGCTGGATGATGATGAATGAAGTTGTCAAGACGGTGGTGAGGTTGTTCAGGGCAAAATGATTGCTGGGCAGAATCCAACTATTTATGCACAACCAGAACACATCAATTCACTGGGATTAGCAACACAAACCACCTCCTCTGCAGTGTTACTATTACTACTCTCAAAAATTGCGAGGTACTTTACTAATATCAGAGGCAAAACGACCAATGGCTAGATAACCGGAATTGAACAAATTCTCCGTATCTCGACGATCTGCGCCGTCGGAGCAGACTTCTTGCGCCCGCAAGATTTGTCATCCTCCGGAGTTTCCCCGTCGACGTCATTCTCCTCCTCATACTACAATCGAGATATTCTACATGCTGACCCCAGCCGGCAAAGCAGAGATGATTTAGCATTTAGTTAGATATTCCAAATGCATTTCAGCTACCCCAGCCAATAACATCCATTGATGCCAACCGCGATTACTCAGGTTGCTAGATCATTCTCAATTCATCGGCTAACGCTTTAAGTGTACGATCCCTAGAATACCCCGGGCACCGGCCAACATATCAAAAACCTTTCCACAGTTCATCCGCCCCCCGAATCAACCCTGCTCACAGCTGGTCGCTTCCTGATCTCTCAAAGCAAAATATTTCCTTCCCAGGCCGGTGATGAAGAGTGGAAATGTCATCATAGGCTAGATCCTCTTGGCCTTTGCGCTCTATCGTCAGGTCGTTGAAATGGCGAAAAAGCCTCGCCTGCGTGACGTACTGTACATTTCGCTATATGCAAGCCTGCTTTTGAACGATGCAGTTGATCATATGATCAGCTAATTCGTCTTTTTCTTTCGTCGGTTCGCGGGGTGAACGGGGCTATACACTGTCCTGAGCCCTTAAAGAACATCATCAGATGCTGCTCTAAGTGCTTACTGCCTGCCCTGGTGCCTGACCATCTGGAAGCGTCGGATTTATCAGGCTCTATGAAAAGTTCTTCGTTGCGGTGCATCACCCACGAGCTCGTACTAACAAGTGTCCGGGGACTTGTTAATGATCTTGGGAGAATCACTGTCCTGTACATACATCGGCCCTTTATGTGAAGAGGAAGGGACAAAATTGACTGCAAACTTACACCTGCGGGGACTCTATAGCCGTTTTATTTCGATGCCAGGTTCTGGAACGACTCGTGGAAGTCGCCCAAGAATACCATATGATAACCTGTGGTACCCCATTGGGCGTCCTTACTTCCTAGTATTTTTCTTCGGGAAAGAAAATGGAGTCTGTCCGAAAGCCTTCCTTGAGAACAGCACTCTACACCATGGTGCACAATCCCTAAAAGTCAGCATTCCTCTCGAAAATCCAAAATATCTGAGGCTTCAGACCACTCACCAAAAACGGAAACTTCTCCCGCTTCGCAAAAGTAGGTTCAGATTTCGGACCGGGAAACGCCGTTTCCAATAGATTCCGTCTTCAACATCCGCTACATCTCCTCGTTCACAACGGTATTGCCCGCCGTGATCATTTAATAGGTTTCCCGCCGTATGCGACACGACGGCAAGGTCATCATACGCATCTGTTTTCAAATATCCAACAGCAGGCCTTCCCTCATCGCTGGCTTGATCGCTCACGGCATGGTCTCTAGCGGCCCCAATTTAGGGCTTGTGAAGACATTCAATTCAAACATCCTCCTTGGAAGGTGTTGTAGAATGAATGGGGTTCGGCATAACAGTTGCCGTCGCGGTAGATCCTGTCATGGTTTTTTCCAGATCGCTCAGATGGATTTGGACGGGGGAAATTGCCGATTACAGGGTGGCTATGGTGTTTCTATATATATAGGGTGCTGAATATAGATGTCAGCCGCTGGACATTGCATGGGATGCGATGCATGCGCAGTGCAGAGGGACCCGCATATGCTATGCAGCCGTTCCTCACATGGTGCATGAAATGGAAGGTAGGGGAAGGGGTTGGAACAAGATGGATATATTTGTGCATGGCGGCAATACTAGCGTCAGGCCGATAAATAAACTATCAAAAGATCTATAGGGGTGAGAGACTACCGTCAGCCTTGCTGGCTCAATTCTCAGAACTATTTAGAAAAAGAAAAGCAAAGCGCATCGAGGTCCGGGAAGAAAGGAAAACAAAGCGACCTACCATTGGTTATGGGTGGAAGCTACACATATAAAAAAGAAAATGGGAGAAAAAAGCAAAAGTTCTAGGCACGAATTTTCAATGAAGAGAGACCATTCTGTTTTTTATATTTGGTAAATATGCATATATGTATATATATATTCCCTATCCGCCCTCCTTTTCCCCGTAAAATTTTCGCGAAGGCTCTGGGGTGGGAAGGCGGGACATGGGATTTGGGAATGGAAACGGGAGGGGGACAATTGGTATGGTATATGAATAGGCGACAATAAGGGCCCGGAAGATTTTATGTTATGTACCAGAGCAGAGTCGGGATTGAGAGGGATTTGAGAATGAGAAAGAGAGAGAGAGAGAGATAAAATAACCATCCCTGGGAATATCTTTGCAGGCGCCGGATGGTTGTTGGTTTGTGGCTGTTGTCGATTGTTAAAGTAGCTTGCATAACAGGAGGAAGCACATAGATCGAAGGTAAATATGAAATAATCAAAGGAATATAAATTGGAAAGGAAAAAAAGGCTGGATGGCAGGGACAGCGACAAGAAGGTTTGCAGTCCCGAAAGTACAAGACACCAAATTCGATACGACAGAAAGCACAAGGGAAGGACGTCGGCAATATATTTTAGTTGAAGGAAAAAGTAGCAGGGAGGACGAGAGCAAGACGAGGGGGAAATAAGAAAGAAAAAACAAAAGAGAAATAAAAGAGCACCAGGAAAAGGAGATAAGAAAAAGAAGCTACTTGAAAAGAAAAGGAAAGGGAATATAATTTAACAACTGGCAAAAAAGATATCATAAAATTCGTGAGAATACACAGCGAGAACAAGGGAAAAATAAAATAAAAAGGAAAGATAAAACAGCCGACGAAAAAAAAAAAGGAAGATGGGGTATGATGGTGTAAGTTTAATGGCTTGCTCAAAATAAAATGGATGAAAAATAAAAAAAAGGGGGGCAAAGAAGGAAAACCCAAGTGGATAAAGGTTAAATAAAAAAGAAGCAAGCCAAACCAACCGCAAGGACAGAGCCAGGAAAACAGAATGAAACAATAGAAAATAAACGCCGATGGGCTACGGATGAGATAAGCTTCAAAAATAGAAACAAAGGATATGAAAAGGAACAATCAAGGAGAGAGGGGTAATATATGCCCCTGACGGCCTTGTATATTTGAATGTACAGTACGAGTTCTCGAAATAAATAACTAACACAATATTTCAAGAAGGTAAGAAGAAGATAAGAATAAGATAGGGGTGGTGAAGACGGCGAGGAGTTGACCCGGATTAAGAAAAGCTGGTTAGCTGGCGGGAAGTTTGTTGCAAGTAAATGTTGTCGATGTCTGGACAGGAATTTTGTGGAGGATTTCTTGTATTTATTCCCTTTCCTTTTCCTTTTTGTTCGTTTGGCTGCATGTTAATCAGAAGTATGTCATCTGATCATTTCGTGAAACGGAGAACCCTGCTGTTGTTATTATTAAATATGGATCCATTTACATGACGATGCAACAGCCACAGCCCTTCTTCACTGGAGGGTCATCGTCATCCGCAGGTGGTGGCTGCGGTTTTGGTTTTGAGATTTGTGATGGTTTTGGGGATAGCGAGGATTGCACTGTTGGTATAGTTTTGTAACCACCGTGGTCCGTCCCGCCTGTGCTGGGGCGATTGTTGTTGTCCGGGGATTTCGGCGTCGGCGTTGGTGGCCACAGGGACGAAGCGGTATTATTTTCCTGAGCCTTTTCGGTATCCAGACTGGGGAGAGTGGGTTTATCAAATTCACTGACAGCCAAAGGTGCGAATTCCCGGTCATACATGGACGGAATTTTGCCTTCTCGTTCCCATTGTTCCTGTTGGAGTCGCTTCGCGTGGGTGGGGAGAATTTGTTGGTCTGGTGGTAGGCGCGGGTCGGGCTTATACATGGTCGCCAACCACGGCGGATCTCCCTCCGGACGGTTAACTGCTGTCCGGGGACGATCATCCCCAGATCTGGTAGACGGACGCGGATTGGATGAACCGCTGACGCTATTGGTGTTGCTACTACTTGCCGTCGCCTTTGGTTTCGATGTCGATGACTTGCGATTATTAGGCGGATTAGATGATTTACGGGCGGTACTTGTTTGTCGAGATGTTGCTTTCGCTTTGGTTGGAGAGTTTTGCTGTTGATAAGTGAAGTTGCCACTGGCGGGTCGACTCGCAGGAGGCGTTGAATCCGCTGACGTCTGTGGTTGCGCTTGGGGTCGTGGTTGCCGGTCCGTTTGCTGCTGCTGCTGCTGCTGCGGTTGCGGTTGGGATTCTGGCTCAGGAGTGTAATCCGTTGTGGTCGGTAGAGGATCGCTGATCTTGCGAGTTTTTGCGTATGAAATGCTTTCATCATCTCCGCTCCCAAGCGTGTTGTTTCGTGCGCGATTCAAGGGGAATTCCCGTTCTAGATGTTCTAGAGGGATGGGATGAGGACTCGTCGCAAGAACCGGTATTTTGGAAGCGCTTTTCCTGAGTCCAATGGCTTGGCGATATACCTGGGAAGCGTTTCTTCCCTCCTCGTACGGATCTGCAGCGATTTCTTCGGGTAGGCGGGGATCGTCAAAGACGACCGGTCCGTTGTTCTCCGGCTCTTCTTGTTCCTCATACTCAACAGGCACAGGGGATGTGATCCGCTGCCGTTTTTCTTCGCGCGCCCCGGGCCATTGCTCGCCCATCTCCATCGTCCCATTTGCGGCATTGCTATGGGAATCATGGCTCCTGCCTCGTCTGCTGCTCGACTTGCTTCCGGCACGAACCTGTCGCTGGTGAAACTGAATGCCAAATTGTTGTAATTCCTCACTCTCAATTTTAGCCAATTTGTCCCGATGGATCCAATTAGCGCTGTCCAAATCGTCAATGAAGCCAGCACTGTCAGCTTTTTTTCCATCCGATTCCATCACGCTCACAGCACTCCTATTGGCTGATTCTCGACCATACAAATCCAAAAGGCTATCCACTTCACTGCCCGTTCGGCTGAGGGTTGGTTCCCGCTTTCCCAGCGCATCCACTCGACTGGGCAATAGATATCCCGTGTCGCCCTGTCTGGAGCCGGAGCGTGATGAGTTCCGAGACCGTGTGGTTCCGTTGGTTAGAGGTGGTTGATTATGCCGCTGACTAGGCCTTGGGTATGTGGCGGTCGAATCGTTGGAAGTTCGTGGCTTAGAGGAAGCTGCTGGGGGTGCATTTTGCTGCGGGGGCTGTTGGGATATAATTAGCAAAGGGGTATTTTCCACAAGAACCAAACTTGACGTAATGGAGGAAGACATATATAAAAAAGGGAGCAGGTCTAGGTAGAAGAGGAATGGTGTATATTTTTCTACCTATTTCAGCTCATCTGAATGGTATATTCGGCCGCGGCGAGGCTGGAAGGGAGCCGGAGAGAGGCAGGAGGGAGTCACAACACGCCATACAAACCAACGCACACCAGAACAGGCGTAATTAAGCACTCACTGAGGCATGATACAGAGAGATACAGAGACTGAAAACAGGCCAGAGACAAGAAACAATTGAGAGGGGACGGTGTCACACGTACATCTTGGCTGATTGGGACGGAGAAATCCCATGGCTGCTCTTTTCCATTGACGCTGCTTGGCGATGGCAGAGCATCGAGAGAATGCGTTGCAGCAGCTTCTGCCATGCCAGCAAGCCCTATTCTATATTTCTATTGTGCAACGAATCTGTTCTGGAATGAGCCAGAAAGATCTACTCCTTTTCTCTAGGGTTCCCTCCTGTTCGTCTCTCCTCGTTCTGTCCTTTTTCGTTGGGTTTTATCGGTCAATCCACTCCGGCCTGTAGAGCACACTAGATTCCATTAAAGCCGGGCTCTGTGGTGGATTTGGCCAGACAAATCGCGAGGAGATCGAGATTGTAACACAAAACAAGGCCGTGTGGAGGGACGAGAGAGGAGGTGGGGTTTTATATAAGGTAGTCGATTAAAACAATGTAGCTGGTACACTCGAAATCCCAGTCAAGGTCGAGCGAAGGGGTGCGGAGGATATCAAGGCCGGAAAAAGTAGCTCCGTCGGCGGAGAGGGAGGGGGGGGGAGAGGAGAGGAGAGGAGTGGTTTTGGTCTTGACAAGACGATGGCTGTTCTTAACGGCGTGGGAACGCGAATTGGGCAATAGATCAGCGATTAAAGGAAAAGAAAAGGTAAAAAGATCGTCTCGGTATGGCCCATGTAGGAGAATCAAAGTAAATGCAGCACTCTACTGAGCTACACAGCCCAGTGTGAGCGTTGGGGGCAGAGTGAGGTATGGGAGAAGGTAAGATAGAAGGGGAGGAGGGAGTGAGAGCGAGGAGGTTGATGTTTTTTTCCTTTTGGGGGGCAGAACTACAAGAATAGCAACAACTAAAAGGAGGCAGGGTGGTAAGAAAACAAAGCACTGCCAGGCACAAACGAGTGACGTGCCCAGAAACTGTACATACATACACTGACACAAAGCAGGCAGAGAAGAAGAAAGAAGGAAGAACAGGGAGAAGAGAATTGGGTTTGAGCAGGAAAAACAAAGCTGGAGAGTTCAGTCGGGAAGCGTGGTTGCCAGTTGGGGGTTCGCCCACTAAACTGCGCCTGCTAACTGCGACGGGGCCACCGGGGACCAGAGGCGGCCGGTTAGTGGCCTGGAGCCATGTCCTCGGAATGGAATAATGCTCATTTACGGCGCTCCAGCTGGCCAAACAGGGCAGGATCCTATGCTGGGGAGGCTCCAAGCTGAGCGTCGAAACAAACCGTTGGTTGCTCTGCAGCTCCCTGCTATCGCACAGCTTGCATGGTGCGTACATACATGGACATATATACACACATACAGCCTGAACCCTTCCTAATACATAGTTTACCTATCCCCATTGCCGTTCAACATTCTCCCATGCCCTCCACAGCTTACTCCGTCCTGTTATTACTACTCTCCCGCCTCTGTCTCCGCCGACGGATTTAGCCAAGGACGAGGCCATTAGAGATCGTCAGGGGCTAATGTGATTGGCTCAGTCGCTGGGATTCTTCATCTCCGCCCTGCTCTCGCGGCTGTCCAGTGGGTGTGTACAGCTGCCCTGCCACTGCATATCTGCAAAAAAAAACGAGAGTCAAAAGTCGAAGAAGGACGGCTTTATTTTATTTTACTTCATTTTTATTTGTTGGTGCTCCATACCGAGTTTATGAAACACCAGAAAGCGGAGTCCAGTCCGTAGTTACTTTGGGAATGGTTTCGGCGGGCCGAAAGCTAGTTCAGCAAAGAGAAAGGGTTAAGCTGGGTTCAACAACCCTGTTCTCAGCAGCAATTAAATTAAAAATGATCACTTTTTTCCCCCTCCTGCTGTTTGGCATTCTCTTGCACACACAGCTCTTTTCTGTTGTTCCATTATTATCCCAAGTCTTCCAGAAGCATAACCTACCCATGGATCAGCCGCGGAAGCATCCATGGATGTCTGTCTCTCTCAACAGCTATGCATAGATCTAGAAAACTCAATGACCGTTTAGATTTTTCCTTTGCCTGTTCCTTTGTTGGCACTTCGAGTTATTCCTCCAAGGCCCATCTGCTCGTTTGAACGGCTTCCGCAGCCAATCTTTCCTCGCCATACCATCCATACCTCCCCGCATCTCCATTGCCATTACCATGCACGCGTAGAAAAAGAATACCTGGGAACTTCGTATGGATTGGATCGCAGCGCAGCGTGCGGAGAAGGAGAAGGACCACCTACCATAAAAGCCCAAGAAAACAAAAGGGAGTGTATACATCATTGGAAGAGTCTATACGGTATATATTGGTATTATTATCAGAAGCAAATAAATGGCCGTCAACCAAGCGCCAGCCAGGCCAGCCGCGGCCATTCAACAGGAGTGAAGATGTGCTATTTATGCGGGTATAGAGATGAGGGAAAAGAAAAAGAAATCTCTCATTCATCTTCTCCTTTTTCCCATTTAGTTGTTTGAGATGCAAAACCCAGATCAGAGGGGAAAGAAAAAATCCGAACCCCATGCCTCAAATATGCAGGTCGCTATGAGCTTTAACGTTTCCATTTGCTGTGCTGTTGTTGATGTTTTTGTCTTTCTAGGGAGAAAAAGAAATTTTTTATAATTCCCTCTCACGCCTTGGAGAGAATTACCCCGCTCATACCCCCATCCCCAAGGAAAGCGCCAATTAATAACTGAAAGAGAAAGGGGGCAAAAATGTATTGAATATCGAAAAAGTAGGATGAAGCATAAAGAACCAATGCATAATCACAAGTACAACGGAATATGGACCAAAAGACCAAAGCCTAGCTAGGTATTGTATGCAACATGGAGCGGAGGAGATAAAGGAGGCGAAAAATGCATAAGTATAAAAATAGAATAGAAATATAAATTTTAAAAAAAAAGAAAAAAATCAACAAATGGAACCCTCCCCCCTCCCAAACGTCCCCCTATCCGCGCTGATGCGCCTCATCAAGCTGCTTCAACATATTCTGCACAGTAACAATGAGCGCTTTCCGCTGCAGCCTCGCCTCCTCAATGCCATCAGTCTCAATCCCATCCACCTTCAAAATAACCTGCATCATCGTTGTCTCGCTCAGCTTGCGGTGCTCGAAATCCCGCGACTTTTGGTCCGCGGGTGGGTGTTGGATGTATTCGCGCAGTAAAGGCTCGAGGGTCTCGTGGAAATAGCTGCTGAGGAGGGAGATCTTTTCTTGAGGCGTACGGACGACGTTGAGGTTTGGGGATGGGTTGGGAATGCGGGAGGGGCGCGGCGATGTACTGGCGGAGGAGGGGGGCCGGATGTTGTCTTTGTTGGCTAAAGGCGGGGCGGAGAGGTTGGGTGAGTTGCTGGTGTAGGAGGATGGCGGGGATTGTTGGGGTGCTCGTTGTGGATGTTGCTGGTGATGTCGTTCTATGGGTATCGCAAAGGGTTTAGATGTGCTTTGTGCCGATGCGTGTGTGTCGTTCGCAGCGTTATTATTATTATTGGAGCGCTTCTTGTGACGTCGCTTTTTGCGGCCACCGCCGCCGCCGCCGCCACTACCCCCATTGGCAGAAGGGGGAGACGGGGATTGCTGGTCGGCAGTCTCGGGCATGTCATAATGTGCAGGTGCTACTAAGCTCTCCTCGCTCGACGTGTCCGGGAGGAAATCCGATATCACGCACATTGTTGCGGAATTCTGCTTGAGCCCGACATCCCTGGCTCTGGCAGAGTCATCTCTCAGCACGGTGCCCTTGTAAAGCAGTTTTATCTGCCGCGTGTCCGAGACGTCCAGTGCATTTGCGGCGGCCAATTTCACGTTCCCAACCGTTATTAGTCCGTCGCCAATGGAATAGGCGGGGAAATTGAGGCGGTATGATTTCCCTCTGTATTTCAGGATGATCACATCCGGCTCGGATTCGTCGTCGTCGGCGGCTGTGAGGGGATGCTGGTTGCTGCGCGGGTCGGTGGGGGAGTAACCTAGGTTATTATGCCGTGCTCTTCTTGTGTAGTCGGCGTCATCGACTGTTACGTAGCTGTAATCATCATCGGTAACGGTTGGCGGCGAAGGGTTTCGGTAGGGGGATAAGCGCTCTCTCCATGGATTCCAGCTCATCGCAAGAACCGCAAGAAGCAAGGCTAAAAAAAAGGTGGCCGCGACGACACGGGTGGTGGGGGTTGTTGTAGCAAGGAATGGTAGAGCCTCAAGGGGCCTCGCAAGGCTACCGAGCCCGAAGGGTGATGACGATGTTGGGTCAACCTTGGAGAGTGTGATCGCAAAGCGTGACACAGCACTCCGGACGGAATCTGGGAGATGAGTTGCCAGAGACTCCAGATATGAAGCGGATGTCGCGCTGAGGGAGGAAAAACGGGAGGAAACGAGTGTCATAGAGCGATTGTGCCAAATGGAAGAGAGGGAGGGGGGGTTGTGGTGGTGCATCGCAGAGTTGGCACCGGGAGCCTCAGGTTTTTTTTTTCTTCCTCCAACGGGCGTTGACTTTTCCTCCGGCTGATGCTGGCGGCGGGTCACAGGATTGCGAGTGCCCGGCAAGCGTCCTTTTTTTCACTTGGTTCTGGTCGCGGCAACGGGCGACAGGGCTCTCAGCCCAAGCCAAGTTCCAGAGCAATAATATTCAATATCAAACAAAATAGCGCAAACATCCCTCTGAAAACTTCAGTTCGAGTAATTGTGAATTGTTAATGTTTTGAATAGAAAGACTTGTTTTCCAGTTAATTTGGCAAAGAAAGACGATCGATCATGGTGGTCAAATGCATATTTCATTTCGCAAAATGTGGTTTGCCGCGAGTTTTTCCTTCACCGTTGATATTGATCTGGCGGTCTGTGGCACACGCCCATACGCTGGGGAATTACCGATTTAACTACGGCATGCCCATTTATCACTACGGGGAAAGCAAGTGCATGGAGTAAATGTGAGTTACAGAGGAATACTTGAAAATGCGGATTATTGCGCTGGACATACATGCTGTCTATATTCTACAACACGGTACCAATTTGCCGGTCGAAAAAAAAATAACAAATAAGAATAACGTCATTGGCCCACCAATATCCCTACAAGTGGTAGGCGTCCATGCTACCTATCGATGCAGAGGATTGATCTCCTAGATCTCTCGGCTTCACAGTTCATATCCGCACCTGCCCTTCTGCAGGCCTCCCACCAAACCATCGCCCAAGACCGGTTGTAGTATTCCCTTCTTCGGGCTCCTGGCCTCCGAGCCACCTAGGCCGCTGGATGCTAACATTATCCCCACGGAACCACTGCGGAGTGCCAGCCGTGTCAAAGGTATTTCGGACCCGGTGCGCGAAGGACTGGAAGAAGTTTTCATCCTCTTCTTCTTCTTCTTCCTCTGGCGCGACTGCTGGTATGCGAGTTGCTGGCGCCCCATGACGTTGGGTTCTCGAGCGATCTGCAGGCGGCACCCATATTGTCGGACCACCAGAGCGCGCAGATGCTGTTCGGCCATGCACCGAGGCCGCTGCCTGTGATGAAAGGCCTAGAGAGCCGGGCCCATTTAGCTCCCTCTCGATTAGTTCCCGGCCTTCCCGCCAGCCCCCGACTCCGAACCCACTATCATTGAGTGGAACGTTCTCATCCTCATCCTCGAGCAAACCGAAATCAAACCAGCGTTTAACTCGTCCGTACAAGTTGAATAATGTCGCGCAAACGGGTATCAATATGAAAATTGGAAAAATGTAATCAAAACCCTTGCCTAGTGGCGTTAGATTGATCAGGCGCCCAAGGAATTGATAAAAGGTCGTTTCCTTCTGGACGTCTCGAGGAAGGAATGTAAGAAAGTTGTAAGAAAGTGGAACTGTAAGCTTCGCGATTTGGCCCGCATACCAACAGGCACTTTCGCTATAAGTGTTTCGCGGGACCAGAGCCCGGTTGCCCCAAACCCGAGCATCCGTGATGCCAACAAATGCGGCGGAGCACATGTAAAAAATCCACGCTGCAGATGCAACCTGGCCTAAGAACCCAATTGGTTCAGACTTTGTGGGATTGTGGACAACAGAAAGGGTGACAATAGACACTCTGGGGGCAAAAGACTTGACGATCTCAGACCAGACAACGCAGGCAGACGCCAATGAGAAGAAGCCCGCGAGAATGAGCCTCGTGGCTGGTAGAATATGTACGTGGATATAGTATCGTAGGGTGGGGGTCATATATGTCTGTGGCTTATTCGGAGAGGATCGAAATGAAGGAGGAGAAAATTCGAGCCGTTTGGAAGCAGAAGAATCAATGATCAATTGGGTATCGGCAGCTTCCCTAACAAGCCGCTCCCAGGCATTAGTGAAACGCGCATTTTGATGGCGCGCTCGACCCAGGCGTCTGGTGATATCTGCAAGATATCGCGTGGTGATTATGGCCGGCACGCTCGATCGTGGGTCGTTGGCGCTAGCAGATGCCCGAAGCCTTGCTTCAGGAATACTGGTCATATCGACCAGTTCGTCAATCCATTCCTGTAAATCATACGGAATTCCCGTTTTCCTCTTGCGTAACTGGGATACTTGAAATTCAAGGTCTTCAAGATCGGTCATGGAATCAGTTAGGCGATCGTGTATTCGAGGAGCACGAGCTTGAAGCCTCCTAAGTTTGTTACCCGGGTTTGCATTTCTTATTAGAGTGCGCGGGATAACCACCAAGCCATGGCCCATAAGGTATATTGCAAGCGCCAACCCCCAGAAATAGGCCAGAGCCATGACAAGGGCTTTGATAGATGTGAACTCAAACCCATTCTGTATAGATATGTAGACGAGTCCGACGATACCAGATCCAAGAACAATCAATTGGTACCTCCCATTCGAGCGCAGCGAGTATAGGATACGGTCTTTCGGAGTTCGATATCCGGAATCAACGTATTCACCGAGCAGAGGTAAAATCACCCTGGAGGAGGAAGGGATTAGCTTCTGATAGCAACCTAAATGGTGTTTGCTCGCAAGCAAGAAGGGATTATCCCAAAACTCACCAGGTCATAACAAATGTCAACCAGTAAGCAATCCTCCACGAAACAAGCATCACGCGCGGAGGGAGCCATATCCCCGAACTCGGTTCGTCCCCTCTTGTACTCGATGTAAGATCAATAGGAACAAGTAAAACCACGCTTGCGGGAAGGGCAAGAGCTAGAAAGACGGGGAAAGAGAGAAAGGCTGGAGTAGAGCGCAAAGGTAAATAGCGTCTTAGGAGGAGAAGAACCAAAATCGATATAACTAGGAGAGCAATGACCATGAAGATCCCTGAACCCACAGGGGCGGGACTAGATGCAGCGATTGACGGAGCCATGGCTTGCAACGTCGGGACATGGATGGCTTTCGGCGAAGCAGGCTGGAAGGGTAGAGTATTCTACCGACGAATCATGGTAAGTCAGCCTCTTCGAAACTGGCGTCTCGTCTCCACTATAAGGGAAGGTATGAGGGGTCCACGGGGATTTTGACAAATCTGTATATTGGAGACGAGGTCGGCGGAAGTTAGGCGGGTGAAAAGAGGTTAGTTGTTGTTGATGATGGATAAATCAAGAGGTGCGTATCCGCCGGATTCCAGTGACGCAGTGTTTAGTCATTGCCGGTCTCGAAACCATCAAAGTCGCATCATATCAGGCTTAGCGTAATATTTCCCAGCTCGCGGCTCAGTCACGAGGCGGCTAATTTCAACAGGTCGGCTAGTCCTATTTGAGTAACCAGCAGGGGCGGTTCCAAGGTTTGGGCGGAACTTGCGGCTAGGAAAACCACCAAATCACGGGGCGAGCACAGCCGGCCTAAGCCCCATCAGGCACTCATGGTTACCGCTAGTAATTTCCCGTCACAGCCCTGTTTCCAGTTTCAGCATCCAAGGACTGGAAACAAAGACATGCGGTGTGTTATTTTAATATTATTGTTTCAATATTTATCGATTACTCCGTATATAGTATTATCCTGTTGGCTTTTGCGTGGTTCTTGAGTCTTGAGTGCTCCTGGAGTCCTGCTAGTAACTGTACCCAATCGCTATTTTAGCTACCCAGAAAATACCCTGAGTGACAACAGGGACCTTGGCCCTAGCCACCGCCCGCCCAGCCAGTCGTGACAAGGCCTGTGCCCAGCGAACCACTAACCTCACTAAACCTTCCACCCCAATCTTCACCCGTCGAGTTTCTTTGGCTGAGACAGGGTTTCTAGGCCACGCCCTCACCACCACCGCCCGTCGATCATCCCCGATCCCGCTTTGTTTTTTTGGGCCCTTTTGGCTCTTCCTGTCTTCTCTCCCACCCAGAAGCTCGTCTATCTTGTCTCTTTTCTCTCTTTCCTGTGCTTGACGTGCTCCAAACCATGAGCCGCAGTTGTGCCTAGAAGCTGTGTGAGGCTGGATCTGCTAGTTTGCCTGCCACATCGTTGGCTGCGGACGCCTAACCTACGCTCAGGGTAGCAGCCCAGCCCTTGTTCAACCTGTCTGGAACTCTGTCGTTGCCTCGTTCTTCGCCCATATTCGCTGACCCTCCTCCTCCCCACCCTCAGAACCTCTTCAGAGCACCCGGAGTACAGCTTGACAGGCAGAACCCTTCACGTCCAGTATTCCTATCCTCTCTCGATTCCTACCATCCCCCCCTCGTCGCTCACTCCCTCGATTTCGCGCCCACCTGACACGCTATACCTCTTCTCCGCCCCGGTTGGTCTTCGCCCTCGTCAACTGTTCTTCCTGCTCTTTTTTTTTCCCGACTCGGCTTCAACAGTACATGTACATCGTTCGATCTCGATATTGGTGGCTAGGCGAAAGTCCTCGATCCCTGGAATCCTTCGGGTTTTCAACTTGGACACCTTCAAACATCCTACATCGTCACAACCTTCTGTGCACTGTTGACGTCGGTTGATGCTTAATCCCAAAATCCTCCTGCCGGGGAGCCTTTTGGAGGTGATCTCGTTCCCGCTCGCAATATGAATCCTGCCAATTTTACCAATCATGGCGGTCAGATGCCGATGGGAGATAAACCGCCATTTCCCCAGATGCAGAACCAACAGAAAAATGAGCCTACGCATCAGGTGCTATTGAAACATATCTTTGCGGCCTTACAATCACAAGGTCCATTTCAGGGCTGGCAACGGGATGTACCTATTCGAGACCGAGGCTCCAAGATTTTTCAAATGTAAGTTACCGCTGAGCTATCTCTGGCCCTTTGGGATGGCTGCTTGCTATTCTAGCTAATTACTTTCTCTGAGATTTGCGATTTGGATACATTGTCATGTCAAAAGCCTTCCCCGCCAAATTTTACAAACACTAACTTGTAGTTCTTCTTCGTCTGCTAAGCATATCCTCGCTGCGCCTGGTTGAAAATAATCTTCAAAGGATTTTATCGGCTGCCGTAACCTATGAGGAAAAAGCCTTCAAGCAATCAAGCGATAGGGTAAGTTGTTTTCTCGCTCCATGACTATCCGAGAGAAGTTGCTGACTTGCTTGCATTAGGCTGAGTATGAAAGGGAATGCAGTAACAAGCTAGGACAGATAAGAGATAGTAGACAGCGACGTGCGCAGGATATCATGCAGAGTGGTATGACGATGTCTCACGGCGGCCCTCATGCTGGCATAGCTGCTCCCACACAAAATACTGGACAGCCAAATATGTTTCCTAGCCAAGTTCAACACCAAATGCAAGGGTCTCCGATGCCGATTCAACAACAACCACAGCAACCAGGAATGAGAATGAACCTCCCAAATCAACAGGCACATATGCAACATCCAGGCTTTCCCCAAAGCGGGCAGCAACGAGTGAATGCAGGCGTGTCTCGCGACGAACTGGGCACGCTCCAACCTCACGAACTAGAACATGTCCGTCAAAGAGCAGAGCAGATGATGCAACAGGCTACACCAGCTCTTATACAGAGGATTAGAACAAACCTTCAAGGTATTAACCCTGAACAACAACAGCGAATGGCTCGGATAGGAGTAGATCCAGTTATGCAGGTTTTCCGCGTGCAGGCCGCGAAGGAACTGAAAATGAAAAAAAATCCCCAGGAAATGATGCCCTCTCAGAGTCCAGTGCCCGACGCTGGCAATAATGTCATCGCCAATCAGCCGGTGAATCCGCACCAGAGACAAATACCTCAGTCACTCATGGGCCTCCAAGGCAATTCCACAATTCCCGTGAGCGGACATCAAAACCTTGACAACGCATATGTAGGAAGTGTTGATCATATACAAGGACAACAGGCAGACGGGGTTCGTTCACAAGAAGCGGGTCAACTTGTTGTTCCAGCCAGCATGCCCCAGGTTGGAGGCCAACCACACTTTAACTCACAGTTGGGCATGTTCCCAGAGGGGCAGCAAAATGTTAGCAGAGGCAATATCAATCCTATGATTCTTGCGCAACAACACCAGCAGCGACAGAACATGCATAATTCTCAACAAGAAACTGGACAACATGCTGCACATTTCCAGGCGCAGGTTCAGGCTCAGGCTCAAGCTCAGGCGCAGGTTCAAGCCCATGCGCAAGCTCAAGCACAGGCCCAGGCCCAGGCTCAGGCTCAGGCTCAAGCTCAAGTTCAAGCTCAGGCTCAGGCTCAGGCTCAAGCTCAAGCACAGGCCCAGGCCCAGGCTCAAGCTCAGGCTCAAGCTCAAGCTCAAGCTCGCGCGCAAGCGGCAGCTAAAGTACAAATGGCAATGTCATCGCAAGCGAATCCACAGATTCCACAATCTTTGCCGCAACAGAGCCCTGCAATGTCAGCAATCAACAGACCTGGAGGTCTCGGCCAGGTGCCCCAACCCCAGGGTGGCCCTCAGGGCCGGCCTCAACCAAGACCTCCCGGCATGGGCCAAGACCAACCCGTGGTTCCAAGCCCGCAGCCTGGTATGCCACCAGGACTCCCCCCCAGTCTTCGCAATCAGCTAGCACAAATGCACCCAGACCAAGCAGCTCTGTTTATGCAAAACTATCAGCGACGTATGTTTGCGAATAACCAAGCAATGAATCGCCCAGGAGCCCAGCCGGGTGTTCCAGTTCCGCAAACTACGCAAGATGTTAACCAGCAGCCACCTCGCAATGGACAGCTGGTCAATGAGGCAACAATGCGAAATGCAATGTCAATGTCACCTCAGACATATGGCATGGGTGGGCCACTTCCCCAAAATCAAAATATTTCCCGTCAAATAATGCAACAGCAGCAACAACGGCAGCAGGAACTCAAAATGCAGCTCGCGCGGCAGCAGCACGCGAATATAGAGCTGACGGAAGATCAAATCAAAGATATGGATCGCGCTCCCTTCCACCCTCTCCTCATCAGCTCGAATATCAACATCACGCAGCCCTTGCCAAAAAATGTTACGACTTGGGGTCAACTCAAACTTTGGGTGGCGCAAAATCCTCACGCCCTCGGCGATGCCACTCTGCCGAAACTCCAGGCACTACAAAAATTCCACTTTGTGCAGCTTAATTTACGGCGAGAGGCAGCTCGAAAAACAGAGCAAGAGTTCCAAGCGTCCGGGGCTCCCCCACTCGTTCCTGCCCAGTCCCAACCCTTCAATCCCCAGCCAGGGTTTCAACCGGGGCAACAGCAACAACATCGCCCTCTCCCAAACATGCCTATGTTGCGCCCTATTACTGCTAACGAAATCCAAGCCGCTCGACAAAAGCTGGGACCTCAAGGACAAAATCTTACCGACGGCCAAATTAAAACACTTTTGGAAAGAAATAGAGAGAGACATTTGATGGAAGCCCGTAATAAGGCCGCGGCGGCCCAGGCATTCGCGGCTCAGGCAATGAATCAAAACCAGACACTTCAGCCGCCGGCTCAACCCCAAACCCAACCGCATCCGCAGCCTCTACCCCAGCAAATTCCCGTTCCTGTGCCACAACCGCCCACAACTCAGGCAACCAAGACGCAGATATCACCTCCCAGCAGCAAGCCGACAGCTCCCACTAGCACAAAGGCCCCACGTACTCAAGGTGCTAAACAACCGTCGAAATCTCTCAAGCGGCCCAGCGCTGATGATGTGACCGAGGTTCAAAATCCAATCGCACAACAGCAGCAACAACCGAGTACATCGACGGTCCAGGTTCCTATGGTTCAGCCTACCACTAAACCAGCGGTTCCTCCCGTTCCGCAACAAAAGGCCCAGCTGGAAGGCCATATGCGCCGGCAACAATCGCAACAGAGACAACCCATTTCGAAAGCTGCCGCCGAAGAGATATGGAACCGCCTTCCCGAGCATATTAGGCAATTATATTCGGAATGTGTTAAGCAGGATCGTACCAATACCCCCGTTGCAATGTCGAATGAACACAAATTGATGGTGTCGAAACTTCTTACGGAATGTACTGATATGCTTGGGCGGATGGAGGCGTTGGTCCACTGGGTAGCTAAATTACCTAACCAGGAGAAAACTCTCCAAACCCTATTGCAAATGGTAAGCGGCTGATAATGTATAATCCAATGCTTGACTAGTGATGACAACCTGCTGACCCCACGATTTTCAAACTAAATTTAGAGAGTTGCATTGATGAAACAGTTCAAAGGCCCGGATTGGCAGCTCGTCGACCAGTTTACGATTACACAGCAACAAGTGGTTTCCGCCTTTTCATACATCAAAAAGTGGTTTGCCGCTATGATCAACCACCTTCCGAAAGCGAATCAAGCTGCTGCTGCAGCCGCAAGAAATGCCGCTCCGCCTCAGACTTCGCAGCCTCCGCCAAATGTGCAGCCACAGCCTGCCATTCCACCCCTGAATGCAAGTAATCTTCAACAACTTGAGCAGCAGCAAGAGGAGGCCCTCCAACGTGCAAGGAGAGCGCAGAACCATGCAGCCCCTCCCGCCCCGACCACCTTACAACCGCCTTTCCCTCTAGGGGCGCCATCTCCACAAGGTGTCCCCCATATATATGGGCCACCTGGCTTGACGAAGGATAAATTAGTAATTCCACCAGCAAAAAGACGGAAGCAGAATCCAGCTGCCAAAACACCTACTGCTTCATCGACTCCCGCGCAATCCGCATCCACACCTCAAAGCCAAAAGCCGACGCCAGCAGCAGAAACAACTAAACCGACTCCACAAATTTCAAGCTCGTTCCGATGTCCTGTGTCGGAATGTGAACGTCATACTAGAGGCTTTGCCTCTCAAGCAGCTTTGAATACCCATGTTAATGAGTCCCACAAAATTGAGGAACCGGTTGAAAATGCGCTTGAATTTGCCCTTGATAGTTATCGTACTGGTTTAGGTATCGATCAACTAGAAAAGAAAGCGAAAGAGGCCGCAGAAGAGGAATCCAAACGGAAGGCTGCTCCTGGTCCTGCGGCACAGCCTCAGCTGCAACCAGCTAAGCCAAGCTCTACCCCGAGGATTAAGGGTGAACATATGACACCTGGAGCTACCCCTGTGGGTCGCTCAGCTAGCCAAGCTGGGATGAAAGCTTCGCCAAGTTCGACCAATGCAAAAATATCGCAAGGAACTGCCGCTGCCAACAAGGGAACAACCGGGCCGAATGCTAAAACACCACAGAGCAAAGAAGCCAAAAAGGGCACGGCCAAAGGCGGCGAGCAAGAATCACCCCCTGCAGATACTGTCTTCGCAAAGGACCTGTGGGCCGAGAGCGCAATCTCGCTTGATACAATCCACTCCGCCTTTAGCGATTTGGGAGACCAGGTCTGGTCGTTCCCCGGACTGGGGTCGGATCCTATTGAAGAATTCTTGACCTCAGATGTCTTCACGAATATCCGAGAAAAGGATACACCACAATCTACGGATACCAGTGCGAATACGCACACACCTAAGGACACCGATAGCCCCAAGGACGACGACTTTGATGTAATAATGAGCGGTTCGAGTGATGATAGCTGGATCCCGTCGGACTGGGTCAATCTTCCCGGACAGCTGGAAGGGGGTTTGCTTATGAACGAGCCTTGGGAGGAGGTCAACTGGGATGCGTTGGAAGAGAATGAGTATGATCTGAATGGGAACAATCTTGAACAAGTTGTGTATTCGATATAAATTACACTCGGCTGACCTTCCTTTTTTTGCTTAAAAAAATATCTGTTCATTTTTTTCCTCTATTATTATTTCCTGTTGCTTCTTTACGAGAAAGAGGTTGGCAAAAAACACGGACTATCCGTCAGGATGGTTTAATATGGCATGATGAGTTGGGATTTTGGCGTCCTCTGATTCCCCCGCAATTCCATTCCCATTTTGGATTTTTTGTTTATTTGTATACGGACTTGATATGCCCGTCGAGCGCTTGTTTTGTTTTATTCATGCCCTCTTGCGTTGTTCAGCCCTTTCCCATACTTTTTTTTTCTTTCACTTTACCTTTCTTTGAACAGCAAGGTGTTTCTGGCTTTTAGATTTACGGGCGTTCTCTTTCACCATGTTTTTTTGATGTTCTTTTGTGGTGTAGTAAAGACGCCCGTCGGCAAGGTTTCTGGTTCAAACTTTGTTGGTTATGTACTGCGTATGATATGTTCTATTTCAATTTTTACTTATTTTGCTATTTGCGTTTTGCGTACCAGAGGAAATGGGCAAAATAAAAACTTCTTTAATCAATTAATGTATTTTGATGCTTTTGGACCGAGATGGCCAAGAGGTTAAGACAGATTCCTCCGTTCACGTACCTATCTCTGGGGGCGATGCAACTTTGCGTGCTCTTCTGCTATCCACTGTGCGGCATCTCCTTGGCTTCAGGTTGCTAATCCGGGCTGCCCACTGGCCAAATAAACGCGGTGAACAAAGGACGCTAAAACTGCCTTGCTCCCTGACAAGATCTCTTTTTGGGACACAATACGATCAATCAAAACTTATAATGCCCTAGACATACTTTATTCTCCCTTTGTTTTCTCAAGCCGGGAGCCATAATAACAGTCAGCAGGACAGTTTGCCATTTTGGAATAATTGTATTATATAATAAACCCCCTCATGTCCCCAAACTCAAATCGAACCAACAGCTTGATCGAAAAATGTGGGTTAGCGCGATAAGCGCGATCACGTCACAAGATGACGAGCGCGGATGCAGTTCGGCCTGACTCGACCTCTTTGATGACGACCTGTCGCCTCTCCGCAGCCATATCACCAACAACGCAACACCCTGGCGAAATGGATTCCTAACCGCATATCTGCGCTTATTACTTTTACTCCACGGCGGTGTTTTGTATCTCTCTTTTCTTTCAATTCAACATCTTTCAGGCTTTTTTTACTAGTCACGCGGGAGCTTCGTTCGCCATTCCAACACCCAACAGATCCAATACCAACCAAGCCCCAGGTGCTTGGATATTACCGCCGAAATGGCTTCCAAGCCACTCATCCCCTTTCTAGTCACCATGATGTTGGTGACTGGTGTCTGTAACACGATTCTTACAAAATATCAGGTCAGTTTTTGTTTGCTCTATCCACCGCCTTCTGCGAGCTTCCGCTGAAATGCTCTCAAATTAACAGGACATGCAATGTGTACGCAACTGCGATTCCCCCGACCCGAAAAAGAGAGAATTATTTGAACAGCCTGTCGTTCAAACGTATGTTTTCAAACCTCGTTTGTTTCACGTAAATGGATAATAATAATGGTGCTAGCCTTCAAATGTTTATCGGAGAAATGGGGTGTTGGCTGGTTGTGCTGGGATGCAGTCTCTGGAATCAGTATATCAGCCATCGATTCGGTGCTTCTACTGAAACGGCTCTTCTTGCCGGTGGCTACGAACCGGTTGACGGTGCAGAAGATGCCGAATCTGATGATGACTTGGACTCTACCTCCCCGTTAAATGGCAGTCCTCGGGCTTCCACTGCAAAAATCTCTTCAAGGGAACACGATGGCAGAATAAAACTGAAGGGCTGGAAGGTGTTCCTACTGGCTGCGCCAGCATGCTGTGATATCACGGGCACCACACTTATGAACGTTGGGTTGTTATTCGTCGCTGCAAGCATATATCAGATGACGCGAGGTGCACTCGTGCTCTTTGTCGGTCTCTTCAGCGTGCTTTTCCTTCGCCGGAAATTGTATTTATACCAATGGCTCGCTTTGTTCGTTGTTGTCCTTGGAGTTGGCCTTGTCGGGCTTGCTGGTGCCATCTTTAAAGATAAGCACCAAGCGTTGGACGGAGCGCACCAAACTGTGGTTCAACTCTTTTCAAGGGCAGCGCAAGATGAGGACTTTGTTACAGACACTCCAGTAGCTGTAAAGACTGTCATTGGAGTGCTATTGATTGCGGGGGCTCAAGTTTTCACAGCCAGCCAATTCGTTTTGGAAGAGTGGATTCTTGAAAACTACGCCATGGACCCTATCAAGGTTGTTGGTTGGGAAGGAATCTTTGGATTCCTAGTCACCCTTGTAGGGATGATAATCCTCCATCTCTCTATCGGCAGTACCGAAAGTGGCAGAGGCGGATATTTTGATATCAGGGAAGGGTGGCACAACATGACTACCAATAGGGCCGTTGCGGTATCGAGTTTACTGATCATGATCAGTATCGGGTATGTAAACGCTTGCATATACTTTGGCTCCTAATTTTGTCTGCCCCTACCCTTTAAAGATCATAGCTAACAGTCTCTCAGCGGCTTCAACTTTTTCGGCCTCAGCGTCACACGATCCGTGTCTGCCACTTCTCGAAGCACCATCGACACATGCCGCACCCTCTTCATCTGGATTATATCTCTTGGTCTTGGCTGGGAGTCATTCAAATGGCTCCAGGTAGTTGGCTTCGCTATGCTTGTTTACGGCACTTTCCTTTTCAACGATATCGTAAACCCTCCTCTGAGAGCATGCATACCAAGGGACCGACGAAGGGAAGAGCTACTTCCTGAAGAGCCCATCGAACATATGTAGATGGGTATAGTTTCCGCACTGGCACTGTCTCTGAGACTTTTCTTGCCGCAATGGTTAACGGGTATAGACGATTTTGGGCTTGAAATATTCGTGTTATTTGTCTTGAATCCTAGTTCACTTACTGTTCAAACTTGGGTTCTCCGCTGACGTTCTTGGGATCGACTTTCTTGGATGCAAGCATTATTTATGTTGTCACGTTGACGGCGCTCTGGCGTTGCGTAGAAGCATGTTATATCGAACCTTATTTTCCAATCCATGGGCAGGGCATTGGTCCATATGTTATCCGTCATTTATTTTTTGCCATTCTTTCGTTAATCAAAGTTATTTACTCCATATCTACAACACGTCAACATTTCCGCATAGTTCACTTCAACGTCTTCAATTTCGCATCATCTAAACCGGGCACTGATTTATAAAGTTCTGCCATATTAAACCACAGCGCCTCCTTGTTTACTTCAATCCGTCATAGACTTTCTTCTCAACATCAATCCACAACGGAATTAACTTTGCATCCGCAAATGGCAAAATCTGCGTGCAAATCACACCCGCAATGCCATGCTCCCGATCACACCACCAGAACAAGTTCGCGATACCCGCCCAGAATCCGCTCTGCACGCTCCTACCGGTCAAACTCCTTGTGATCATGAACGACAAGCCCCAGCCCTGTGGTTCATTGTTGTTCATGGGGTAGATGTCCGGCACATTGTTGACGAGGTCGGGTTTCTTGTTCAGCAGGTTACCTTGTCTGCCAAAGTTAGGCATCTGAGGGATATGGTTCTCGAACATCAGGTCGACGGTGGACTTGGTGAGGATTTGTTTGCCAGTTTTAGGCGATGTGCCGTTGTTCAGCAAGGTGGTGAGGATGTCTGAACCGGGGTGTTAGGTGAGGGAGGCATTAGTTTGGCGGACTGGGTATTTTGCCACCTTGCCAAGGCAACAAGAAGGAATCAAAGACAAGAAATTATCAATTAACTCACCCAAATAATCCTGTGGGTTGGCGAAACAGCCCGCTCCGCCGGAATTCAGCATGCCCTTAGTTTCCTCCTTATTCTTGGCCAATAGAGGCCACCGTAACAAATGATCCCTCTGCGATAAAGTGCCATCTGGGTTCCGGGAATGCATATATGCCAGGTTCGCCTTCATCTCGGCTGAAGGGAGCATGGTGATATTCTTTAGCCCGAGAGGCTCGAAAATGTACTTGTGGAAGTAGTCATTGAGCAAGAGGCCGGTAACCCGCTCGACAGCGATTCCTGCCCAGTCAATGCTCGTCTATTGAGTTGGGCTGTTGTGTCAGCTTATGGGGATATTCTACTAATTTTCATTTGTTTCGGCGCTTCTCGATATGAGATACGTACACCGTACTCAAACCCCTCTCCTGGTTGAAAGATCAACGGCTGCGTGACATCGTATATGTGGCCTGAGAATTCATCGTAGCCAATAGGCCGATTGTAGTCTCGAACCTGTTCATGGAAAAAGGAATATCCAAATCCCGCTATAGGTGTTTTTGTATCCCAGTCAGCCCCATCGCCTCCCACATCTTCTGGAAAGCAAATACTCTAGAACCGGGATGGGATGAAGTGAAACAAGCTTGAGGGGGGAGCAAATACCAGTGTGTGTCAACAACATCTTCAACGTAATCCCTCTTTTTTTCTCCACCACCGTCCCATCCTTCTGCACGACTTTCAAATCCTTCAATTCCGGACACAGGCTTTCAGTCTGCTCAGCATCATCGAGAGAAAGTTTCCCCTGCTCAACCAGCTGCATACAAGCAATTCCAGTGATCATCTTCGTAAACGAAGCGATCCAATAGACAGAGTCCAGGGTCATGGGCTCGTCCACTCCCTTGCCGCGTTTTCCTGCGGCATGAGCAAAGAGTTGCTTGCCTTCTCTATCAGCCACGGCGAAGGTCACCCCGGGGATTCCGCGCTCTTGATCAACACAGGCATCTTCAAGTGTCTGGCGGATGGAGGTGACACTCTCCGGTGTGAGATCTTTGCCCATTGTCAATTCGGGATTGGTGGCTCTTTAGGGGTTCTTTAGGTCAAAAGATTTGAGAGTACTATCGTGTTCTTCCTCTGTATATATATATATATATATTTATTTATCTCAGGGATACCTAGAACTTAGCAAACCGAGGAATAAGGAAAGACAGGGCCACAGTTGGGGATTTATACCCGGTGCCCCGTCTTTCCCCTCATCAGGCGAAGGATTGTTGGGCACGCCAACGCTCATCTCTCCATGCTAGTTCTGGATCAACCTTTCGATGCCGGTAACTAACTCGACGGCATGAGGAGACAAGAGGGGGTGGGAACATATCACCCAACAGGTCCCTCCTTGAAAGTTGACGGGTGCAAAGCCTAACCCCCGCCATGCGGCCCGTGCTTGGCAGCCGTTGGGCTAACTTGCGCTAAGTTAGCCGTTAGCAGACCCTGGAGAAAGAAGGGAACGCTTCCGGCCGGCTTAGCTCTCTTCCAAAAAAGCTAACAATGGTAGCTTGATACTGCAGAGTTTACTGCGTACATTAGTAGATCACCAGCACACATTGACACGACATGCTGTTTGACCCACGCATTTATTATTTATTATTGGGCAGGAGAGAGTTATTTTCCTGTCTGAAATATTACCAAGGAAATCTAGAGTATTACCAACACGCACCTAATAGGCACAAGGGAGGTACCTATGTGCTACCTCTTTCTTTACATCAAAAGGCGTATCGTTCACAAAAAGAAAGAAAATAGCTTAAAATTGGACTCAAGTGCTGCTCTAATCTTTCTCGGTGAAGAAACCTGTTTTGGATCATCATACGCTCCTAGCTGCTTGAAATGATAGGGCTACGTATCTTTAGGACTTCGACTTCTTGCGGGCTCAATCTCGTCCACGGGCGGGGAGTTTAGCAGCGCTAGCCTCGGATAATTCGAGAATACAGAAAAGACTCATGGTTAGACGTTGGTACAGTACAAAAGGTTTCGTCTGTTCCAATACATTTGGAGAGATCGTCAGTGAAAACGGGATGTACGTCAACAGCAAAAGAACCATGCATGTCAAAAACGGTTATATGCACAAAGGGCAGAAATGAGGTATTGCGCAATAGAGTAAAGATGAAGTATAACCGTAGGATGAAGAGTAAGAATAGGATGAATATTTACAGTACTTGGCAGGTTGGTAGAGGTGTGGTTTTGAGAGGAAAAATAGCTTAGGGTATAATCATTTTTCCCTTCCTCTTTTTTGCCCCCGTTCTTTTTGTTTTAGAAAAAAATATGTATATTCCAATTTCCTTGTCTGGCTGGGTTATAAATGCACCTGTCAAGCGGACATCCATGGTGACTTCCAACGGAATAATACAATGGCGGTGATTTCGTAGGTCGTAGGTATAAAAATAAGAAAGTACTTTGGAGGGTATCTAGACGAGAACGTAAAGTGCGCACATCTAATATAGCAGTCAGTACATTCCTCATCCACCCAAACATGTGAGTTGGATTTTGGAGCCAACGTACAAGGGAGAGCCCCATAATCATGGAAACCCAAAAACAAACATTCTAAGCGGGGTCTCAAGAGTTAGCAGCTACATCCTATAGCGTTGCCGTTTTTTTATAACGTAAATGGTGGAATAAATCACTCACATTGAGAACTTTTCGCCCCCTGACAAACTTCGAACGCTGCACAGCCACGATGGGCAGCTGCAGCATCATGGCAAGGAGACCATACCCCCTGATTTTCTTGGTGATACAGGCCATCACCAATTCATGTCCAATGGAGCTCACCAAGAATGTGATAAACATGGCCTTGGAGTTGGAAAAGTGAGTTAAAGAAGAGAAATAAACGTGGCGCCGAAGGAAATGATGGACAGGAATATTCCACTCTCTAGAGAACTCCAGCCTGCCGAACAGAGTAAATTAGCATATTACAAACTACGATGGTCCGTAATGGATGAATAGGATGTGTCCATACCAGTCGCAGGAGTTCCACCAGTCAGCGTAGAATTTGCGGTCCGCAAAGCGCGTAATTTCCGCAAAGGCGTTGAGCGTATATTCGAAAATGACAAGAAACACCAGCAAAAACGTTATCATGAAAGGCAATAGCAGGAAGCTAATAGCTTCCGCAAGGACCAAAACCTTTTCCGAATTGCTGCCCAGGCTCTGCATTCTTTCCGCAGCTTCGTCTAGAACTGGAACGATGAACTCTTCGCTAACATGGGTAAGTAAAAATATACAGCCAAAAACGGCCAATGTTTTAAAGAAAACCTCCATCCACCGTATTTCTTTCGTGCGTGGATATTCTAGTTCGTAGCATAGCGTGGGGCAGAGAATATAATCCACATAATTGTACAAGGTCAAATTCTGGGGGTAAGAAACTTGACCGAGAGGAGAAGTTAATTCCGTTGCTAGATCTGAGCGGAGTTTAGAAAGCGGTTGCTGGGATTCATTTTCCTTTCCGTTATCTGATTCCGCACTATCTTCCATTCGTTGACTCTCAGATCGTGGATAACGAACCGCCGCAGAGAGTGAATTGGCCTCCGGTTTATCCAGAGCGTTTAGGCGATGCTCTGTCTCACTCAAATGTCCGTTGTAGAAGGCGTAGGAATGCATTTTCATCAGAAGAGTAAGTGTGTGTAGGATAAAGAATACTTGAGCAGTCCAAGTCCATTGAAGCAGGAATGGCAAGCTAGGGAAAAACAAACTACGTTAGCAAATAAATATTCTCACTGCAACATTATGCAAGAAGGCACATACGCTACCCATAAAGTGAGCCATGCGGCCTGAAAACAACTTTGCAATATCATTCCGCCCTTTCGCCATCTTAGCCAGCCTTCACTTTTCCTGAATATTAAATGCAGCGGGAGAGACAACGCGGTACTCGAAACCATAACAATATCACACAGGGCCAGTTGCCAAACGTTCGCCGACAGCACTGACCACACTTGTACCCGTAATGGGTAACCAGTGTCTTTTACGTTTCGTACAACGGTAGTCATGACCATGATAAACAAGCTGATCCAAAAAAGGGAGAAGAAGCCGTGGAAATCTCGATAATCGCTGTCAGGGTCGAAATGGGATACCCTAGGTTTGTAATCGATTGAGTAGAACAACCTTCGTCTCGCCTGGGCTCGCATCTGCTTCCTTGCGCATGATATTGATTGTACCGATGGGGGAGCATCTTCCGGAATAGGGGTGGACCGGCCACTTTTAGGAGGGGTTAGCTATTGTTCAAATACAAGGAATACAAGATTCTGGGGAAGACGGATTATTTAGAAGAGCTAAGCTTTTTTTTTTACCGTACCTTGATATATCAAAGGACAATCTATCTACATTCGGGGAGGGGGTAAGATAATGTTCCTGGTCTTCTCTCTGGTGTTTTGGCCGCACTGCTCGTGGCCGCAGGATGCCGGCGGCGGTACTCCCATTCACATGAACGGAAGCCATGGTGAGGATTGTCAGGAACAACGAGATAAGACTCAATTAAGAATAATGACTGCGGGACACAGTAGGATAATCATAGTAGGAGAAAGAGAATATATATACAGCAATGGCGAAGGAAAACGCCAGGTCAATGTGCTGGGGGTGAAGAAAAGCACGTCCGCTCTCGGCGGCTCCAGGCGAACCTTCCCAGTGATGTCAGCGGGTTGGGTGCAGCTGCATGCTGCTTTAGCGCGGCTGCAGCTGATGTAACTTAGTTATCGACCCCAACGGCGTAAGGCTGTGCATTGTCTGCCTACGCGCGTTAAAACAGCGACGAGGAGAGCCTCGGAAAGCACTGCGGCAGGCCACAGCATTTCACGACAATGCCAGACCAGACTCGGCAATTCCTCTTATTATCAAATAATGTCATTCATCCGCCGCAGATATCGGTTTGGATCCCTTGGAAAAAGCTCTATTTTTATCAATGATTGCGAACTCTCCAGCCCGCCTACGGATCTACTATGCTAAATGCTCGTGTTCTGCCTGTCAGATTTTAAATGTTATTATTGATCAATTTTAACTCCGTTCGAGCTTATCACTTCGATATATCAGCACATGCATAACCCCCTGCTGAACAAGGGCCGCCACCTAAAAATAGACATCTAACCCTAAATTTACGCCCGCGGGTCGAGCCATTGGAAAGCATCGTACGCAGACATCGCAGAGCTTAAATTTATGATCAGATAGTTAGCTTTTGCTCCAGCACCGTGCCCATACAGCTACGCTTTCACGCTTCTTTCCTTCCTGAGATTCGCTTTAGACACCGTCTCTTAACGGCCACCGAAGGGACTTGTCCGTAATTACTCTGATCTTAATAATGCATTAGTACTAAACCCAGGCAGGTCCCTCCACTTGTAAAGTGCCGGCGAGGAGGAATTCATGGATATTCTCCGCCGTTGATTTCAGCCGCAATTTGACCTACCATATCCCAAGGATGAATAATGATACCGTTATTTGTGAGCTTTTCCCCCCAAGTTCTTTGCCCTGTTCCCGGCGCCATCAAACCAGCTGCGAACTCTGGAAATATGCTCACCGCTCCAACTAAGGGGTATTTGTACCTAATTTCAACATTCCTCCTAGGGATAGTTCCAGGTCTCCATTGGGCATACTGACTGTGTGGTTTCCAGACTGTAAAATAATGCCTTCTTAAATTATCTTCGTAGCGGTGCAAGCGTTCCGCACGGGCATGGTTGCACAAGCATGAATCTGTGTGGGCGTTTTATATATCGAAGTTTTCAAGCAGTGCTAAATGAAATATTGGTGACTGCCTGAGTACCATCAGTGAAAGGGACATCATATTTGTTATGGTACGGAGGAAAGCATTCCTAAGGTCCCAAGGTCTCGACGCTGTTCAAACCTGCAATAGTAAGGAAGAAACGAAGCACACGCGTCTCCCATACGATAGTTACACAAATGTAGTCTGCAACAGTTGAAGCATCGATGTCAAACTCTGATATCAAACCTAGAGGTCACGTTACCAACCCAGGCTCAAACAGAGCGCCCCGCTAAACCGTATACGGCTAGTGCCCCTTGTTCACCCACTTGGCCAGATATGTAAGCGCGTTGACCAGACAGCTCATGGTTGCTCGACATGAACGCTGATATGGGAAGACACAAAAAATAACGAACTGCATACGCCGACAAACTCTCTTTCGAAGCCAGGGAACGGCGTCACAAGTAATTTCCGCCGTATAAAGCCCTGGTGCTCCTGGCCACTAGCTAAATTTCGCCGTCCCCCTTTTTGGGGTCCTTGCGACCACCATGAGTTCCCGTATGTCCCAAGCCCCTCATCTGCATCTCCATCTCTACCACGTCGAGACCACTTACTCATATTGATCATAGTCAAGCAATTCATTCGGAATGTGCGAGCGTCCAAAACCATTGCGGATGAGCGATCGGTGATCCAAAAGGAGAGTGCCGCCATTCGAGCCAGCTTCAGGGAAGAAAGTGCGGATTCAAATATAAGGTGTGTGGGGGAAAGCCAGGACGGATCGCGCAAGATGACATTCTCACACGGTATTCTTACAGGAGAAATAATGTGGCTAAGCTACTTTACCTTTTCACGTTGGGTGAACGAACGCACTTCGGTCAGATAGAATGCCTCAAACTCCTGGCATCCCCCCGTTTCGCAGACAAACGGCTGGGCTATCTGGGAACTATGCTACTTCTCGATGAGAACCAGGAGGTGTTGACATTGGTTACTAATTCCCTAAAAAAGTCGGTCTCGCGCTATCAAATCCCCCCCTGTTAGGAAGAACAACAACATTTGCTTATTATGCTGCGTAGTGATTTGAACCACTCGAACCAATATGTCGTCGGCCTAGCCCTCTGCGCGCTGGGAAACATCGCCTCTATCGAAATGTCGAGGGACCTATTTCCCGAAGTAGAGTCTCTTATATCCACGGCAAACCCCTATATCCGCAGAAAAGCCGCCCTTTGTGCTATGCGTATATGTCGGAAAGTCCCCGATCTCCAGGAACATTTTATAGATAAATCCAAGGCGCTTCTGTCGGATCGAAATCATGGAGTCTTACTATGTGGCCTCACCCTCGCAATCGAGTTCTGTGAAGAGGACGAAGCAGAAGGTGGACATGAAGTTATTGAAAAATACCGGCCTTTGGTACCTGGGCTTGTCAGAGTTTTGAAAGGCCTTACGACCTCTGGGTATGCTCCGGAACACGACGTCTCAGGAATAACCGACCCATTCTTGCAGGTAAAGATACTTCGGTTCCTAAGAGTCCTCGGCAGGGGTGATGCGGCCACAAGCGAATTGATCAATGACATCCTTGCCCAAGTCGCTACCAACACCGAGTCGTCCAAAAATGTGGGCAATTCCATTCTCTACGAGGCTGTCTTGACTATTCTGGATATCGAAGCAGACTCCGGTCTTCGGGTGCTAGGTGTCAACATTCTTGGCAAATTTTTAGCTAACAAAGACAACAACATTCGATATGTGGCACTCAACACTCTCATTAAGGTGGTAGCTGTTGAGCCAAATGCCGTCCAAAGACACCGGAACACCATTCTAGAATGCTTGCGGGATGCCGATATTAGTATACGCAGACGTGCTCTAGATCTTAGCTTTACGCTGATCAACGAAGGCAATGTCAGAGTTCTTGTCAGAGAGCTCCTGGCTTTCCTTGAGGTTGCTGATAACGAGTTCAAGCCTGTCATGACAACTCAGATAGGAATAGCTGCGGATCGATTCGCTCCCAATAAAAGATGGCATGTTGACACTATGCTTCGCATTTTGAAACTTGCGGGTAATTATGTCAAGGAGCAGATCTTGTCCTCGTTCGTTCGCCTAATTGCCACAACACCCGAACTCCAAACCTATTCCGTTCAAAAGCTTTATGCTAGTTTAAAGGAAGATATCTCGCAAGAAGCCTTAACTTTAGCTGCTTCCTGGGTCATAGGCGAGTATGGAGATGCTCTTCTCCGTGGCGGTCAGTACGAAGAGGAAGAGCTAGTCAAGGAAGTGAAGGAGAGTGACATAGTGGACCTTTTTACCAATATACTTAATAGCACCTATGCTACCCAAACCGTGACCGAATACATTATAACTTCTGCAATGAAGTTGTCCACAAGACTCACCGAACCTGCGCAGATCGAGCGTATTCGTCGTCTCCTTAGCAGTAGATCTGCAGATTTGAGCGTGGAAATCCAGCAAAGGGCTGTGGAATATACCAACTTGTTTGGGTACGATCAAATCAGGCGTGGCGTGTTAGAGAAAATGCCCCCGCCTGAAATCCGCGAAGAGCAGAGGGTCTTGGGAGAAGCAACCAGCAAACGGCAAAGTAGATTGCTCAGAGACAAGTCGAAAAAGCCTGCTAAACCATCGGAGCAGGATTTGCTGCTGGACCTTATGGGTGGCTCCGACGACACATCTGCCCACATCAATGCCAATACCAATGGATCTCAGAACACAGCTGACTTGTTGGCCGATATCCTGGGCGGCGAATCTGCTCCCGCTGCCACATCGAGTCCATTCCAGCCTACGCCCGCTAAGTCATCTGATATCAGCGGTATCATGGATCTTTTTGGTTCGAACAGCACATCCCCGGCACCTCAGGCACCACAACCTTCCACATCATCGATGGGACTTCTCGGAGAGCTTAATTCCCCGCCTGTTCAGACACCTTCTCCAAGCTCCGCTCCCCCCGCCCTAACCGTATTTGAGAAAAACGATCTTTTGTTGACTCTGCAAATTCAGCGGAGTAATGCTGGTGCCCAGATATTGGCTCGATTCCGTAATACGTCTACTTTCGATCGCTTTTCCGGTGTTGGATTGCAAGTGGCTGTGCCCAAATCTCAAAAGCTTCAACTTAATGCCATCAACCGGGCTGACCTGGAAGGAGGACAGGAGGGGACTCAAGGAATGAGAGTCTCTGCTATTAATGGGGTATGCTTTCCTTTTTTGTCGTCGCCTTTTGCTGTAACCATTACTTCTTTCACTCGCTTTGTTTCTCCAATTTTTAATTGATGGCTAACCAAAACATAATGTTTTTTTGAATAACTGTAGCCGCTACAAGGGAAGCTTCGCCTCCGCCTCAGGATTACTTACTCCAAGAACGGGGCGCCTGCAGTCACCGAACAGTTGGCCTGGTCGGAACCTTGAGAAGGGGTAGCCGGGCAGGCGATGTTGTATTGGTCTTACCCTTTAGCATTCAACTAATTCCTTTTCCTCATCCCATCTCTCGCGGCAGCCTATATTTTTTGGGTAGGCTGTGATCTCAAGGTTTACGGACATAAATGATAGCACATTCAAGACCCTCAATTAAATCAAATGATACTCTTTACCTCCATGACTCGCGTTACTTATTTATTCTCCCTTGTTGACTATTGTTCTCTCTTCCAACCCCAGCTAGCAATCCCCATGACATTTCTTACTTACAATGCATACCCTCTCTATGTCCATATGAATGGTGTTTCGATTTTGCTTTGTCGCCCAGATATGGTAAGGTTTTGACCTTTCCTGTTGCGCTATCATGCCGACGGAAGGTAAAATCATGTACCAGACAACGCTTCACCAAAATGACGCCAAATTAACCTCAGGGACACTCTAAACAACGTGGTTTAGGTTACCGATCCAACTCTACTTCGCCGATTTACCTTCCAAAGCTTCTGTCTACATAAGGCTAGCCAATCGCAGCTGCCCTCCAATGCTGCAGCGTGTGCCAGAAGGGCTACGCTTTCCTCATACGTCCTTACTCTCCCTCTATCGTTCCTTCCCCTCATATGTTCACGATTAGGCCTTGGTGAACTTTAGGGACTGTGTGAGAGACCGAAACGGGCAACCCTTCTTGACGCTGTAGAGCCGTTATTCCGCGCCGTTTCGCCTCCAACCTAGATTTCAGGGGAACTTCTGCAACGGCCCAAAAATGCAACGGCTCAAAATTTGCGTCATTTCGACTTGTATATGCTTCCTGGCATTCTGGGTTACCGCTGGAAGGGCAAAAGGGTTGGATTCTGGTGGCACATTTTTCGCCCGTCTAACAGCTACGTTGAGTTCTGATCCTTTTCTTCTGATCCCTTTCTTCTTTCCTCTTCCTCATCACGACTTGTTCCTCCTCAATACGTTCAGAAAATACCATTCCCTACAAGAATATTATGTTCGTTCCCGATAGTCAAGAACTTTTATATTCTCACTATCAACATTTTTATTCTGTTTAACAGACGTCCTGCGTGTGTATATACACACATATATATCCATATATATCCCAGCGAAAACCTGCGCAAAAGCCGTAAGTAGCCTTTATTCGACTTCACTGTTATCTATAGCCCTTGTTTGCAGCGGCTTCAATCTCCCGTTGCTGTTTTCATCGTCCCGGGGCCTATATGCCTCTGTCAGAATGTAGATATTAATGTGCATAACAAATGCAGGATCTTTTCTAGCCCAATATGTCTAGATTCGCATTTGAGCCTGTCCAGCGTCCGTCGTCGGCCAGCACTTTGATCGATCCACGTGGAGAGGACTTGACCACGGATGAGTGCGAAGCGGTTTTGGGCCTTCTGAAGCTCTCGGGCTGCAACCCTCAGCAGATGAGAACGGCAGAAATTGAGCTTGGCCTGAAATACGGCTACGCCGTAGCGTCCAGGGCGACCACTCCGCATGCACTCACTTTCAATACTGGAATGCCTCCCTTGATGAGTACTCCTGAAGATTCCCAAAGCTCCTCCGACTCTACTTTGGAAGACCCAAACGCATTCTTTGAAGAAGAACGTTTTTGCACAACCCCGCCACCCTCTCCCGAGGCTGCTCCAGCAGATATAAATCTGGGGATGCGCAAAATGGCCATTCAGTCCCTGTTAAACACGCCTCCGGATAGTGATTCCTCTGGGACCGGGATGAAATATCATATCTCGGATTCTCCTGGAAATGACAAGAGGGGCAACGGGGTGAGAATGGCGCATTCTTCGCCGAAGATTCCAGCCTCCGCTCCTAAGTCTCAGAATAAGACCAGCAGGCGCAAATCAGTCGGCTTGGTTACAGCACAGCCAGTCCAGCAACCAACCAGACGGTCTACAAGACAGCGGAAGGAGAGTCGAAGACTGATCGAAGCTAGAGAGTCCGAGATGCTCGGGGCTCGCTAGAAGATTTACCGGGGTGAAAAGAAAGATGACGAAATGACTAAATTGGTAAAAATAACAGGTCCCCCTTTAGCACTGCATTTACTAACCTCTGCACCCTCTACAGATAAATGGTGGTGTTCGAGGGCTTTTATTTTCTGTCAATATGATATTTCATGTATTTCATTTATTTCATTTTATGCATCTTTGGATGTTTCCCCCAGCAACAGTATCTATGGATATACTCTTATACTTCCTGTTCAGTTTATGCAATCTTCCCTATTGTTTGATATAAACTTCCCCTTCCCCATCCCTAATTTTGTAACATTTCTTTTGAGCTTTATATATAACTCTACACCGATTGCACATTATGTTGGATTATTGCAATGTTCTTCTGCCATTTTGTTTATGCACATGGTTCCTCTGGCTTTCTTTTTTCTTTCAACCACTTTCGACCACTTTCGACCTGTATCACCCTGTTAATTACCCCTATGTTAGCTACCTTCTATTTTCATTTCTCGTGACGACCCCCATGTTTTGCTTGTTCAATCTACGCAGTGCATATCAAGCACCTAACTTGTATGTTGGCTACTCTTTACTTTTCTCTTCCATTACACCTCTCTGTTCTGCTCTTCAACCTGTACCACCAGGACCCTCATGTTGTTCCCTGCGCAATCTGAATTTTAAACGCACTATCTTAAACATTCTGTATCACCATACCTTCTCATGTATTACCTATATATTTCACATCAATTTAGCCATTTTAATTTTTAAAGGAGGCGCATCAAACACCACAGCGCTTTTTGTAGTGTATCGTACCTTTCCCTAGAGTGTGACGGAATTACTCCATTTATACTGCGTGTAGACTTTAGGAGCTATTCTTGCTGTTATAATTCTGTAACATCCCAGTTTTACTATCTTCAACCGGTTGTCTAGCTCTATTTGTGCTTATGGAGGTAGGAGGACTGAAAAATTCCCCACGTCAGCCCTATTCATAGGCAATGCAGGAATCGCCCGTTGCCATATGCTCTTTCTACACAATTTTCTTTGAAACAATGGAACGGATATGTGGTGGAGAATACTATCTCGCTATTAGCCATTCTACAAAAATTTCGTTAGTTGCTCGAATTACCCGTTTCCTGTCACAATTCCGATTCTTGGGTAAATAAATGGTGACTGATATTCAGCGATATCACACTAACTACCAGCCATAGCTGTTCGATCGGTGACTCAACGCAAACGCAGCTAGCAGGATCGAATTCTCACGATTTATCAAGCCATCGGATTCCCAATCCATGCTTGCGGACCTTGGCTGCCAACCAGTATCGCTTGCCTGAGTAGCCAAATTCTCGATCGAATGGGTGGGTAATATCAAAAAAAGGAGGAGTAGCTTCCCCAGGTCCCCCATTCCCTTCTCCCATATCCATATGCCTAAGTAAGGGCTAACCGGGGACGCCAACGATGTACAGTACAGCATAGTGCCATTCACATTTCCGCCAGCACCTCATAATCAATTAGATAAACATGTGATGATTCCGACAAATACTCTGAGTACCCTGCCATGTGCTCAGACGGTGGGTCGTTGAAACAATAGTATGGAGTAGCTTTGAAAGCGAAGCAGCATCGGCGACAATTCGAAGCGGAGTGAGCTCCCATGTAAAGGTGGTAGAGCTATGGGTCGAAAGGTGACCTTGTCAAGGGGTGTTAACGGAGGCAGAAGGCTGAAGCTAATCGAGTTGATGCAAGTCAGAACATAGCGTGGTTGCTTATCCCACAGGAACCAATCCCGCCCAAGTCGAAAACGGTTCAGTGTGACTTCTGAAGTTTATAAAGTCTCCTGTCAGAGATGTCGCGTATCGGAATGTGACTGTTGGGCCCTCGAATTTACTTTCTCTATCAGCCTTCGGTTGCCCCTGACTGGCACACTAGAGTGATAGTGACAGCACCCCCAATTGCTTACGGATGACAAGGATCAAACATACAAAGTATTAGACAGTTCCCCGTCTCGATGGGAGTTACCTCGGAAGAGCCTTTGAGGTAGTGTCCTTTTCGACACTACAATGCGTTTAAAGTTGTGCTGGGGCTCGGATACCTTTCATCCGTATGTCAAGGGCCCCTGGGAACCCCGGACATAGTGGATAACGGACGGAGAAAAGAAAGGCTGAAGAGACAGCTTGAAGAGCTTTGGAAACGTGTTTACTCATCGGAGCCATATTTCGATTACTACAAAGAACATGGAATTGCGAACAACTAACGTATTCCTCCTAATTTACACAGTACGTTATATTACATTTGCATCTACCTATGTCCAGTGCACTGCTAGCACCAATTCATTGACAGATATGATAGCGCAATAATTAAAATTAAAATTTGCCCAAGGAAAAGCCAGCCATCCGTCTTAAAGGTTGCACTCCATCTCCAAGTGGAAAATGCTTTTCGACGCGTCGCGGGGAGAAATCAACGTGCCACTGTTGTTCAGACTACAGTACGTCCAACACAGAACATCCCTGCGAATATACACGGATGTCCCGGGATGTCCCCAGAGCACGCCGTCAATTTCCCACGCGAGTGTTCTCCACTTGAACCCGAGTTCGAGCTTTGGATTAGACAGGAAATCCTTTGTCATGGTCCGAGCCACCTGCTACTACCACAACATTTGCCCTAAAAAATAGCTCCTGAGGTTCGTCCCTGGAGCGACGCTCGCCCACCAAGTATCAATTGACATCTTGATCGCGCAAACCTCTGTTGTACATGCTTTTCACGGCAATTTCCAATAGATTCATGAAGCGATCCTCTTCAATGAAGATGTCGTCAAACTGCCAATCATTCTTCGAGTCATTGGTCTTATGTTCCGCCCCGTGGCTGCTAAAGTAGTTGTGCCCCATTTTCTTGGCAAGGTTCCGGAAACCTTTGTGTTTCAACTTGGGAGGAAGTATTTCGGCGATTGTTGAATGCGGCGGTAGGAACATTCCATGTGTCAGGCCTGCTCCATGCACGCCCGCGAGGATGTCGGTGCGATGAATAAGTTTTATTTGCTCGCTAAAGGACAGCGCAGCCAAGTCAACGACGTTAACCTCAACTGCTGGGAACTTGGCCTTTAGACGCTCGATATGTCGCTCCTGGTTGATCAAGCGTCTTTTTTCTCTGCGGTCGATGAATGTGAGCACAAGGGGGCTATCTCCAGGACGACCATCATCTCGGATGTTATAGAAGTTGAGCACTCTTTTGACAAAGGTTTGCAGCAACTCCGACTGTTCACATTGAAGTGGTTCCCAATGGCTCTGCCAAAAGGGACTACCCCCTCCTGGCAAGGGAACTATAATGTTGTCCAGGTTGACCTGTGCGGAGGCTGATAGGTCCTTCAATCTGATCGTTGGTTGCTTCGAAAATAGTTTCCATAGATCAAAGTAAGGGCCGTCCAAGAGGTCATCCAAAATGATAACTTGGGTATTCGCGATATCCTCTGGCATGAAGAATGGGAGGCCCGTGGCTCTATTTCGAGCCATCCTCATGGTGTCCAACGTCAAGGTGAGGCCAATAATTTCCATGAGAGAATGGAAAACGTTGTAGTGGCTGTCTTCGCGCTTAATGAGGATCGAGAAATTCCGTCGTCCATGTGAAAGCTTGTGGGAAGGTTTTTCTTTCCGGTCAAGACGCACAAAGTTATTGAATATTTGCTGCGGCCCGGTCCCATACCAGTATGCCGGAAAATTCTCAAATTTCGGCACGCCCTGGCTTGATTCCTCATCACTTAATGACCTGAGGGAACAGTCCAGAATGAATTTCTTTTGACTGTGGTCGAAGCTCGCGGGTCCTGAAATACAGAATGAATCTGTTCTCCCTCCTGGATCGATGTTACTGTGAAAGCACGTAATACTTGACTTAGAGTTGGCGTCACAGTAGCTAGTCTGAGTCTTGGCTAGATTGTTCAAGTATTGGAGGTCAAATCGTTCAGTGCAAAAACGACCTTGATGTGGCGTACTTGACGCTGGTAGGTAATCTCCGGGGGGAGACAATACCGTCGCTAGACTATCGGCTGGCCTGGGGGAACCGTCCTCATTTTGGGAGGGCGGCTCTTGAGAAAGGACATCGTTTTGAGGTGGACTCCTTGTGCCCTGGAACCAAATGTTTTGTCGGGAATACCAACAGAATGTGAAGAATATGAAAGCACCGAGGCTCCCAGCAATCACATAACGCCGTCCGCGGAAGGTAGAGGGCATGCTGGCTCAACATAAACGACGAGCAGCAGATCAGAAAGTGGATAACAGCATGTTTCTCGTTGGTGTCGAGATTTAAGAAGCCGTGCTGGGGGAAGTGAGTGGGCATCCCGCCCCATGCTACGAAAACAGGACCAAGGTTTCAAGTTTTCGCTGCCAATACTGACAGGCCTGTGCAAGGACCATGTCTGACCAATAGCCGAACCATTCATTCATGTCAAGAGATCTGCATCCACGGCGCCAACGGCGGGGAAGAGGTTCAGAATGGGGGCTGACCCATCGCGAGCGGCTCGCCAACCACGGCTTGCTGGCTTGGGTTGCCTCAAGTGCAAACTCTCAAAACTTTGATGTTGGCTCCCAACTCACTTGCAAGCACCAACATGCATACATCCAAACAATCAGGTTGGCGCTCAAGCATACAGGTTTAGATACAACTTCATATCCAGGAGCCCATTTGGAATTCCCTTTCATCCCAATTTTGCGCCACAGTCTAAATAGTCGATCCCTGGCCCCCCGTCAGCACTAAGGCTGTAAGATCCAATCTAGATCCGTGGTGATATTTCCGAAGGATTTTAGCCTCCCTCTATTTACGCCATGGAAAGCCATCATACACTGATGAAGGTGTTTAAACGGCACACGTTTTTGTCCCTTGCCGAAAACTTCTTAGCTGGATATTTGGTGATCATTGGCTAATTTTCGTTCTCGGCTTGCCTTGGTGCCGACAAAATATACACGCTCGGCCCCCTGACTGCCCAACTTTAAAAAATGACTATTAAAATGCTTGATATATCCCCCCACAGGGAAGTAGGAATTGAAAATCTTCCCCCTTTCTTGTCTACGGCGTTTACAAGGTGCATTGATATCAAGATGTTGCGAAAATTCTGATCTCTTCCTCAAAACTCTTCCCTAATACAAACCCCTTTATACCGCTCAGTTGCACAATTTGCTGCAGTGAACAACTGTCTTCCACGACATCACTGGGATATCTCAAAGAGATTACAGCAAGATGGATCTAAAGGGCGACCCGATCCCTTTAACAACAGTTTTTACTCCTCCATCATCCTGCTCGTCGAGTTGGACCTATGAAGCGGAATATTACAACAGCGTAACTGGCGGCCTGCTGATGCAGAATGCTGTCAGCTCGCGCGACCCCAATTGTTTCCCCCCTTTTTTCGAAGGATCAGGACGAGGACAGATTGAACAGGTTTATAGCCCAGGATTCTGTCCCGAGGGTTATACTTCTCCAGCCGCGACAACAGTGAACGGGGTAACAACTGCAGTCTGCTGCCCATCGTACGTCCGGCCTAGATCATAAAATCACTGCCCTCTTGCGAGTCAACCGCATCACTAATATGTGTATGACCTTTGCAGAGACTATACATACTTCACAACCCTCACGACGATAAACTTCTACTCCTCCACCACGATTTTTGCAGGCTGCATCAGTACCTTTCCTAAAGACAGCACAACGACCGTCGTCGCCCGTACTGGCGCGCAAAGTCTTCAACACTCAGTTGTCACAGGGCCGATAACCATGTGGGGCCAGGCAATTCTCGTCCAGTTTCAATCAAAAGACCTCTCCCTATACACAGACGCCATCACGACTTCCGGCTTGTCTACTACCACCACTGCAAGCCAAACCGCGTCCCAACCAACCCCGTCCCAACCAGTGAATAACAATCAGCCTTCGCCAACTTCTCCGCCCGTTTCTCCGCCCCCTTCTGATGGCAACCAGCCTGGACTCTCCACTGGTGCGAAAGCGGGGATCGCTATCGGTGTCGTCGGTGCTGTGGCGATCCTCTTAGCTCTAGTGTTTTTCATCCGCCGCAGCCGCAGCCGCCGCAACCACCACATGCCGCCCGTCTATCCTATTCAGGAGCTAGACACAGGTGCTCCGCGGAATGGCTTCTGGCCCCAAAAGTTCCAGGGCACCCCTATACACGAGATGCCTGGCTCGTGAAGCAATGGAGGGCGCTAAAGCTGTGCATATACCTTGCATAGGAAACCACATAAGATAAGCTCGGAGAGACATGTGGGTATCACGAATCGCGCCTGCGGGCCTGATTTTAGGATTTGGCTGATGGATCGCTAGGTTGCGGATTTAATCAAAAGCGTGTTGTCTCTCCGTCATTTCGTCCAGTCCATTACCCGTTTCAACGGGGACATTTGCCAACTTCAGTCGCACCATTTTACACCATCCACCCCCACGAAGTATACGACTCAGATCTGAAAAAAACCCTTGCTCGGCGAGTAGGAGTTCCTTTGCCCAAATCATCCAGTGAGACGTGGGCCTCGTCACGGAACATTTTCCCCCTTTGTGCCCTTTGTGTGAAAACAGCTATAAGAAGGAACATCGAATGAACCGCCTCCCGCAACGTGCCCTCGATTTTAACAAGGGGACAAATGTTGGCGCGGAAGAGGACAACTGGCGCAATGCATATCGAATAAATTTTGAAACCCGTTTCTTCATTTTCCTTCATGAACTGAGGAACAAACCAACCGGTCATGGATCCCCTGACATACCTTAAATCGTTCCTACGCTAGCCACCTCCTCCTCCTCCCTCATGAATGAATGAACCGGGGGTCGCCTAGTTGGGCAGCTGGCTTCAACTGCAGGGTTTAAACCGGTAACAACCGGCTTCAACGGGAGAGTGCTTTGTTGATTCAAGGCCGCAGGCGAGGTTTCCAAGAGTGGGAAATTACACGTGACCGTTGAAACCCCCCGGGGGCTGTCTTCTCCCACCTACTGCTGTACCACCTACTCCTATACTGCTTTACTATCATTTTTATTAACCACATATTTTTCCTTCTCACTGTACTGTACATATTTGACCTACTACACACACTCTCTTTTTCTCGGTCTCTCACATACACACATATATCTCATAATATTTATTATAAATCATATACCCCCATCATACAGATAGAAGCGAACAAATATATATTTCCTGTCATATTCTGCTTAATCGGGCACCTTGCCTTGTACTCAATTAATACAGAGGGGCTGGGGATTCATGGTTGAGAAGCTCATGGGGGGCTCAGTGGGGCCGGCGTTGAAACCACATAACGATTCGGGCTGGTTGGGTGTAGAATAACAATGTATAACAAAGAAAAGACTGAAGGATGAACAATAGTGAAATATATATATATATAGAGAGAGAGAGAGAGAGAGAGAGGTGAATAATCAACTTGTCATTTCATATCATCAAAACCAAAAAGAATTATATCAACAAAAAAAACACCATGTAATGATTTAACAAACATATCAAACAAAAAATGCAACATGCACACTCTCAGTCTCAGAGAGAGAGAGAGAGAGAATCATAACAGAAAATCCGAGAAACCATTCCTTCTTTCTTCCTTTCTTCCTTTCAGGCAAACCCAACCCAACCCATTCCATTCCACCCATCCATCCCTTCCATGCCACTTTAAACCAAAAAAAAAAAAAAGAAAGAAAAAAACCCCAACAAACAGACGCAAGCCGATAAAAACCAATCAATACAAACAAATCACCAACCCCACGAGCCCTGTCCGTATCCAATGTCTCCCTCCCCTCCCAGCCCAGCCCAGCCCAAGGTAATCCTAATCCATCTTCGCCCAGTCACGTCAGGCCCCCCCTCTCTCTCCCATCAATAAAAGGGAGGGAGAGAGGGGGGAGGGAAGGAGGGGGCCCCGTTGATGCTCCAGGTAAAAACCAGAGGTGAGGGGGGGGGGAAATAAAATAAAATATAAAACAATAGATAGATAGATAGATAGATATCCCGCCACACCCCCAAAAAACGAGGAAACGAACGAAACCAGGAGAGAAGCGAAGAAGAACGGAACATATTCTGAAGGTACAAACAAATGTGGACAGAGATAAAGACAAAGACATATCATCATCATCATCAACGTAGCCTCCCGAGGCAGGAGGCAAAATAGATGGTTTATATCATGGCAAGGTGGAGGGCGGTCGAAGCGGAGACATGGAGGACACGTTTATTTCATGGATGATGGATGGATATGGTCATGGTCGTTAGGGGTTTATCATCACGTTTCGTCGCGAAGGGAGGGGGGGGAGTGGTTAGGCATAGAAGTTGGCATGAAGTGATATGATATGATACTAATGATATGATATGGTAATTTGAGCGAGGAAATCCAAGAAGAGAACGAAACAAAGCCAGAAAGGTAGAAAGTAAAACTTGGGGCGAAGGGGATGAGATGGATAGATAGATGGATAGGTATGAACAAAATAATAGTAGTAAGAATAGATATATAATGAAGTTGAAGGTAAAAATTCTGTCTGTCGAAGAAAAGAAATGTGATGGGATGAGATGGGATGAGGTGAGGTGAGATGGTCATGATGGAGGGAGGAAATAATCGTTGTACCATTGATTCATTCGAGTCGTTAAAAAAAAGAAACAATGAAAAGGAAGAAAAAAGGGAACAAGCGACCAAAAAATAAAAGGAAGAAAAAATTATGAATAAAATAGTAAAATAATCTGAAAAGATGAGAAATCTTCTTCTCCATCATCATCTCCACCCCTCAACACGCAACCGACTCCTTCCGCGAACCATACGGGCGCGGATACGTTTCCCGATACACATTCGGATCCAACGGCCCCTTCCTCGGCCCGTAACTATAGCTGATATCCTCCTCGCGGATCCGCGGCGAATACCGAATATTAGCTTCGGGAATGACGATCTTGGGATGGTCGTATTCGCCCGGGAAGACCTCGCCGAACAGCCCGTCTCGGTTGAGAACGCCTGGTGCGGGCGTGTGCGGTGTGGTGCGCAGCGGTATGGACCGCGATGGCATGGACGTGGGGTCGATGGGGTAGTTGTATGTTCTGGAGCGGGGCGGTTGGGGGACGGATGATAGGGACGGGCGGCTGGGTGGGGATACGCTTCTGGTCCGCCCGTACAGACCACTGACTTTTGGCTCGATGCGGACGGCGTGGTGGGAGAGGTATTCTTCGCTTTCGTCGACGACGACGTATCTGCCGGCTAATGGGGGGCTGGAACCCGAGTGCATTTCTGGCGTGCCGGGGCTGGAATAGCCGGAGTCCTGAGGTTCCCTCATCTTTGAGGATCTGGTCGGCAAAGTTTCGGAGCGGCGGGATAAGCCTGGGAACGGCATGGTCTCTGATCGGCGGGGAGCATGCGGCTTTGAACCGGATCTACTGGAAATCGAGATGGGGAACCTCAGACCTGACGGTGCGGAAGTGGCGGTTTGCAGAGTCGGAGGCCGTGGGGATAAGTGGGATTTCAAGGGTAAATCCGCAACGTCGGCGGACCCCCTGCGATCCTTTCCTGACGAGCTGGGGCGAACAGACTCCCTGGTTCGAGTCCTGCCGGAGGAACGTCGAGGTGGGGTTTCGACATGTGGGCTATAGTAATCAGAAGGCGAGGGCCACGAAGTAGTAGCAGACGGACGGCGTTCAGCAGTGTCGTATGAAGAATACCCACCGCTTTTCGACCGTTGGATATACTTTTTCGCATCATCCAGTTTCGACCGTTCATCGGAATACTCCTCATCTCTGGATTGCTTTGGTTTTGATTCGCTCGAATTTGACTTGCGTCGTCTCCGGCTATCTTCATATTCAGGCTCCGGTGTCTTTGGGGTATAGTATTGATTATCGGAATCAAGCTCACTTTCATTGTCAGGCTCGCTGACCACGAAAGCTTTCGGGTATTTCTCTGAGCGTTCCCGGTCTTTTCGCCGCTCTTTGTCTCTATATTTTGCGTGGTCGGAGCGACTCTTTTTCACGGATTCACGAACTTCACGCACGCGTTCCTTGGTCGAACGGGTTGCTACTGGAGGGTCGACGTGTCTGGACTTCTTCTTTTCCTTTTCGTCTGGATTCTGCCTCCTCTCGTATCCATCGTACTTCCTAGAAGAGGGTCGAGGTTCTTCGAAAAACGGGGCATCTTCGTCGAAGAAGCGACTAGTTTTCTTAGGCACGCGCTCCTCATAGCGAACCCCATCTCGATACTCATATGATTTGGTGAATGTTGAAGATCGATGGTAGGGGGACGAGCCTGCGTCCTCGCTATGGAAAGCCGATCGCTTCTTCAGCTCAACTTTATAGTCATATTCCGATCGTTTCTTGTCATCGGACAGTAACTCGTAAGCGGATTGAACTTTCTGGAACTCGGGTACGGCGTCTTTGCGCTGTTCTTCGTCTTTGATTTTGTCTGGATGGCATTTCAGCACTAACTTTCTGTGAGCGCTTTTGATTTCTGCAATAGTCGCATCCTTAGTGATCCCCAGGACCTTGTATGGATCTAGTATAGCCGGATCGGACATGTCGTTTGAGGGAGGGAGGGAGGGAAGGAGGTTGTGGGGATGGGTGATTCCAAACAAAGGGTAAAGTTAAGGCACAGCCGCGATTTGTGGTTGAGCCGCGGGCGGTTAAGTTGAACTGTATTATATATAGTTTTCAGTAAAGGGTAAAGACGATGACGGGTCGAGGCTCAACAAAGAGCCATTGCGATGAAATTATTCTTATTTATCTGATGATGATGATGTAGTTGAGTTTGAAATGTGAAACTGTCCAAGGAGAACTCCGGTTGGCAAGTCTTTGTTGTGGTTTAATTGGCCTTGGGGAGGGGGAGGCGAAAGAGAGAAAGAGAGCGAGGTATGGCAGTTTGAGAATAAGTAACACAAAATTAAGAAGTAGGAGGAAGGAATTGAAAAAGAGAAAGAAGAAGAAGAGGTGGTAATAAATAAACAAAGATAAAGAATCGTATGACAACTTCGCAAGTTGCCACGAGGAGGAAGACGAAGAAGCGAAGAAGAAGAAGCGGGACTTATAATATCGACAAGCGGTGTTGGTTAGTTGCCGTCGTCGGCGAACGGGACGACGAGGAGTCTAGGAGTCTAGGAGGAGGAGCAAGTCCTTGGCTGGACGGGAACGGGGAAACACAGCACATACAACCCACGCTGGGGCTGGTTCCGGGTGAGACTGCGCCACGGCCGTCTACAAAAGCGAACGGGGTGAGAGAGAGAGAGGGATGAAGCGAAGAGAGAGAAAGACAGTGGCCAACGGAGCTAACTAGGGGGAAGATTCCAGAGCGACGCTGGAAGAGCGTGGAAGGCGAAAATGATGAGTAAGAAAGAATATAATGACAATGGATGTTGTCGATGGAACAGGGAAATAAGAGAGAGAGAGAGGAGAATGCCGGAGACAGAATGCTCGTTACTAATAGCAGTAGTAGTAGTAATAATAAAGAAGAAGAAGATGACGGGGTCAGGCCGGCGCCTGCAGAAGCGGTGAGGCAAGCAAACGAGGACGAAGCAGAAGCAACAGAAGCAACAGAAGCAGAAGAAGAACAAGAAGAGACGGAGAAAAGCGGAGGATGGAGACGATATGTAACCACGCCAACTAACTGGTGATCACGGCTACAGCGATTCAGCAGGAGAACGAGGTGGGAGTTGTCCGGATGATGAAGTTCCAAGGTCGGTTTGTCCCAGCCTTTCTTTCGCCAGGGTCAAGATGCACTGATTCACAGCGAAAGAGGGGAAGATAGACAACAGGATCAAAGCGGTTGCGCAGAGTAGAATGCAGAGTTGGAAGCGCCCGCTGTGTCTGATCACGATGGAATATACAGATACAGCATTCTTCTTCTTCTTCCTCGTCGATGGATATTTTACTCTCTACAGTTATTATTCCTCTCTTAACTACTTTCTCCCCGTCCGCGGATGCCTCGTGCCTCGTCTCGCGTGCCTTGTGCCTCGTCCTCATCCTCCATCCACCATCGACCGTCTTCAACCTACTAAACATGACTTACATTCCCTCCCTTTCTCCCCCCCAAAAAACAACTCGACCGCCCGGTCTTGAATCAGAACTTGCTAACTTAAACCAACTTAAAACGCCCGCCCCAGACGTTCCAGCTGAAAGGAAAGGAAAGAAGGAAGCCCCCCCTTTCAAGGGCGTGGCCTCATCGTATCGAAACTAGCTCCAGAAATGTAGGTACGCTACACGCTTCATTCGGAGCAGGCTATGTACGCGGTCTGTATGGAGGGATGGAGAGCCAATGTAGTGTGTGGGTTGGCGGGGGGACATTTGGGGGTAGGGGGATGGGGAATGGGGAATGGGGATGGGGGATGTGGAGGGGGTTTAACGCAAGGGAAAGCCAATTCCGATTCGCTGCTGGATTGATGGATTGGCAGCTCTGGTCTGTTCTGTTGTTCTTCTTGGCTGAATCAGTTTACTTATTAGTTAAAGAATTAGTTCATTGAAGATGGAAATAAATAAAATGGGTGAAAAATGGACCCCGGGTCGCCCTGGTTTCCTGGGCAGGCTATACATACGTAAAATCGTACATATCTAGGTATGTATGAGGGATTAGTGACGTGATAGGATGCCCTTTATTTTTATTCTCTTTTTTATTCTTATTTTTATTCTCATTTTATTTTTCACTTATTCACCGCCGAATGCCTCGTCCCTCTCGTCGTTTCTTACCAATAGAACATGGAATAGGAATGATAAGACAATAATCCCCAGCCAGCTGAGTCAACTCCTTGACATTATTATGCCGCAGTTTGCTTTCGACTTGGTCCATGGATTTGTAATACTTGTGCGGAGCGAGTTGATATTTGATATTATTTCATCACTTTCAGGATAACATTTCTCTGCTCTGCTCTGCTATCGTCGTCGTCAGTTTGGGTTTAAAAAAAGAGTTTGGAACCTTCAACCCCTTCCCTCTGGCTCGTTCCTGGCGCGAAACTCTGTCACCCATCAGCCAAAGCCAAAGCCTCGCCGCAAGAACAAACAGCGGGGTAAATGAAGTTAGAGAGCGAAGCCCGGCGTCCATCATCCATCGCTGGAAGCCCGAAGCTAAAACAACAGCGTATTCCCGGGGCGCAGAACGAAGCTGCAGTATGTATGTATGTGTACAGCTGATGAATCGATGCGAGACAGAGCCTGGGAGTCCCGGTGGACCAGCCCTAGATTCCGTTCGGTTCAGCGCCCATCCATGGACCGCCGTGGGTAAGAAGAAACTTGCTGCGGTCCGTCCTGCGGAATGCGGTCATCGGCGTGTATTTTTGGCAGCAGAAAAGGCTGGGCGGCCAGCTGGCAGTGGCAGTGGCAGTGGCGGCAGTTGGCGGGGCTTCGGTTTTCTTCCAAGGTTTCGTCCGCATCACTTTGTTTTTTGCGGATATAAGCCTGGGTAAGTTAGGCCTACTCTACTCTGTACATACATCGCAGAGAAAGAAAAGGGATAGACAAAAAAAAAAACTACTGTAAGCGCTTTAAATTCGGTGAGATGAAGGCGAAAATAAATAGAAGAAAATAACAAATTTGTTCCGCTTCCGCTTCCATCAGCACAAACAACACAACACAGCCCTTCAAACGGATCTATCCTGCGCATATAGTTACGGACTGCCAGATTACTCCGCGATCGGTGTTTCTAATTGATGCGCGACGGGCGAAGATTGCCCGCTGGGCTGCTGACTACTAACTTACTGCTAACTGACGGCGACTGGGGGGCGATGGAAAACAAATGACGACAGAAAGCGCAACATCCCAGGGCCGGTCCCATCCTATCCTATCATCCGAGGCCTCAAGGAGCGAGGGATGTGGATAAAATATGGGGTGATCTGACGTACGTATGTACATCAATCATATCATGCTCACGGATAAGGTCTATCCCTAATCCTATCGAGCCCCTTCTTCCTTGAATCCATAGTCACGTTTTACTCGCTCTGCCATCATCAATGTGCGCGATCATCATCTATCTATACCATACGGAGTTCCAACTGTGATGTGGAACGCTTTTGGCATGGCAATCCGCGTAACCATGTAGCTGTCACTTGTACATGTAGTTAAACCCGCATCGAAAGTTGGATAACTTGGCGAAACAACCTTCTTGCCTGGGTATTCGAGATACTGTATATACTGCATTCCAAGGGTACTCCCTCACAGACCCTACCCTTATCTCGCCTTTAACCGTCCAGCAGCAGCAGTCCACTCCAGCACGGCATATCTAGAACGGACAATCGTGGAATGTCCCAGCACATTCCCGTGCCTGCTCGTTGCCCTCTTGACAACCTTAACATGATTACTTTCTCAATCCAAGGCTCAATCCGAAAGACTTCCCAGGAACCCCCTCCATCCGCACTCTCGCCTGGTCCGGGGTCCAGATCCATTGTCCATTTTGAGTCCTAGCTCATGACAGACTGACAGCCAAACAGATAGCCAGACCTGCAACGCACGCACGCACGCCAAAACCCGGGGCGAGCGAGCGATCGAGCGAGACAAAAAACGAGCCACCAAATCAGAAATCGCGCCCCGTCCCCTCGTCCCCTCGCGCCCTACCTAGCGCCCTCCACCACCCCTCGCCAGTCGTCAGCGGCCGCCGTGATTGGCGCACGACAAACTGGTCATCCGCATCGCACCCGGACGCATGTGGCAGCGAGCAGGGCCCTGGATCATGATGACTGGAGTGGACGTGGGAGGGGCGAGGGGCGAAGGGCGAGGGCGGGGGTATCCGAGTCCGAGGACGGGAAAGGGTTTTTTTTTGCTCCATATTTTTCCCCAATCCCTGGCCATAAACTGGCCACCAGTCTGTCACTACCTAGGCAGTCTAGGTTTCTTCCGTCGTCCGCTGCCATCTTGCGGGCTGATTCGTGCGTGCTGGCTTGAGAATAATAATGTTGGCGCTTTTTCGCCAAACCTTGACACCTACCGCGTGGGCCCAGCAATCAGAATCAGCGCTTTGTATGTATGGAAGTTAGTTAAGCCTGGGCGGCGGGCGCTCCACGGACCACCAGGCGTTTAGCCCGGATTTTTGCCCGTTTTGTATCACTTTAATTTTGGACCTGCTGAGCATGGGAGGGGGGTTCTATCATGCTGGGATTTTCTAGTCATGTATTTCTCGGTTTCGCTGAGGTTATTTTTTCGTTGGGAGGTGGGATGGGATGGTTGGTTATTTCCTGGCAGCGAGCAATAATTTGCTTGTCCGCTTACAATCATGAAAATGTAACTCAGATGAATTATTTTTTTTTAACAAAAAACAGTCATTTCCCTCTCTCTAATGGGACAAAGGCATTGTTCACATCACAACCAAGCCAACCCAAACCAACCAACCAGCTCATTGCTTCCTGTGGCCACTCCAGCCAGGCCAGGCCAGCTGCATATCTCCAAGCTCAGCAGCATTGTTGACAGGGCGACGGGGCGGGCGCCAATCCGGTTGGCTGGCATGGGGCAAGACAGCGAGGAGAAAGAAGCCCACTCTCTCTCTCTCCCTCTCTCAGATACGGAATACAATTTTGGTATCGAAACAAATCGCCCCCAGGGGTCCCGAGGGAGAGGACAGCTGCAGCAGGATGATAATTATGATGTGGTTGCTGCTTTGGGGTATTTCTTTCTTCTCCCACTGGCCTGTTAGCCTGGGATTATAGTCGAACGAAACGAGACTCGGTTTATATTTACAGGACGGCTGAAATGTCGACCCTTTCCTCTCCTAGTTAAGTCACCAGGGACAAGGCAGAGCTCACACCTTTTTTCTTCCATGAAGTTTCTCGTTGTCTTCCAGTGCATCCTCGAGCTGCCCCTCCTTTTTCGTATCGATAAGAGCCTTGGAAGCCCGCGCCAAGCACACAAGTCGGGGCGTCAGATTTCAAACTTTACTCACATATTTGAATATGCACCCCCCATCACATCCACGGTTATTTATTCATTCAAGGCTTCCCCCCGCCCTTCTTCTTATTGGATAGAAGCAGTGGTCACTGGCAACAATGTGAAATGGGTTTGAATGGCTTGGAAAGCAAAACAAGTGGTGCGTGCCCCTCCAACTCCACACCAGGTCAGCTTCCGGTCTTCAGTGTTCACACACCCCCTCCATCCACCATTCTGCAGAATTCAGTCCACCACCAATGATCAGGCTTTATCAGCCGCCTTCTCGAACAAACTCAAACGAATTTCCCCCCTTCCCAGAGCAAGAAGGAAAAAGCCACTACCACAGTGGATGTGACGAGCTTGACAAGATAGGCGCTGTCCCTGCATGTTCTATGTATTTCATCAAAAAGCTTTAAACCGACCGCGGTTAGACATTTATGTGCAGACGTGCATGGTCCCTCCCTCACCGATATTTGCTGGGGAGTGGAGTTGGGATTCCCCCCCTAGTTTTGCTTCAGATGGAGTCTTATGGCCCGGCCAGCAGCGGCGCGAGTGATGCTTTGAATCTTTCCAGGGTCAAATTGTACTGTACCCGCGTTCAATGGGTGTTACCCTGCGAGGGAATTACCTAGGTACGATAACTTCTGAAGGCTTGAAGAAAGATACTGTTGTTTTACTTACCCTGGTGTGCCAAAGCCGGCTACAAGGAGGGTTATTCTCGCGCGCCGGAAATGTCCTTTTTTTTTTAATAATATATATATATTAACAGCATTTAGCTATAAACCGAATGCCTTTTGCGGCTGGAATGTGATTAATTATTCCATGAAATATATCGACAAGCACAGCTGAGCTGAGTTTCCCAGGTCCGGCCAATTTCATCGCAGCTGCAAAAAATACCCGAGTGTTGGAGTTATCCCCATTCGTTAAGGGGGAGAGGGAGCGGGCCCTGACGGGTGAAACCCGCACCCACAACTTTCTCCGCGTTTGGCGGGCGGATTAACTCCCGACCGACCAAGCTGCCTAAGGCCACTAACTTTTACTTACTTATGTAGGTTTCTGTATCGAAATTTTGGCGACAGTTGCCATGAAACCTAGATTACCTGGGACTCAAGATTGTGTGTGCTTGTTGCTCTCCCAGCTGGCTGTATGACTCCCTATTGCCCGCGTTGTATAGGGGGGCCATCTATCTATCCGTTCCCAGGACAATTGTCGCCCTGTTTTCGAACCATCTTGCGAAAGCCATGACTTGCTCTCAGATGAGTCCGCGAATTGCGCTTGCCGACCACAAAGTGGTTCACTTCTTCACTGCCGATGAAGACCCAGGCCATGAGCGCTGGATGAGTTCTGGTGACGACTGAACCTATGGCTCCCGCAAGGCTCTCTCTTGAACCATTCTGCATTGACGACATATCTGCACAGGAGATGCGGGCTGAGAGACGAGAGCTTCGGGCTGGTTCCCTAGACAGAAACACCCTCTTTAGCCATGCTGGTGCTTTCTGTTCCTGACTAGAGAAATTGGAGCGTGAGCTCGCTACTGCCACCCGGAAGCCTCTCACGCGCGTCCCAGCCAATATCTGCGGGACATCTTACCGCAAGATCTCTGGAGACTCTTGTGGAAGGTGTGAGCGAACCCCCTGGATGTGTCGATGAGGTTATGGAGTGACTCGCGTCATTCGTGAAATCTACAGCTGAACAAATCCCTTGGCTTTGCCGGGTGCGTGTCGTGGTGGTGGTGAGATGACGATGAACGTGGATGATGCGGCTCACAAGGCGTTCAGGGCGGTTGGTGCTGAGGGGCGAGTTCAGCAGGTTGTGCACTTGTCTTGCGCCTTCTGGCAACAAACGTTTAGGCGAAAAGAAGTATCACTGTAATCATTCAAGCCCTGGACAATCGCTTCGTAGTATATGACTGATGATGACGGCGCGATGGTGATTTAGGGGCTTGCATTTAAGTACTGATGATATAGCACACAACAATTTCCTGAGACAGAACCTTCTGTCAAGAGGTCACTATCTGATTATGTTTTGAAAGATGTGTAAGAATGAACTGACGTAATAGGGGTTAAACATAAACCCGCAGGAAGATGTCGTACAGCTCGGCTCGCTGTAGCTTATCTAACCAGTAGCCACCACGGACGAAAAGAAAACCGATTATTGATCACTAGGGCCATACATATCATTGTGCTCATTGATGCTACATACGTATGTAGATGCCCAGTTCTTACAAAATAATAACGATCATGCCCATCGCCTTCCCGCCTGCACATGCATAGGGGCTGTGTGGTGGCAAAGAAAAAAAAAAGTGGCAAAAAAAAGATAATCAGGTGCAAAAAAAGAACGACACCAGCAGGATTCGAACCTGCGCTCCCGAAGGAAATGCCTGAACTTTCAGCGACTGAACACCAAATAGCAGGGCACCGCGTTAACCACTCCGCCATAGTGTCGGAATTTGGTAACCGTCACCCCCATCACTGTATATTTGTGAGTATAGTGGTGTGCGTTCGGGCAAGCACCCTGGCCGCTTCTCTGCGCATCCTCTTTTATATAGCTTCAAATGCGGTTTTAGTGCTTGTGGGTAAGTAGAATATGTCAGTATGTTATTTGGTTGGTTATATCTCGTTTATATTCCCTGTCTCGGAACTTGTAAGAGTGGTATGATAAGTGTTCCCTGGTTTCATTACATTACGCCACATTCATTGCTTTCTACAATAATCACCCGTCCTCAGCATTTTGTCCAAATTCTATCCGTCTGCTGGGTAGGTCCAGGTCCACAACTATGGGGCTATTAAACTTTTTACCGCCCTGGTGCGGCCAGTTCGTTGCCATGATAGCGGCGTTCACGATACACGTCTCGTTTCTTCCAGTTGTGACACTATCGCCTTCGGCCACGTGCGATTCGTCGTCGTCTACAGTCAACGGGGACCCCAAACACCCGTCGTTTCGAAGACGAGGCTGCTTTTTCCCCGTGAGGTCGATCAGACATTGCTTTTTGCTGCCGAGCGGAGGTAATTCTCCACGAACTGAGCTGAGCTCTTTGAACTTTTCACCGTGGGTTGTTGCGACGTCCCATAGAACTCTGTGGTATCCTCGACCTTCATGGACGTGACCACAAATAGCTAATCGTGGTCGGACTCTCCACAACGCTCGACGTAGATCATCGCAACCGAGGGATCCGTGTCTGTTCTCATCGCAGTGGGATCGGGCGGGCGTGTGAGTCAAGACTATATCGGAATCTTGAGGTATCTGGGCCCAGAGGTCTGGAGCTTCTTCAGGGGAATAACCAAAGGCCCATTTCCCGCAGTAAGGGGTGTACGGAGACCCAAATATTTTAAATACTGATTGGGGCCCTTCCGGTCGGGACAGCCGAATAACGGCTGATTCATGGTTTAAGTAAATGATTGAAGACTTAGCGAACAGAGCCCGACAATCGTCTGTCGACTCTTGCCTCTGGTTGTGAAACGATTGCCAGTGCCGGTTGTAGAAATCACTATCGAGGGTGATGTCGTGGTTACCTTTAGATATGTTGGAGAACGTATCAGTGTGTCCTTGCAAGGGAGTCGACCGGGACGAAAGAAAAAGTATCTAACCCGCAATCACGATTTTAACTTCAAAATCGGCGCTCTCAATCCATTCTACAGTTTTGCGTAGCTCACTCATCGTCCCCTGATTCGAGAGATCTCCGGCATGGATCAGGACGTCGCCTTTCGGCAGCTTAAAAGCACCATCTGAGGGGGCATAGCCATGTGTATCCGAAACACAGACAATCCTAGTACGAACCATCTTTCGTCAGCGAAAACAAAAAAGAGTATCTCAACAACTCCGAAGTTGAAAAGTTAGAAAATAGAAAATATGTCGATTGTCACGTTGGATCTTCCTAAATAAACGAGAATAAACAGCCACGCCCTGTAACATCTAACGGTATTGCTATTTGATTCAAATTTGATAACTTATTGACACCCTTGGACTTCTGAATGACAGAGGCACGAGTCGTCGTTAAATGAGGTGGGAACGTTTAGCCTTGATGAACTGGTGCAAAGGCAACCATTGAAAGAGTACAGAGCAGCACGACAAATTGAGAAATCGAGAACAACTTTGTTCTGGGGGTTTAAAGACCGAAACAGATAGGTCTGGGAGGTACTGTAGAGAAAACAGTTTAAGCTAGAGCGCGGTTGCAGGTACCACAGTAGTAAGGTTAGACACGGTTGTTGAAAAGTGACAATTGTGTTCTGTAACAGGAGACCCTGAAATATGAGGTAAATTAAACGAGAGAGGCTCCGATGACCGACATCGACATTGCTGAAGATGTAAACGTACAGAGAATGAAGTTGAAACAAACTTTGAAGTTGGGTTGATATGTCACGTGATATTTGAGTTCTATTGGGCAACTTAGGGCTGGGATGCTCGTCCACACAAACTAGCCTCGCTTAGCCATTTCTGCCCATCGATCCTCTCCGAGTGCGTGGTTTGAAGGAGACCACAACGACCAACGACACGACACCCAACCCGACAATACACTATCCAAGGTGTATCCCCGAGCATAGCTCATCGCCTTGCTGGATATTTGCCTCGTGAACCGGTGACAGAGCACGATGTCCACTTTCGAGCCAGTGGTGCGTTAAATCCTTATTGCCGACTTGGGACTTCCGCGTTTTCGATAAGGGCAGAGAAAAACTGACTGGATTTTTGTGATGGATATAGGTCGTCATCGACGGCAAGGGGCATCTCCTTGGTCGCCTGGCCAGCATTGTGGCCAAGCAGTTACTCAACGGCCAAAAGATTGTCGTTGTGCGATGTGAAGCCCTCAACATCTCTGGCGAATTCTTCCGCGCTAAGCGTACGATACAACCCTTTCGTTTTCGAGTTTGATGAAGATTCGGGCCTTTTGGGGCTTGGGGATGTGGGAAAATTGAGGCTGTTTGGGATAATTTAAGATGGATTTCACGACTGACTCGCTTTCAACCTTTAGTGAAGTACCATGCCTACCTCCGCAAGATCTCTCGTTACAACCCAACTAAAGGAGGTGAGAAAAACCATCAGCACACAATTCGCTGCGTGCCGGACGAACGACCAAGATCCACTAATACCGAAGTGCAGGTCCTTTCCATTTCCGTGCTCCTTCCCGCATCTTCTATAAGGCTGTCCGGGGTATGGTTCCTCACAAGAGTGCTCGTGGCGCCGCCGCCATGGAGAGACTGAAGGTCTTCGAGGGCGTACCACCACCATATGACAAGAAGAAGCGAGTTGTCGTTCCCCAGGCCCTCCGAATCCTCAGACTGAAGCCCGGCCGCAAATACTGCACCGTTGGACGGTTGAGCCATGAGGTTGGCTGGAAGTACCAGGATGTTGTCGCAAGGTCAGCCCCCAGCAATACCCAAGATGAAAATCCGAAGACATCTACGCAAATTATTTGGGCTAGGATCGGTCTGCTAACCATCATTTTCTTTTCAGACTCGAGGAGAGGAGAAAGGTCAAGGGATCCGCATACTACGAGCGCAAGAAGGCTGCGCGGAGACAACTTGCACAAGCCCAGAAGACTGCCAATGTGGATCAAAAGACCAAGGCCCAGTTGGCGGAGTATGGTTATTAGATTTCTGGGTGAGGGGAATGATGGTTGGCTTTAGGTTCTTCGATGGTAGAGCTGGTTGCAATGTGAACGGCAAACCAATCGGCCTGTACCTATAATATCACGAAATACACCTTTAATGAATCAAGGGCACAGTGATTGAAAAGGGAACAGGGGAAAAAAAAGGCAAAGATATTGAATTTTTTTTTAAACCGGGTGCTATTGGGACGCTGCCTTTGTTCATATTATAACTGCCTGTCTCTCTAAAATCTTCCATGGCGCTTAATCCAAATGGTTTCTTGTTCAATTAATTTCCAAGGCATATCATGTGCATGGGTCTCTTCCATTACCAATAATTTTTCAGCGGTCATCATTATCCACATTGTGATTTGTGCCGTGCTTGAACGGAAGGATCTGATGCGTACCGAAGTATGGGGAACCTAAACAATCGGAGTACATAAGCGCAACGGCGGGGAGATTTTGTGGGGGCAACACTTGAGTGTTTCGGGGCAAACTCGGCAGCGCCGCAGGGGGGACGGAGTTTTGGGACACCATAGTAGCCGAAGAGAGGACCACGGCGACATTTAAAGGGCCCATTTCTTCTCTCTGGCCCCTGATATTCTTTTTCTAATCATCAGGAGGTTTTATCGTTTGTGATTGTTGATTGTGCATTCTTTAGATCTCTCGTAGCATATCTTTAACCATGTCCGGGGCAGCTAGCCGTTTGCGCAATCTCACCCAGCACTTCCTCCCCACATCGGCCAAAGGGGAGACCTCCCACCCCTTCAATCGGCACACACTTTCACCCACATTCTTCCTCCCGCGCGCGGCTGATATTGAACCGGATGTATGCTCTGTATGAATGGCTCTGTTGTCGGTGCTATTTTTCGCTAATTGGAACTATTCTATTATCGACAGGCCCAAGCTATCCATCACGTCACCGCAAACAACAAGGTCCTGAAGAGATCATATATCGAGACAGCGGACCGGGCGAGGGGATTTGCTTATTACCTAAGAAAACATGGCTTCAAGAGAGTTGGCATATTATGTCCTAACACTCCAGCCTTTTTGGAGTCAATTTTTGCGATAGCCGCAGCGGGGGCAGTCAATGTTGGTATGATACCCCCCCGCCCCTTCTTTTACTGCGGCCGATACTAAAATTGAAGCATTAGCTGTCAATTATAGATTAAAACCAGAAGACATTGCGTATATCTTCAACCATTCCGAAGTTGATGCCATCATCGTCGACCAAGAATTTGTCCCGCTCCTCGACGAGTTCAAGAAGACAAATGGCCATGTACCTCTGATTATCGACACAGACACAGACGCTGTGGAAGGCGAGCTTAGTGGGCCGTTCGACCAAGCCGTATTGGAAGGCCTTCGCTTTGATGTTGCGTCCGGAAACCATGGATGGGAGGGATTGGAAGCTCAGACACGCGATGAGGATGCGCTCATTGCGCTTGCATACACGAGCGGCACGACTTCAAGACCCAAGGGTGTCGAGTACATCCACCGCAGCTGCTATCTGGCAACTCTCGCAAATATAATAGAGTCTGGACTAAACTCCAGCCAGGGTCGGTGTCGGTACCTTTGGACATTACCCATGTTCCATGCTATGGGTTAGTTCATATTCCCCGTTGAAGACTTTATTGATTTCATAGAGTTTTATTATTCATTTAATCTTTTGTTTTCCTAATATTAACCGAGATCCTTTCCACAGGATGGACTTTCCCGTGGGCCGTGACGGCCGTCAGAGGCACACATTACTGCCTGCGCAAGATCGACTACCCGCTGATTTGGAAACTGCTCAAGGAGGAAGGTGTCACGCACTATTGCGCCGCTCCGACGGTCAATACCATCCTCTGCAGCTCGAAAGAGGCAGCGGTGCTTCCATCCCCGGTCCGGGTTACGGTTGCAGCAAGCCCTCCAACACCACATCTCTTTGAACAAATGACAAATCTCAACCTTCACCCGGTCCACGTTTACGGGCTTACTGAGACCTACGGACCCATCACAAAGGGGTATTACTTGCCTCAGTGGGATAACATCCCAGCAGAAGAGAAATATAAGAAGATGGCTCGGCAGGGCCACGGTTTCCTAACCAGTCTTCCAGTCCGGGTGATAAAGACTGAAGTACCAGAAGGAACCGTTATCGACGTTGAGAAGAATGGGGAGGAAATTGGCGAGATTGTTTTCGTCGGCAACATTTGCGCCAAGGGCTACTATAAAAATGAGGAGGAAACGAAGAAGTTGTTTAGCGGAGGAGTCCTCCATTCAGGGGATCTGGCTGTATGGCACCCGGACGGAGCGATACAGATCCTGGACCGTGCTAAGGACATTATCATCAGCGGTAAGCCCCTTTAGGTTCCTATTGTACTTCCCTGCCGATATTCTGTGAAATGCTAAAGGAGGCTGTTGGCGTTTTTTTTTCTAGGTGGCGAGAACATATCCTCAGTGGCATTAGAGTCCATGCTTGCAACGCATCCAGACATCCTCGAAGCCGGAGTGGTGGCAGTGCCTGATTCCCACTGGGGTGAGCGCCCAAAAGCTTTCATCACGGTGCAGGCTGGCAAGCAGCTTGAAGGCAACGACGTGATTGAATGGGCAAAACATGTGAGCGGTATCAGCCGGTTTATGATCCCCAGAGAAGTTGAAGTCGTGCGCGAACTGCCCAAAACTAGCACGGGGAAGTTGAAGAAGAATGTGCTAAGACGTTGGGCAAAGGGCACGGATCGAAGCCTTGAATGAGATGTCGTGAATCGTGATGATACCATTTTTGTTAGAGTTATCCTGCCATGTTGTAAGATTATGAGAGCGTTTAGCAGCTTACTCTCGAGGATCAATTAGATGAGCAAGGTTTTTAAACAAAAGGAAATTAACTGTAACTTTTCTTTTATCTACTGTTCTCAATATTGGACCCTGTATCTTGGATTGTGAAGCTCTATCTATTCTGTAAAGCTTGGACGGAGCCGGTTTGTTGACGTCTTGTAAATATACAACCGTGCAAGGGTCTTTTTTATTTAGGTATAGAGTTAGTTACCAATATTGCACACATACCACCAACGCTATTATTATCCCGGTCCTAGACATTTTATCTAGATGGCTTCTAGAGTCCCCAGCCGAGTCGGTCACTTGCTCCTGTTTGATCGTGTGAGGCCGCAGACGTGGAATTCCACAGCAAGCCGCACCGGATCAACTTGAGGCTAGTTAGCTAAATAGCTCAACGACATCATTGCATCCTCAAACCCCACAACACCTCTCACGCCTGTAACGCCGTCTCTGCGCGCTGTCACTTCTGACAGGATATAGCTTATTTGTTATTCTTCCGTTTGGGACATCGTTACAAGCAGCAGCACACAGGCAGCACTTCCTCCCTGCTGGCCTAGCTATTATCCCCCGCCTTGGCTTCTGCGCCATTGGGTGATACCGGGCGTCTGTCTCTGCAGAAACTGGCTTCATATTTAGCACCCAGCCTTATTTACTGCCCCCCTCCTTCACTCTGCTTTCTCATTCATTATTGAGCTGGGCAACAGCCGCTAGATCTCCTCACCAGCAGAACAAACTATTCCCGTTGCCACTCTCTCATCCTTGATAGCCACCGTTTTTCCACCTCTGCAAACGCCCACTCGTTCTCTCCCCCGCCTTCCGTTGCGTCGCGCCCTCATCGAACATAAGAACCACGCCCCCACAAACCGGCCGTCGCTCCACCTCCGCCGCACTTCGCCTGCAACGCTGCTCGGAGCTGTTTCTCGTACAACCTCCAGCCCGCTCTTGCGTATGCAGTTCGCTTGCAACGCAGACCTGAGGAGTGTGCCTGCCCGCTGTTCCGCGTCCCGCCGAACCCTCTCATAATAGCTTCCAAGCTTGAATCTTGAGCTGTGTTCGCTGTTTGTGCCGCCTCAACCTCGTCCCTTTTCTCCCGGCATACCGCCCATCCTCCATACTCCGTTCCATCGGGCTTCGATTATATACGCTGAAGAGTTGAAGTGAAATAATTCACCGCTTGGCGGAAAAACAAGATTCGGTGTGCTCATAACAAAACAGCGTCCCTTCACGGGCAGCATATTTGAATCCGTCGAGAATGCTACGTTCAAGGGCCCCGCTACGGCTTTCTGGGGACGATGACCCCTCAGAATCATCGAATTCCACTTCTCCGGAGCGTGCGGTGGACGATGATACAGATTTCTTCATGCATCTCGCGAACGACTCGGAGTCCTCAGTAGGGATGGGCGCCTTTCGTGATCTCAATGTCAACACTAGCCCCGACGTCGTGCTCCCTCCTATCTCCCGCCTTCCCCCAGAGCTCCTCATCTCTATATTCACAAAACTTAGCTCACCCTCGGATATGCTGAGCTGCATGCAAGTCTCTCGGAGCTGGGCAATCAACTGCGTGGGAATTCTGTGGCTTCGACCATCATGTAATACCTGGGAGAACCTGGAAAGGGTGGTAAAGGTGTTTACAGAACCGAACAGTTATTTTCATTACTACGATCTTGTGAAACGACTAAATCTATCCGCACTGAATAAAAAGGTCTCCGACGGATCCGTTGTTCCTTTCTCCCGTTGCAAACGGATCGAGCGCCTGACTTTGACCAACTGCTCGAATCTTACGGATAATGGGGTTTCAGATCTTGTGGATGGGAACAAACATCTCCAAGCTTTAGATGTCTCTGATCTCAAGTCTCTGACGGATCATACCTTGTTTACAGTCGCCAGGAACTGTCCGAGACTTCAGGGATTGAACATTTCCAGCTGTATCAAGGTGACGGACGAGTCGCTTATCGCTGTTGCAGAGAATTGTCGTCAAATTAAGAGGGTACATTTTCTCTCCCTCCAAGATGAACTATCCCGCAATTTGCTAACAGGTATCTAGTTGAAATTAAATGGAGTTATCCAACTCACCGATCGCTCCATCCAGTCATTTGCTGTGAACTGTCCGTCCATATTGGAAATCGACCTTCATGGATGCAGGCAGATCAGTAGTTCGTCTGTCACCGCCCTTCTATCTACCCTTCGGAACCTTCGAGAATTACGACTAGCCCATTGCGTCGAGATTGACAACAACGCCTTTGTTGACCTTCCTGATGACGCCGTATTCGACAGCCTTCGGATCTTGGATCTGACTGCGTGCGAGAAGCTTGGAGACGCAGCTGTACAAAAAATCGTTAACGCCTCACCGAGATTGAGAACCCTGGTTTTAGCAAAATGTAGATTCATCACTGATCGCTCAGTGTATTCTATATGCAAATTGGGGAAAAACATCCATTATATCCATCTGGGCCACTGCTCTAACATTACCGATGCAGCGGTAATTCAGCTGATCAAATCATGCAACCGTATCCGATATATTGATCTGGCATGCTGCAACAGATTGACAGACAACAGTGTTCAGCAGCTGGCTACCCTTCCAAAACTAAGGCGGATAGGTCTTGTCAAGTGCCAGGCCATTACAGATCGCAGTATACTTGCCATAGCAAAGTCTAAAGTGTCCCAGCATCCTTCTGGGACCAGCTGTCTAGAACGAGTACATCTTAGCTACTGCGTCCACCTGACAATGGAGGTATGTTGATAGCTATTCTCAAACTCGTTCACTCCCTCCCCCCCGCTCCCCCTGGCTTTTTCCTTTCCATTTTGGTGGCTGAGGGCGCATACTGATCAATCCCTTTATTTAGGGAATTCTTTCTTTACTCAACAATTGCCCACGGCTCAATCATCTCAGTCTTACTGGCATCCAAGCATTCCTTCGAGAAGAATTGACAGCATTTTGCCGCGAAGCTCCCGCTGAATTCACCCAACAGCAACGTGATGTTTTCTGCGTGTTCAGCGGCGAAGGAGTTAGCGCTTTGCGTGACTTCCTCAATCGTGCGGCTGTTCCTTATCGCCAAGATGCTGAAGAGGGAACGATGTATGATGATGCTGATGAGTTAGATGAAGCAGAGGGCCAAGTGACTGGCCTTCTGAATGCCGCCGTCATTAACGATGAAGAGGACAGTGAAATAATGGATGGAGGAAACCCAGCTGCACCACTCGGATGAGAATCAACGGGCCAATCTTATTTCTTGTCTGCCATCATACACTAGGATTACCCCTTTAAATAGGCACCGGCTCGATTTCGCAAATATTGCTATTGGTACGATATATGAAGATACATACAAACCTTTTGTCATCCGGCCTTAACGGTCTCACCCTAGTCATCTGATAAGGATGGCGAGTCCTGTCGAGGAATGGCTGCGAGCATACTGCAGACAGAAAAAAATATATCGACATATAGAGCATTAACCCGCAAAACGACGAATTACAATCTAAGGAGTCTATTTTTTTCTCTGGTGCATAATATTGCCCATAGGGAACTACACGCCGCCTGGCGCGGAGAGAAGAAAAGTAGCAATTACCAGGGGGTGGTCTCCTATGTATCTTACCGTGGCATTTCTCCAGGGTCGTTACACCTGTTCAACGCTACAACTTCATTGTCCATCCATCAATCTCGAACTTGAAGGGATGAGGGAGAGAACAATTCGCCAACGAAGCGCGGCCTTTGGGTTTGAATTTTCCTATCCGCCCTTCTTTTTTTATGCTGCGTGTTTCTTTTAATCGTATTTCGCTAGTTTCCGTTGATCCCACACAATTGTTTTCTCGCCATATACCCGCTGCTGTGAGGATTGGGTGGAGGTAATAACGAGAAGGAACCAACTGCCCCTGCTTCTAGTATGTAGCATAGAACGATCGTACAGCCTTTTGTTTTATTTATGCTGTTTATTACGGCTTTCTCTTTTCTCCCTTCTCAGTCTGCTCTGTTTCGATTTTCGTTTCGTTTTGCCCCTTTTTACTTCTCAGTTTTCGCTAGACGAAATGATTCCCCTTTCTTTCCTCCTGCTTTTTTATTTTCCTCTCATTAACTACAATAGTTTTTTTCTTTTTTTTTCCTTTCCGCTTCAGCCACTCCCGTTCTTTGTTTCCCTAACTCTTTCTCCCTCGTTCTCCTTAGTCACAGGGAAAACTTCAATTATCAATACAGCCTTTATTTCTCATAATTAAAAATTATAATTTGTATGTAAAATACCTACTTTCAGAGCATGGAGAGCGAGGAAGAAAGCATGTCATCAAATGAAGCAGAGATAACTATGGCATAGATTTGGATTTTTCGTATTCTTTAATTTGCGGTTCGGTTTTTCTTCCGTCCTCCTTGCTATTGCTCCTTATTCTACTTTGTTAAGTCCGGTGTTAACGCCCAATTTAGTGAAGTATTATTATGAGTTGAATTTTTCGGCGGGTCTTCAGATTTCTCGTGCCGAAATCTGGTCCCTTCCTTTCTCTGCATTTCTTTTGTTAAATATATTGAAAAGTGAGGGGGGGGAAGGGAAATTGACAATGTGAGAACTCTAGAGATGATGAGCTGTGTCAAGTTGTCCACTTCATCTGGATTATGGCCTCAGATCATGAACTGATATTGTACATGTACATGTACTAATTTAAAGTATACAGGAGACTGTTTCTTTGCTTACCATCCATCGCCTTTTTAGCCTTCTCTTTTCACCATATCATTTTTATTTCCCTTCCTTTTCCTTTTCTTTCCTTTCTTTTCGCTTCAGGAGAGGCTGACAGGGCGCATTGATAGACTAGAAAATCAAACGATCGAGAGCAGGTAAAAAATAGGGAAAGAAAGTAACATACAATACAATCGGGGGCGAGTTGATTTCCCAGTTATCTGCCGCTCTTTCCTTTACTTTTTTTTTTGGTTTGGGGGGGGGGGCAAAGGCACACTTCTGCGTTCTGTTCCGTCTGTAATATACCTTTTAATTGAACGCATCCTGCGTTTTCAAGATACCTGGAAAGAGAAAGTGGATTCCTTTGGGCTGCGTTCCTCTCAATGCCCCTGCTGCCATGTACAGGACATACATAAGCAATGCGTAGCAATTGTCCATAGTTTTCTTCATTTCCACTCTCAAGTAGATGCGAAAATTGAACGAAAGGGAAAAGAAAGGAATAAAGAGGAATAAAACAAAAGTCAATCCCGGTAATGAATGCATCCGTACATCTAGTACCCGTAACTGACTAAAATTTCGTCCTTGAAATGCCATGACAATCCCGGTTTAGGTTGCCTTTCATGCTCCCAACTCTGTTCGCTCGCCCCCATCACCAATGTTCGGGCCCATTGACGTTTTCCCGTGGGCGTTCATTCACAACCGCAGCTCAAGCACCAGCACAGTGACGACGACTGCGTGCTATGGCCCCTGATTCGGTAATTGGTAGAAATACGAGCATACTTTCAAAGATCCGTCGACGGAGGCGCGGGTTATAGGAATTGTGCCGGGACACGGTAGCAGTAGAAGTGGAGCATGAGGTCGATGATGAAGCCGATAGCATTACTTCGCTCATCCTATTGTTCAGTGCGTCAGGGGCCGAATAGAAGGAATCATGCGACACAAATGTTTCAACTGAAGCAGTGGTAATATGTGGATGGGAGTCGTTCCTGTTCGGCTCTTCAGGCGTCCCGCTAGAATCAACCACACAATGCATGGGCCCATTCCCGTTATTGTAGCGTTCCATGGAGTTGCAGTTGTTATCTCTGTCAGTTGTATTTGTTGAGAATGAGCTTGCTAGAGGGCCAGGGTAATAGTGCTGATGGGAGCACCAGCTGGGTATGTGCGTTTGGACCGCTGTCGTACTATTGCTAACATCATTAGTATCATCATTGATGCAATAGTCCACTGCTGAGTTTGAGAATCCTGGTAGTTCGTGCTGCATAAGGCCCGGCACTGGCTGCGGTGGTGAGGGAAATATGAACGGAGGAAGAGGAGTCCGATTTGCCCCTGGTAGCTGGGTCTTAAACGAGGTATCAGTGCATGATCTAGGGATTGGAGCTTCTCGTGATGGAAATGTCCTCCAGTTTCGTGTAGGTGTCTGCTCTCGCTGTGCCCGCGGCGATGGAATTTGAGTTTCACTGTTTCTACGCACTCCAATTTGTTCAGTCACAAGGCTAGGACCGGGAGTGTGCCCTCTTCTCCTTAGAGTTTGGGGTGGTATGGGGAATGCGTTTACTATCGCTGCCCGTTCACAAGAGTTTGATCCTTGGCGAGAGGTCAGAGTGGAGGTGGTTGGAATTGGTTTTCGTGGAATTACAGACGGCATACGCGATAGCTCAGTAACGTTAGCTCTGGGTTGTGGTCCTTGGGGATCGGGATTTGCTGCTGATTGCCCTCCAGAGACCGGGACTTTGAGAACGAGCTTGGTGCCACCTTCTTGGGTCTCTGGGAAACCAACATATGCATACTTCCATTGCTTGTAGCAGGAATCCTTTCGAATAATGGAGGGACGTGAGACTAAAGACAAGATCTCCTTCCATCTAGATCGGCATTTGTTTAAAAACATCTCGTCTGGTTTGAAACAATCCTTATGCGGTCCAAGAAACAGGTTAAGATGGTCGCGCCGTAACTTCGGTTCGAGAGCGTCTGCACCACACGCTGCCCCTTGCATCTGATAGCGGCGTTTGGCAACGTTGGCATTCCATACGACATCACTTTTCACAAGGACGAAATCCAGACTATAATCATCGAAGGATTTGAACTGAGAAAACAGTCTGAAAGTCGAAGAACATTTCCGGAAAGTGTTCTTCGATTCGCAGTATTCCTTCAGTAAGAAATGACAGACCCCCTTACTAAACCAAGAGATTGTGAATTCGCGATCCTCGTTGATGCTGAGCTCGTATGCGTCTAATGCCCGACGGAGATCTCCTACTGCAGCCCAGAGAGATCCGATGTTGAACCACACTGGTGCGCGGGGTATAAGGGTAGAACTACGTCGAAGGATGTCAGTGTGCTCCTCGAGAGCTTCGACGTACTGCGAATGCCGGGCGTAGAGGACTGCGGAAGCTAGGGCGTAAACGGCTTCTTTAAGATCCATTTGTGGGCTATTGTATTTCGAAATTTCTCCATTAAGCATGCGTGGGGATGGGAGGTGGCCGGTCATATAACGAGGCCCTGGGTGCAGTGTCGCCATTCTGACGATGGTTCAAGCGGCCTCGACGAGAGATGTCAGGTTGGGAAGATACCAATCACGGAAACAAACAGATGAAAAGGACCAAGGAAAAACATTAGCCCTTGTATAATGATGGCAAAGAAAGCTCAGATGAAGATGAGTCCAAAGGAGAGTGCAAAGAAGGAAGAACAGATGTCAAAAGTTATGTTGAGCCTCATTCTTTCTCTCGGCGAATGAACTGTGTTTGATGTAATCAATCACATATTGCAATGAACATAAAGGAAAAGATTATGTCTCTTTCTCTGAACCCTTTGTAAAATTGCCATCAGATATGAAAACACATTTGTTCTTATGAAATCTTGTAAAGGCCAGACAATCTCCTAGTTCAGGTATGTGTCATTAAGATGATAAAACCTTGGGTCATCATACAGCTTGAAGAAATGTATTTGCTCCCACTTCTTCTATCAAATTGACTGAACAGCATATTCCCAAAAGAAGAACGAAAAAAAAGGAAAGTCCAATGTCAAGGAGAAATCCTTATTTGCCAATCGAGATAACTAGACAATGGAAATGGGACAACTTCCATCAGGCCCAAAACGGCAGAACGCTGCTGCTATTGGATATCTAAACATCATTACCTGCCCAGCTTTCACAAGACTGATGTTAAAACGAGAAACAAGGCCAAAGACCATGGGTATCATATCATGTCTTAAGCTCGCCACAGGGAAATACATCATACTCTACTCCCCGTTAGGACAGCTTAAAGGAATCCAGTGGCTTGCGTTTTGGCAAGAGGTTGGCTCACTAGGACTGATCGTTTTGACAGTCTAAATCTGACGTTCCCTGCATTTTTTTTTTCGAAAGTATTAATCGAATCGTTTAACCTACGGCATCACAGAACTTGGTTTGTGCCGTGGACACTCACCGTTATCGCCCCTTCTGTATAGAATCTTCTCTCGGAGCCGCCGCCAAGGGAGGAGGTTGAAATAAACAATTTCGCAAGGTTCGTTTAATACTTGGCATTGGCTTGGCACTGGCTAAGTCATCCAATGTAGGGGCCAACTCCCATCCCAACCAATGTTGTTCGGGTTAGGTCGCAAATTCCCTATATCGGCCAAAATGAGAGAGAGGTTATAGTGGGGGGATTTTATTAGTACCCCTTAATTCATTTGCCAAAATGAGGTATGAGAAGAGAAGAATCCTAAAGGGTTGGCAGAAAACAGGGAAGGTTTGTAATGAATGGGGCTTTGGCATATAGTGAGATGATCAAAAAAGGGGGAAGCTAACAGTACACATATATCAAACATTAGACGGCCAATATACTGAAGGCTGAAAGATATGAGGAAATGGAAATAAATCCAGGCGGGACGCCTTCCACGGTCGAGCGGTACAGGCGAAATTGTAGGCACGAAGAATGCCGAATCAAAATATTAACAGAGGTGCGAAATGGCTGATAGATAAGGCGAGAATGTTCATTATGTACATACATGGGCATGTTAGGCTATTAGGCCAAAAATAGAAAGGAAAAAAAAGAAAGAAGACTTCTCAGCATAAATTGATGGTATCATTGAATTGTGATGTCATGACTGGCCTCGACAAGCCCATCCGCTGACTTCGAAATAGCAACCCAGGTAGGAGCATATAACCGCACTTCATCCAGTGCGGGTATCACGCCGGACTGGTTACTGTCGCTCCACACACAGATAACCTTTCCAGTCAATCCGTTTTCCGGAGCGTCTTGCTTTTCATCATCATCATCACCATCATCGTCGTCTTCTGATTTGTCATGGCGGTCACGCCAACTTATGTCAACGACCCAAGCCCTATCCCACGTTCGACTCCAGAGTCTGATTTCCGCAACTCCTTGGCGGGAAGTGTGCGGCACACGGTGGTCCACTGCGGAGCCTGAAACTTGGAAATCTGCGACTGGCTTGTCGAATTTGAGTTTACAGGCTCGCGTGTTCCGGCCGGAAATTTCGATGCGTGCTTTGTTTTCGCCCACTGTTTTGGTAATATTGTATGACATCCAGTCGCTAGACACGATTCCAGTATCCCTGCCACGGCCTTGCCCCACAACGCGGGGAGGAAGGCCGGCCCAAGAACATTTTTCGAGTTTACCAAACTGGCTTTGGTCACAAGTAATATGTTGACCTGCTGCGCTCGGTATGGAGTTTATCGCATCCGTAAGATATGGTTGTATGCCGGTAAGAGATACTTTATTCGAACCGTCATCTAGGTTGACTTCCTGGATGAAAAACATCTTCAAACGATTGGCAGGAGAGAAGGGAAAGGCCACCAAATTATAAATTAGGGTACCAACAAATATGAGAAACAGGAATGTGGGAATATGGTATGTGAATCGATGGATGAAAGGGAATAAAGGTGTGAATAGAAGAGTTGTAAATATGGCACATGCCAAGTAGACAATGAAGGTCGACACTCCGTCTGAACCAACCTGGCTCATTGAGGTGGTCAGGAAAAGAGCAAGCTGGCCGACAAGAATGAGAACAATAGGTGCTAAAAGCAAGAGTTGTAATATCCATGTCCACCTAGGTAATGTCCAGCTCCATGATTGTTCATGTTTAAAAGTACCGCCTTCGCTGATATCTTCACACTCATCGGTACCTTCGACAACACCGTCCGTGCCACTAGTCCGATAATTTGCAAACGTTGTACGTTGGCCACGAAGTAGGGAGGTAGACTCTGTGGGGTCGGTCTCGTCTCCATCTCCTGGGTATTCAGCAGCATGCGGACCAGAATCAGATGGCAGCTCGTCTGCGGAAGGCGTTAGTAGCCTGCTGCTGAGGCTGCTAGGACGTCGCCCTGGATGCATAATAGTCTGACGCGCAAAATCACCCTTTCGTGGAAGAGCGAAGAGTTCCAAATAGGAAACCCAAGTCGCGAGAAATGCGCCACCAAAATAGAAGAACACGAAATATCCCGCTGCGATGCCTTTTTGGTTTGCATAAACTGTGTTAATCACTAGCATGATCCACGTTGCGATGAATATCCACGTGTAGCTATATGCTCTGTGGAGAGCCGAGGGCCTGAAAAAGTCCGCGGCGCAGGCTAGAAACCACGCTAGGAATATCCACGCAGAGATCATCATGCTCCACACTGAGAATTGACTGGAATGCACAATATATGGATTGACTTTCTCCAGTAAATACGCCAAACCTATAGGGATGGCCGTAGCCGCAGCCAATATTATAGGGGTGCGGGATAGGCCGCGCAGACCACGTAAGGAGACCCGTTCGTCAGTTCCTCCCAACGACTTGGACATCGAAAACAGATACATTCGGTCTGTTTTAGATAAGACGATACCTGTGATGAAGATTACTAGAGGGGCAACGACCAGCAGCGTCACGGAGAGTGCAAACAGAGTATGAAGCCGGAAAACCGCAAAGGCGGTTCCAAACATATCAAACCAAACACTTAGAGTGCCAGTGCCGCTGTTCACCTTGTCTTGGTCCTGTGATTTGCCATCGAAATCCGTTCCCGTATAGGAAACGAGGCCATCAGTGGTTCCTATAGCAGCAGAAAGCATGTGCCACAAGGAATCCACGCTGGTGTGTCGAGCATCATCTTGATCTGTGTGGTATCGGCTTCTGGGGGCTATGAAAGCCAAATCAAGCCCCCGAAGCCCTAAGATACCGTTAAACACGACATAGTCAGTTTGACTGCGCAGTAGACCCATTTTAAACCCGTCAGCAGCGAGCACAGAGCCAAACGGGTGCTTAGCGTTCTGATAAAACCGTGTAACTTCGGTGTCCGTGGTGCGGAAAAGGGCTGCTCGACCACCAGCCCCTGCACCTTCAAGGTTCAAGAACGTATGCGTAAAATTTGACAATGGGTGCTGGCCGAATACGTGTGCGCCGTTCAAATAATCTTCCTCTCCGTTATTGAAGAGCAAGACGAGACCTTTCTTGGGTTTGTTGCCAGGAGTCGTGAAGTATCTGAGAAGTTGTAACAAACTCACAACTCCCATGCCGTTGTCGGTGGCTCCATAACCTGTTGAAACGCTGTCGTAATGCGCGTTCACCAGAACTCCTCCTTTCCCTTTCGGTTTCCCATTCGAGCGCTCCCACCAGTTCTCCGGGTCATCATCGGTCCCTCGTATATAAACAAGGATGTTGGTGCCTTCAAAATAAACTCCCACAATTGCGGTCTTTCCGACTCCACCGCTGGAAAAAGTCAAATTTGACTGATTATCATCAAACACAAAAACTTCCGGCACGTCGTCATTGGCAGAAGAACGCTCTCCAGCCCCTACTGTTCGGTGAATGATCGAATCGACGCGGCGTAGGAGCCACTGGTGGACTTCATCGTTTTTCCGGCTATTATATGGGTGAAAACCTCCGGTTAGGTGCTGGAGATCCCTCCAGGCTTCTGTAAGATTCACCCCTTTCGGGCTTGTTTCTGGAGCGGGAGGAACAACCAGGCTGATGACGAGGATCGGAATAAGAAGCGCGAGATACACGATTGTTGTGATTAGGGTTACCGGCCCGGGTGTGAAGGCGATGGGATTGAACTTCTGAGCCTTGGGGGTTGCCATGATGGGCGACATGACCTGTGCAAGTCGGCTCCTCTTGGGAAAGAAAACCTTCTAAGCAGGAGACAGCTCCATTCGCGACAGGCAATAAAAAATAGTCAGTTCTCTGAGGACGAGAGTTCAATGCCGAGAGCAACAAGGCGGGTGGAGGCGGCAGTAACTTTGCAGGCGGATATTTCGCCAAGCCCTTGTTAACTCACCAACGTCATGCCATCTCTACCTGCCAATTCATAATTTATCCCCGACGAATTATTTAAATACAGCAGTATGTCTTAATTATTATGATCCCAAACCAGAAAGACATTGGGAGTCAAAGTTTCACACTGGCCCAGAAGGTTGGAACCGAAGTATGTGGGTAATAAGGAAAATCTGTGTGTTTAGGAGCACCCTCTCTCATTATTCATATTCCTCTTTGTTCTATTTGTGGATAATATAGTTATATCCTGTGTAAAGGGCTAGACATTTTTAACACAATCACTGCTGATTGGAGGAAAAGGGAAAATGGTGTCAGAGTTCCTGCTCTTCTGAACATAGTATCTATAGAAAACAAATGAAGGTTGGGAAGTTACACATAGGAAAATATAAATATGCGTTCTACAGCAGAAAGGAAGTCAGACAAGACTCGTGCTTGGAAATACATCGATTATATCACATTCAGCATTGTACACAAATATGTTCATAGCTGCATTGTATCTCTCACCCCTCAACCCCCAAAGCGCTTGCCTCATTTTTAAGATTGCGTTTATCCGAACACCCATTGCCTCGTGGTCATTAGGTGTTCGATCGTTTTATTCGATCATCCGCACAATATATCCGTAAAATAGAACGGTTCGTCGGGGTATGTGATCATCCAGATTAGCATCTGGCGTTAGATTGGGCCTGGGTGGAATGTTTCGTCTCCAACACTCAAGTATCAGTTCGTTCGCTCCAGCAGCTTCCACAGATTTCCTTCGTTGGCGTACCAACCGCGGTAGACTGCCTTGACACAAACTGGTTGTGTACAGCATTACGGACGCCCGGTCCTCGGAGTCAAGTAAGCATAACTCATGAGTTGTTATTTTTCAATCCAGAAACAGGCATTACTCCGTTAAGGGATAATGCTGTCCTTAAATATATAAAATAGCCAGTATACGGTGGTTCGGATGTTCAACCTGGGCATTCTGCTTCTGGATTATTTGCTTCTACCCTTTGCTCGCGAAATGCTGATCGGGAGGAATTGCCCAGGGGCGAGGTGGTGTTGGTGTTAACTGGGGTGGTCTGTGTTGACCGGCTCCAAGAACTGCGTGTCTCGCTTTGTCCATCGTCGCCGCTCAGAGGTCCACCAGACGGAGCCGGAAGAAAGCGTGGTGCATCTATAGCATCATCCGACTCTGACTGCAATGGCTTAGAAGCACCGTGGTTGAGTCTCCGGGCATGGGTAATGTCGGAAGTAATGCGAGAAGGGTCAACAAAATCTGGAAATCCGTTTGAACAAACGGTGATGTCCAAGCCGCATGAAAGGGAGCTGGCCAAGTATACCAACTGTCCCAGAACGGCGAACTCCAACTTCAGCTTGATACTGTATACCATTGCCCTAATCGGTAGTTCGTAGAGGAATAGGTCTGCATATACCGCGGAAAGTAGTGCGATATCCATCACGGTTACGATTACATTGATGCTGATAAGTTGTAACATGATCCTCCTTTTTGCCCTGTCTGGAGAAAGTCGTAACATTTTTACGGTTTCCCAAATGTATAGCGTTGATATGACCAACTCTTGGACGGAAAACACTGTTATCTGTACTTTCTCTAAGGCGATGGAGGCATCGATAAGAGAATCGCGTGATCTCAAGCCAACTGAGAGTATTGCGCTGGGCAGATGGAGCATGATGGCGTTGGCGACGATCATAAATAGAACAAGGCGGAGGATTTTGGTATTACGTAGGACTAGATGGAGTCTTGAATAGAGAATAAGGGATTGGCCTGTTGTTGTCACCAACCAGCCAACATTAATCAGAACCAGAGGAGTCCAGTCCGTACCGATCGGTGGTAAGAAGTATACAAACAGGTAGCCGATGGAATAAGGCACAATGCCCAATGAAGTCGAAAGTACCAAGCTCCAAAAATATAGGCCTTTAAATGTGCTGAAGGAGACAAATATCAGAACGAACAGTTCTAGCGCATTATACAAGCTAATAGCGAAGAAGGTGGCAATGGCAAGCTGGGTGCCTAAAGGTAATCCGTGTTCGGACATGGTGCTCTCAACGTTTTCATTTGCAGAACGCGCTGAGATACGGGCGAATTCCGGAAGAGAGGTGGCATAGGTTCAGAGATCGCAGATTCGCGCTGCCCAAATCATTTTTAGGGGGTGGAGATAGGACCAAGAGGTGCGCGAGGAGAGAAATGCAGCATGGAAGCAGTTGGAAAACGAGAGTGAAGATTACGGCGAGGTCGTTTGTGAAGATGATGATGTCGAAGGCTGCAAAGACTAATAACGAAGAGAACTGAGGAGCAGGAACGCTCCTAGAATTTAAACGAAGATAGGGACGACAATCTCGACGTTCGGGGCTAGAGTGGGCGGGCTGAGATTATTATAGCTTTCTCCGTGGCCCAGATCAAACACGGCCCAACTCCATTCCCAATAAATCCGCTTGAGAGCGGGTGAGAATTGACCGGCCTCTGGGAGTTGAGGTGGCACCAGCCAGGACAAAATGCGGGGAGTTCCTCTTGAATTTGCCAGTTCTCAGCTAGCAGTGAACGACTACTTACGCTGCTCCTCGATAGCGTTGAAAGGTATCGCCATCCTCCTCCTGTTTATGATACGGGTGCAGCTGTTGGATACCGCAAGCACGGTCCACTGTAGATCTACATCAATAGCAAGGCACAGTTTTTGATGACTTCTCTCTCCTTACCACAGCAAGCCAAAAAAGAAAGAAACAAAAACCACTTTTTGGCGAGTGGCTAATTCCGAGACTATTTCTTCTCGCAACGATGCGAAGTGGGGGGGATGCGAACTTGGCTTGACGCGTTGGCTCGACGTGGAGTCGTGGTTGGATGTCAGCCCTCGAAAATGAAAAGTTGGGAAACTTTTAGGTGCCCGTATATAGGCTGACGACGGGCTTCCTCAGCAACCTGCTCCGTTGCTCGCCATCCGCGCTTCTCATTCTGCTAATCTGATATCAGTCGAATAGTGGCATCACGCCTAGATCTGCGACTAAAACGGAGTAGTGTCAGTACAAATTGCACGAGGAGGTAAACTCAAAAAATTCAATGCTTACTTCGCCTTAAGCCTGCCCCCTTATTAGCTTACTAAGGGCGAAGCCCAAAGCAAGGGCCGAAAATTGTCGGGGATAATGAATTCCAAACCGCACAAGCCAATAATATCGTCAAGTATCAACATATTTGGCTTTCACTTAGTAACTTAGGCTGCCTTTCGCAGCGCAGCAGGTGACAGCTGCGCGAAGTAATAACGGTGGTCAAAACTCGGTTGGTCCGGCGTGGCTGTGGAAGCGGCTTCTCAGCTAGGGGGGCCTTGATTGTCCGCTGTATGTACTGTACAGAGTACTGGCAGGGCAGAAATCTCCTCTTTGAATGGGCTCGATGGTTTCTTAGAACCCTGATATGTGGCTTTCATAGTTCCATCACATCGGTAGGCTGTACGCAGAGTAGCGCACATCTTCAGACTAAAAAAACCCTCAAAAAAGCAATTTAGGATAGCCATTTCACCACTAGCACGATCCAACTATTTTTGGGCCGCGCCAGTTTGAACGGAAACCCCTTTGCTCAACCGGAGTTGGGGTTTCGCATTTCTTCATTCATTTCAGGGGGCAACAACGGGCATTAAAGCAGAGAGCTCTACTGTACCCTTGAGCTCGACAAAAGGACGGCCCAGCCCCCCGAGAGGGCGGCCACTGTTGACCAGGGGGAGCACTTTAAAAAGCCTAGAAGATTTGCAAATCAATTTTGGAAACGTGAAACTCACTTCCAGAGAGATTATCACACACTGATATCGATCCGGTGAAGCAGGGCTGTACGGCATCTTTCGCTCTTGCAGGGCCGTCCAACCAAGATATCTTAACTGTTCGACGCTCTAAGCTTGGAGCTTGGAGACATGAGCTGGACAACCGGCCAATAAGAAAGAAAGCTGAATTCACCCAGACCCTTCACAAAATTCTATCAAGCCATCTCCTGAACGCGTGGATTCCGCATGTGCTGTCATTGCTAAACCTGGAGGCCCGAAAATCTTCGGCTGGAGGACGTAAAAAAATGAGAAGCACCATGCTTGAGAATAATAGAAGCGGGCGCGGCCGACTCCGAATTGCAAGCATCCACATCCTTTTCCTTTTTCTTTTTCTTATCTCGTATCTTTTCTTTGCTTTTTTTATCCTTTGTTTTTATTTTTTTTTCATAGCAAGCTGGCTACAGCCGTTCTCGAAGTGTGTCGTGGGCCTAGGGCGCTCGGCCGCAGGGAGTTTAAAAAAGCAAGCAATATGTGCCTGTGGCGTGGAAAGCCAGGCTTCGCTTTTTGCGACAAGTTATGTTCAGTGGGGAATTAGACAGAGAAGTTGAAAAACATGATCTTGCGCGGACGGTCCTGCGTCCACGTCAAAATATCCAACCCCGATACAGTCCAAAACAGGAGTGAATGGAAAAGTCTCCGAAACCACCCCACAACGCCCGTGCGCGGCATCAGAACGATCCAGCCACAGTCATGGAAAAACTAGCCTTGGGGAAGTCTCTCGCACCAACCAGCATCATGCTCAGCTCCCACCCCCATTCTTATTATTCTTATCTCCATTCCCGGACATACCGCCACTCATGCTCCCATCGACATTATTTCCATCCGGTGAACTTGCTCCCCACCTCGTACTTCCACCAGTAGCTCTCAGTACCCTTTCAACCTCCCCTTTACACTCTGGCATCGCGCTCGCCATCTCCCGTGCCAGAATGTCCCGAAAACTAGCAAAGGCTTCTGCCTTTCCCTTCAAATCCTGATTGCCGCGTTGCACAAGCTCAACGAATTCTCGCGTGTAAATATCCGGGTTACGTGCTGCGTCGACGTAATCTATGATCTCTGGCGGAAGTTGGACGGATTGGAGGGGCGGGTCGGGATCATTTATGTGTAGAGATGTTTCGGAAGTGGAGGCCGACGGGTCAGGGCGGGAATGCTCTGAGAGGGTTGAGAGGGAGAGCGTTAAGGATTTTCTGTGATTGTGACATGAGTTAATTTCATCTCAGGCTTTCTAAGAGTAATAAAGTGATGTCCTCGTAGATTGTTTAATAAACGGTTCCTTTATTGCGCCCGTTCCGCTAGAAAGGTGGAGATCTGAGGAATCAAACAGACAAGCCGCGCACCCACCGCGGCTCATCCCATGAATGACGCAGCTTCTCGTCTCCAACAAGCAGCCACATTTTCAACAAGGGAGCTATGATCTACACAGGAAGTAATCGCTCACATTTTCCGCACAAGCTCCTGCTGTGTTTCAGGGCCCAGATATCCATGGACGGCGGATTGGATCTCGAAGAGATGCTGAATCACGTCCTTAAGATCACCTATTCAAGAAGGCAAGTAAAAAGGCAATTAGAGACATTTTCAAGTGGGAAATGCACGGCGTCTAATTCCTTCCAAAAAATATGTAATGCTGGACACAAAGATATCATCACATCTGTCAAGAGCACATACTATCGATCTCACTCAAGGTCACTGGCGCCATTCGCGAGGGGCGTCCAATTAGGCAGCGTTCACGTCTAGTTCGTAGATTGTCTCAGCTCTAGTTCTTGCGGTAATATGTCCTCCCAGCTTCATAGACCTGTTTGTTGTCCGCGTAGGGGATTAAAATAGATTGTAAACCGCGATCTGGTTTGATGGAAGCGAGCGTGTGATTCTCGCAGCAATTCAGCGGAGATGACCTCACAAGCAGAAGCGGGAACAATTTAAGCTAGTACATATATGGCTAGTGTTCTTACTGCCAAGCTGCCGGGGTCAGGGGTGCGTGTACGCTAAACCTTAAACGGTCCATGTCGCTGGCCCCGATCCCGATATCTTCGTCTCGAGACTGTGTATCCACTTGGATACTGAACGGTTGGAGTACGTTTAAAATCTATAACATGATGGCAATACGTTTAACTAGGTAAGTTTGGGGATTGCTATCAAAGAGAATTTGCGATTAGAAGTCTATGTACAATTGGCCGTTAAGAGCAGGGTAGTAAAAGCTCTTTGTTATTTATATATGGATTCCTAATCAATCTCTTCTACATGTAAGTCTTGATCTCTCAAGACAGGTGAATTGTTCCGCAAGGCTGTAAGGAATGGATGGGTCTCGCAAAATGCTTTGAGGTTCTCGAACACGCCTTCACCAGCGGGCTTCGTAAGTACTAAGCCAGCCGAGAATGCTCCCGTGGGTTTTTCAGAAGGTTGATCCCTCTCCGCTTGAACAAGAGGTCGTGACCGTTCCTCGCTCAGTGAGTTAGCCGTTTCCTCCTTCCAATCCCTGAGAATGCGAGTGGAATCCATGGTGTCGGGATGAGAAGACCCCAGCAATTTTTCGCGAAACTTAGCACATTTTTCCATCAAATCTATGGCTTCGTGAATCTTCTGTTGGGAATACCAAATCAAAGCCAAATTGTGCATACTGATCAGAGTGTGGGGATGTTCTAAACCCACGTCCTGTATAAACCACTCCAGTACTGGCACCTGGAGCTTTTCTGCTTCATCCGATCGCCCTACGCTCTGGTATCTAAAGCTGAGATCGCTCATGCTGATCAGAGTCATGTGATGTTCTGGTCCTAGCACTTGCTTGCATGTCTGTAGTACATGGATTCCTAGCTCTTCTGCTTTCTTCCATTGGTTCTGCTCCCAATATGTCTTAGCCAGGGGAATCATGCTGGTTAGAGTGTCAGGATGCTCTGGCCCTAGCACTCGCTTGCATATCTCTGCAGCCTGTTTGTGTAACTTCTCTGCTTCTTGGAATTGCCCCAGCTCAGAATATATATAACCCAGATTTCTCATGCTGCCCAGAGTAATGGGATGTTCTGGTTTCAGCACTCGCTTGCATGTCTGTAGTAGATGTTTTCCTAGCTCTTCTGCTTTCTCCCACTGGTTCTGCCTGAAATATGTATCAACCAAATTTCCCATGCCGGTCAGAGTATCAGGATGCTCTGGTCCTAGCACTTGCTTGCGAATCTCTAGAACCTGCTCATGTAGCTCTTCAGCTTCCTTCAACCGTCCTTGGAATGAATACGTGACTGCTAGGCAGAATATATTGTCGCGGAGTGAGGGATCAGAATTATCAAGTACCTTTCTTTGCAGATTTACTACAACATTTTCAAATATCTCAGCTGCTTTGTTGTAGTTTCCATCTACAAACAGACAAAGCCCAATATTCTTCATCAAATGTATGTAGTTTTCCTGCGTCTTCTGAAAATCATTCTCTGTAATCAGTGACAGAGCATGAGGCAGGTAAATTCTCCACAGTTTCCGATTTGCATGATCGTGGCTTGGAAAGACCGTGCTAAACCGGTCTGCTGTTCTTCGTATTTGACGGTCAAAGCACTGTTGCTTCCTCAACCAATTCCTTGTGGAAAGGTGAACCAGCCGATGGAGACTCAAAGCATGGTCTTGTACCTGCTCGCTGACAAATGAGAAACCCTTAAGTAGGCCGATTGCTTCAACTGCTTTCTTCTTGGATGGGGCTGGAGGAAGAAGGGATTGTGGGATATTGCGCGGGCTTATACAGGCCATGAATGATAGATAATCCGCCGCCAGTGGGTTCATTTGTTGAATTTGTTGAAAAGAAATTAGCCAGGTGGTAGCAACTGGATTCTGAATCTCCTGATATCGCCCGTCATCTCCGAAATCTTCACTGAGTAACTCTATTACATCCGGTTCTTGGTCCTGCAAGAGTGTGGTGTAGTCAGAAAGCTCAATATCATTCGTGTTGATATATGCAGCTGCCTGAATAATTGCCAGTGGAAGAAATACAAGCTGTTCAAGAAGAGTTATAGCTGCCTTATCATCCGCAAGTAGATCCTTCCTAATGAGAGCCTTGTTCAAGATCTTCATGCCAGCCTTTGCACCTGGCTCAGACACATCGATCACAAAAGGTGACGCGAGTTTCACAGCAAGTTTTCGATTGCGAGTGGTGAAGATAACACGTCCTTGCTTGCTTCGAGGTATGAAATCCGTGAAGGTTGACCACATATCCATCTCATCAGCGTTATCAAACACAAGAAGCCACTTCTCGGAAGCTTGAGTTAGGTAAGCCTTGGCACGCTCTATTGCCTCAACAGGTTGCACTCCTTGTATACCAAGTGTTTGTGCAACATCTATGTAGGCTTGTTCAACACTGGCATGGCTTGTACACGGGATCCAGAAGATCGAGCATCGGGGGTCTTTTTCGCGCCTTCGGTAGACTAGTTCAAGAGCAAGTTGAGTTTTCCCTACTCCACCCAACCCACAGATGGCGATCTTGGACGGTCCATTGATCTGCTCGATCAATTCTTCGATACGCGCGATTTCATCTTCTCGCCCCACAAATCCCAGATTTTGTTGGAAGGGGACCATCCAATAGGAAGCTCCATTGGGCTCCGATGTTTGATTAGCACCCTCCTCGTTTAAGGGAACTCGTCCAAGCAGAGCTTTCGCATAGGCGGCAGCTGCAAAGGCCGCATATCCTTGCCAATCCTTATGCTTATGGGAGTCACAATAGTCACAGATGCCTCGTATAACAAGTGATGGAATTTCATCCATGAGTCCCGCTGCCTCCATTTCAAAACAGAGGATGCCGAGCTCTTGAGCGATCAGATCACGCGCTCTAGCATCTTTCATCACTTGATTTCCAGAAGCGACAAGGCCGTAGTGGATATGAGGCTCTTGTGCTACACGCTCGGGACGGCCCACTAGCTGGCCTTGATCACACGTTGCGCAGTCGGGCCTGTCACCTATGTGATCATATGCTGATTGAAATAGCTGGTCCTTTGACGGTCTGAGAAACTGTTCGCGCAGTTCCTCTTTTTGAAGGTTGCTGGCGATTATGTTGCTGATCGAGGCTTTTCCAAGTATATAGTCGCTCTCCATCTGAGCAATCCCTTTAAGTAATATTGGAGGAGGCTTGTTGAGCGATCCCGTGCGATGAATTCGTCCATTTTGAAGTGTTTTGCCGTAGTCATACTGAATGACACCACTTGAGCTGCCAGTGGGCTTGCTGACCACAACATCGCCAAGGCGTAAATCATAATTCTCCCCTGGAACCCCTCCTCCAACGCCGACCATCAGTCCGAATCGAATATTTCGGTACGTTGATATCAGGTGTGAGACTGCCGCAGTTGCAGTTGTTGTCCCGTAGACACCAGCAGGGAGACAGGCCACAACCACATTATGACCGCTAACGCTCCCAAGTGTGTAGATATTATGGTCCGATTTCGGCTGAGGAAGCGTGGGATGAAACTCGTCTAGTACCGCTTTTGCAGCGGCCAATTCCAGCGGCAAGGCGCATATCCAGGCGACTGTGTACGAGGCGTGCGTGAGCGTCATTTTTCGTGGTCAAGTGCTGAAATAGAAGCAGATATCATAGGTATTGTAGCACTCCGGTGCGCTTCCTTGACCAGAAGACCTGTCATTACCGGCAAAGATTGGAGATACGGAGGGTTATCAAAATCCAGGAAATTGAGGAGCAACGAGAAATCTGGAATCAGAGGCAGGGACAACAAAGTCGCAAGGCTGTAGCACGTTCCCTCGAATCATGCGTTCGAGAGTGCCTGCAAGCAGGGCAGAAAAAACAAAGCGAAACCAGTTGCTTGCAAAGGATTATTATAGCAAAAATATCGAAGGTTCAAATAAAATAAAGCCTCATAAAGCTGCTTCCATCATGAACAAAACCTGATGGGATTCCAAATCACTCTTTGAGCTCGAGCCTTGGTGTGTCCCTCGTAGTTGGGCGCTCGAACCCCGCTCTCAAAAATGAAAGGCTGACATACTTGGCAAGCCGCAGGCTATTAATAAATCGACACCCACGCTGTTTGAGGCGTTTGCATATCTTGGTAGGCTCAAGCATCAATAAGAAATCCCGGTGTGCTGGGGCTGTTCCTCTCCTTAGATATACCCAAGATGGCACAGCATCTGAAGCTCTGGCAGTGTACAAAAGTTGTTCAGACGATCCACAGCAGAAGATTTACTCGGGCTTGATCTGGAGGAAATGACTCCCTCCTCGGTTGCAATGCGAATTTGATGCCCGTGTATCCAAATATTGCCTTCAACGTGCTCTTGCACGCCAGGGATGGACGACAGCAGACGCGACGGAAAGCACAGGAACAGAACCCTTGCTTGCGAGCTTTCTACTGGCATAAGCTGTCTAAATTCCAATCATATCAGCTGGTCTTTGTCGAAGAGTATAATAAATGTGATAAAGGGGTAGGGTATAGGCGATCACACACTAGCGCTATCGCATATTGCTGGCATTTGCTCAAGATATCCTGCTACAACATTGTGAGAGATTCCCAGCGCCAAAATCAATGTTTGTCATGGACAAAGCTGTCTTCCACACCTTGCAGTGTGTTGAGCAGCTGTGCTCCAATGTTCCTGAGGTCAAACTATTGCACTTGCCATCTTCCTCGGCGGATTTTTAATCCTATTTGGTGAATATTTTGCTGAGCTGAAACCTTAAGTTATATCAAGAAGGTTTGGCCACCTTAGTGCTGTTATCCTTCGACCCAAATTGATCGATCTTTGCCTGTATGCATATGTAGAATAAATAATATATATATAAATGTATATACATATATACAATCGATAGGAGAAACACGCCTGAGTAGACAGCTATATCGTAGGGTAAGCTTCGATGAAGAGGTACTTACTGTTAAATAAATGAAGAATAGGACGGCGAAGAGGCGTGTGGAAAATAAGAAAGGTATAGTCGGAAGATGCAAGAATGCCTTTGGCGATAAAACCAAAATTATCAAGAATTGTAACAATAAGATTAATTGGTAGAGTAGGTAGTGGGCATAAAAGCACTGGGCCTGGTTGATCAAGGTTCTTCTTCATTGGTATACCCTACCCGCAAAAATAGCGCTGCGACGGCATGGGAAACATAAAAATGAGAGGAAAATATATAGAATTATCTAAAAAAAGAAGAGAGAGGAAAAAATATTAATTCCACTAAAAAACCAAGTTTCATACGCCCTGTTCCTTGCTTTACACATCTTTCGCCCTCACGGTAGAGACTCGAGGAGGCGGTATATCTATCTCCGTCTCCACCAGCTCTAGGCCGGATAAACTTGGGTATCTCTTACTGAAATTCGCCTCCCAATCGTCATTTGGGCTTGTTGGTTTGATCATCTCTATGGGAGACGTGCGATCCCTAGCAACTGTGGTTGACGACGGTGGGTTTTCAAAGCGGCTGCCGGTACGCAAATTCTGTGGCTTTGGAGGTGCGGGGGGTTTCTGATCCGCTGCGGTGGTAGAGGTAGTAGGTGATGTAAATAGCTCAGATGGGGCGGTGGGCTGCTGCGGTCGCATAGGAAGCGATCCCACGGATCGTGAGTCCTTTGCCGGCGGTCGAGGAGGCTTCTCGGGGGGATGTTGTTGTAATGCGACGGGTTTTCGGGGGATGTTGAATGTCCCAGGCCGCGGGGGGAGAGCGGGTTGTTCAAACTGCTTCGCCTGCAAAGCAGTTTCTGTATCAGTGTATCGTCCATATCCAGTAGCAGTTTTAATCGTTGGGTGCCTATCGTTTTCTTTGAGGAGTGACTGGACCTTGTTCTGAATTGATGCGGATCTTACTCCTTCAATCCTACCCCCACCAAGCCCCCCATCTCCCCGTTCGGCTAACCGCTGGCGATACTCAGCCGCAGCATTTGCGACCCGTTTCTCTTCTTGTGATAAACGTCGTCGTTCCAGCTCACGACGCATCTCTGGTGAAATATCGTCGTCATCGATTTCATGGCCATCGTCGCTCATTTCAGTAACTTCTGAGCCTGTTATCGGGGTGAGACGTGCATTCATATTGTCAGGAGACGGAGTCCGACTGGTCCGTTCCTGCGCTGTATTATTCTCAAAACGACGGAAGGCATCGCCAAACCGTCCAGCAAGTAGATTCTTAGTTCCAGATAGAGATATAGACGATAAACTCGAACGTTTAACATGTTTTGGCCCGCTGCTGACACGTTTCTCCCGTTTTCGGTTTGATTCCTCCACTTCTTTGGCACGTAAGAAGTCAATGTCTGACGATATATTTGCTCGCTCATAGTCACGGTCCGTTTCAGACCGTGAGTGATGCAAGGCGTCACCACCTTCGTATCCACCCCGAGGGAAGCTGGAATCTAAAGATGCTCTTGGGTTATCAACATCACGAAAATAGTCCGACCTGGATCCAACGAAAGCGCTGGTAGGTCGGGACTTCGAGTTTGCGGATTTGGAACGGGTGGTGGGATCACTTATATCAAGGGTGGGAGGTCGGGATCCCTCTAGCGACGGCCTGGAAGAAACAGGGGATCTCGGCAAATCTTCGTACGAGAACTTCTGTTTGGATTCGCGTTTGAAAAATCCACCTCGAGACGAATAGCCTTCACGACTGCTGGAGGGTTTTTCATTGTCACTGACCGAAGGTCGCCTTTCATATGAGGGATCTGGATATCTGTGTCCAGGTCGTTGAGAGAAAGGTGGGCTATCTGATGGACGCAAGCGCGGGGAAGGAGTTGTCATTGTCCCAGTAGACACCATGACTGGTTTTTGAGGAATAGGCTGATGTAGTGGAGTGGTTTGCTGTCGTGTCAATTCGGCGCGCAAGTCGGGAGATGGTATCGAAATCTTCTCTTCTGATGGTTTGTTGTCGCCGAGAGATTTAGGCTGTGGTCCTATTGCCGGGCTCATTTGTGGCACAGGCGATGGGTTCGCTTTGGCAAACGCCTCGTCGGCGAGAGCATGGGTTATTCGCTTGGAAAGATCCTCCATAGGTGCCTTGGTCTCCGTCACTGTCGGCTCAAATTCAAATTTGGACCCTTGTTCATGGAAGAGCGAAAATTCATCCAAGGTTGGGAACCTAGACGATAGCTCATCACCGTTGGGGCCTTTGCCCCCATCAAGGACAGCGAACGGGTCATTTGAAGTGGCCCTTAAAGGCGACGGACTGGGCTTAGCCGAATTGTGATGTGAGGTAGGTTTAGTCGGTCTCCCTCGCCTCATAGGAGCAATGTCAGGAATAATCTGCGTCTCCTGCATGGGCGGGGAAAAAGTAGCCCCTATTTTTGGTGTTTTGTTGGGAGATGGTGGTAGTTCTTGGTAGCGCCTGGCCTCGGATTGTGAACGTCCAGAGTAAATCTAGATCAAAATTAGAATACCGTAGCTCATTTAACGAAAGGAGAACATAACACTTACGTCTTTAATGGGCACTTCTTTGCCTCGCATGCGACATGTCTCCTGAAGTACTTGATATATATTCGGTCGCTTTTGTGGGTCCTCTCGTAGCATAGACGCTGTGTTTAAAGAGCCGGTCGTTAGAATAACAGTGCTAGATGAAAAAAACAAAAAAGACTTTTCCATAGTCTTCGATGTATCATACCTATGAGCAATTTTAATCTGTCGGAGAAAGGGGGATATGCAGGAAATTTAAATTTGGCATTAAGGATCGCCATCTGTCCAACTTCTTCGAAGGGAGTAGTGTAATAACAGAGTTTGTATAGAAGGACGCCCAGCGCCCATATATCACTCTTCTCATCGATTGGTTGTTTGCGATAGACGTCGATCATCTCCGGGCTGCGATATTGCAAGGTGGTATGGCGCTGGACATCGTCCTCTATCAGCCTTCCTTCAGCAGCAGTAGTAGCAGCCGGGCGTGGCGGTGCTGTCGAGCCGAAGTCGCATAATTTGTAACTGAACGAATTCCCATGCAGCGCTATCAAGACATTTTCGACCTTGAGGTCCCTATGGAGCAAAGGCGGTTTAAGGTAATGCATACAAGCGGTGCCTTCCGCGACGTCGTTGAAAATCTTCAAGATCTCAGGCTCCGTCAGGCGATTTTGCAACCGAGTATTCATAAAATCGATCAAGCCACCCCCAGCACAGAACTCCATGAGAAGGAAAACCTCATACCCACCGCCCTTTAACTGGGACGCGTGGGAATCGAAGTATTTGACTATATGCTTATGTCCCTTCAGCTTCTTCATGGTTTCGACTTCGGTCCGCATATTCGCCAACGCGGCTTTGTCTGGCACAGCAACTCTCTTCAGTACGGCGGTTTCAACGCCATCGATCGGTTGCGGGAGGCGGACAACGTAGACGTGCGCGAAGCCCCCCTCAGAGAGGTACTTTTCGATGACAACACGGTGGCTTCCGACTTGGACCTTCGTTCCCGGGGCGAAGGTCCCAGCCGGCGGTACAGCCATTGCCATAGTAAATAGTCGATTGGCCTATCCAGGGCCACAAACAAAGTGGGAGCTTAGGGGGGAAGGACTCGGTATCGTAGGCTTGAAGAAAGGGGCGGTTTGGTAGGAACAAGGCGGTGGAGTAGAGTGTTAGCAGGATACCAGTGAGAACACCCCATGAAAAGGGAAGCGAGGGGCAAACGCTGCGCAGAAAAATTACAGAAGCTGCATTGAAAAGGAAACAATCAAGAGAAGCAAAAGATGCAAAGAGAGATAAGCCCCGGAACTCCCTGGGGCAGCAGTGGGTGACTTGGGAGAATGATGCAGCCCATGATCCCGAGCCAGCCTGTGATCGTTGGTGGTCATCAACGCTCTCTTGAGCAGTCTGGCCAATCAGACAAACGCCGGCCTGAGCGGGGGAATGTTTCGCCGGGCTCCGGGTCAGCCTCCTCCCCAGCCCGTCACCACGCGGAAGCCAACCCCATGCTCTAAAAATATCCAACTGGTATGGAGTTCGGAGTCAGGCTGTTGACTTGTTGTTGCCTGTCACTGACACACTGACGCCGACATGGCCATCAGGCGTCATGTAATTCTCGACTGGTATACGCTTCTGCTGCATTACGAATTCTACTGCCTAACGAAGATGCAAGATTGAGCTGACGTGGTTCACTCCTACGATATCCCACACCGGCCAGGATACGGAACACGGCGGAGTGCATTGAGAAATCGCATCATGGAGAGAAGAAGCAAAGCCGAGGATGGTGGATTTTGCAACTTACATGTACCTTTGTTTAGGCAAAAGCAATAGGTTGAGAAATGTCGGCATGAGGCACGCTTCGTTATTCCGACGGATGCCCTGATGAGACGCGCGATTGTTTGTTCTTTTCATATTGTGCGATTTCAGTTTGGGGTTCAACTTTCCTATGGGTCTACATATAAAAGTGATGAAATCTTCAGGTGGCTAGTTATAAGTGTATATTGAGCAACTCGTAAGGGGGGGTGGTTTCATAACGTCGTGCTAGAGTCGTGTGGTATCTTGTCTAAACGTAAAACAGCGCAAAGACAAAAAAGAAAAATACGTAAAAATAAGAATAAGTATCAGAGCCCGTACTGAAACGTGAGCATCTCATCTCCCCGTCGCACACGGGCATCCTCTCCACCCATGCCCAATAGCTTCACTCCAATCCAGTACCTCACGCGCGAATCCCACCATGTCCCTCCAACAACAGCGAGGGGAGGGACTTTCCCAAACCCGCCAACACCCAAGCCGCGGCCAGAGGATGAATAATCAATTTCTAGATCTACAGCTGTAGCTGGTAGTGTCGTTGCGGAAAACCTAGCTCTGGTATCATTTATCACACGGAGCACCGCCCAGAGCGCTATAAACCCCACGAAACTGAGCAGCACGAAACCCAATGTAATGAGAAAAGGAATACGATAAGCTTCCTGCTGGAAGCGTGGGGAGAATATAAGAGACGCGAAGACTCCCGCTAGGTTCCCGTACCCGTTTATCCCCAGGATCATGGTTCGTTTTCCCGGGTTCGGAATGTTGCTCGCCAGCCATGTTACTGTTAGTGGACTGGGGATGTAGCTTCCGCTTAGTAGTACGCATAGAGAGAAATATATAGCTGTAGCCCTGGCTGGGGAAAGCGGTGTAGAGGGTGAAGAGGATGATGAAAGGAAGACCGTAAGAAGCAGGCCAAGAGCTATCACCATGAGGCTTGCTAATATTGGGATGATGCGTTTCCGAGACTTATCGCTCCAATGACTGAATATATAGAGGAAAATTGACGCGAGAAGGAAGGGGGGAGCTGTGAGAAGGTTGCTGAGCGTGGGAGATGAAAGCTGAAGGGAGGATAGAACCAATGGAAGAAAAACGGAGAAGCCAGTGTTAGGGATGGCAGACGCAATATTGAGGAGGAGAATCGGGAGCATGAGGGGCATAAACAGAACCGTAGATAGGAGTTCCGACTTTGATAGTCCCGCGTCCGATGAAACGTCGGAGCTCACCCAAGGCTGCTTCTTAGTGCTGTTATCATCTGGTAAAAGCCGATGTCGCTGCTCATCAACAGCCCGAGTTAGAGTTTCTTCTTCCGGAAGTTCATCTGACAATCTGGTGGAATCCAAGGATTCTTGGCTCTGACAATCAGCGTCCGCTCGATCAATGAGGATGCGCTTTTCTGCATACGCTCGCTCTTCCTCATTCAAAAACCAAGCAGTTCCCACGCTTCGAGGCAGCCAGAAAAACCCGATAATCGCAATTACAATAGTTAGGCATCCTTCAGCCAAGAAGAGAATTTGCCATGGCCTTAAAGTTCCTGGGTCTGCATCTGATGTAGTATCACTGCCGTTGATGGGTTCTTCGCTTGGCGGGAAACGAGAGAAAACAGAATACGCAATTACTCCTCCAAGCGCGCCTGCTACTCCGTACGACCCATAAAAGAGCCCAAGTCGACGCCCAAACTCGAAGCGGGTGTAAAATAGTGAAAGGTAGGATACCGCAGTGGGGTAGAAGCCAGCTGCAAGTAACAGAAATGTCAACAATATTGCACAACAAGAACTTGTAAACCCGTTCTGATCAAGGTAATCAAGGGCTATGTATTTAAAAAGATGGCAGAAACTTCTCACCTTCCAAAGCCCCAAGAATAATCCTCAACAAAATAAGCTGCCACCTATGCCGGACCCAAATATGCAGCAGTGTGCAAACTCCCCAGAGCGTCATAACGCTCGGCACCCATCTGCTCATTCCGAATTTTCTTCCCGCCGCAGCCCCGACGGGCTGCAGAGCAACAAAGAAGACAAAAAACCATGCTACCGCCACATTCAGGTCCTCTGGTTGTAGACCGGCGTCACGAGTAAAATGGGCTGTTTCGGCATTCCCGATATTGGAGCGGTCAAGGGAATTCACAAGGAATAGGATAGAGAGAAACGGAAGGAGGATGAAATCGAGCTTGCGAACGGTGCTGTTATGGACCGATAGGACCGATAGGTCTGGTTCCGCACTGCGGTTTCCGGCTGTCGGCATCATTGCGTGTTATATCGTTTGCTGGTCATTATTCATATGGTATGTAGGGGAAGGCCGTTTAACGACATGATGGTTGAAGACCAATACTGAAAGAAAACTGTCCCAGTTTCTGAGGAGAAAATTTGGCTTTCAATAGAAATGGCCCCTGGCTCCTACCATATCCGCTTGGCCTTTGGCGATTGTTTCATGAGCCTTGGGTTGACGTCGTATCTGGGACCAGCTATGTGGGTTTGCGGAGAGGGGATTGGTCGTTGCTCTCCATTCTGAGCCACCTGAGCAAAATCACGTGGCACAGCTCCTCTGGCAGTATCAATGGAGGGTAACAGAACTCCACAGCCCCAAAGTTGGACGGGGAAGAAGATCCTGTTCAATCAGAGCATCCCAGCTCATGATCATCCACATCACTCGGGAGCTTTCAATAATGCTATCCAGGGCGGAAACAAGCTGAACGAGGTCTAGTTGGGCCCGCTTATCCGATCGCCTTGGCGAAATCCGAAACAATCAAAACCGCCAACCAAAGCGGGATCCTTGGAATGCTCGAAAGAAAATCAAGATGGTTGTTTGGAGAACTATCAGGAAGCTTCTCCCAGCAGATTGGCAGCGGTTTTTGCGCCTATGATTTACTGCATTTACGTGGATTTGAAGTAAAATATAACTCATTTCAGACGACGTTCAAACTCTCCACCTACCATGATTCAATGATAATTGAGTTCAAACGGCAAACTTACCAGAGTTCAGACCAACAGGACGTGCACCATTCAGCTCCCATAACTCGCAAAATGAACCTGATCGCGAGGAGATTGACCACAGCGAATAATGACCCAGAAACAACGTTGGAAGGGAACAAGCAAATGGCAGCATGAGGCTTTTGAATGCCAAGACCACCAAGCGCTGCCAAACACGTCAAACACACCGCCTTCAGGTAGCGTGGGGCAGCTCAGCGAGCAAATTGAGCACCCAGCCAATCAGCTGCCAGCTGCCAGGTCACGAGGATGTGCCAAGCCACGCTTGGTCAGAACAAGAAAAAAGTAAACAAATGAAAAAAATACAACCACCACGCCCATCAACAGTGAGCAAAGGCTCGAAGAAATGGGGAAGTAATGTTTGAAGAAGCCCTTTGCCTTGCAATTGAGGGTTGGCAAATGTGAATGGGAAATGAGAATGTCTTCTTGTGTCCCGCGCATATCGTATCCATTGATATGGGGGAAAAGAAAGGTCGGAGAGCTGTCGCTATCCATCGTTACATTCTGCGTTGCACATCCTCCGCTAGGCGGAAAAGAACTGAGCCCAATAAGAACACACGACAAGCTCCGTTTAAAGATAGCTGGCCAATCGGTTGGAAGTAAACTCCGCTGTCGAGTCCTGTTTGAACCTCACCGACAAATCGAAAGCAAATCCAATGCACCATGACTCGACCTCGGGCGGTGATTTGGCCAATGTGTCAGTCAACATGCGGGGAGGATGGAGGCTCTCTTGAAAGAAAAATGTAAACAAACAAAACCCGCAGAAGGTTGTCTGCCTGAACGGATCCCAGGCGAACCTTTGCGGGAATTTCTGAATTATTTAATATTGTATGGTTTGGCAACGTGTCAGCAAGGAAATAAATCCAAGACTCCGTGGAGCAGGGGGGCGAACGAGAAGTCAGATGAAAACGGAAAACGGTCCAATTGGAATTTTTCGTGAGCAAAAAAAGCTGAGGAATGGCAGACAGTCAGCCCTCTGTGACCATAAACAATATTTGCTTTTTCTTTTCTTTTCTTTTTTGCTGGGGCCCGGTGGGGTGTGACTGTGAGGCTCCCCAAGCGGCAGACAAACCCGCTGAGTTTCCCCGGCGACCTTGCAGGGGCCTGCGGAGAAGCGACGGCTTCATCCGCACGTTTAATCGAACGACCACGAAGCAATCAGAATTTGAGAAAAGTCTGTGACATTATTAATGAAGCATTATTTATCTTGAATCATAACTCCGTCAATATTTTTCAGAACCTCTTTTTTTGATCTCCAGGTTACTCAGTTGTCGATTGCTCTGCCTCTGTCACACCTCACTTACTGCCTTCTGCCTGGTTCCTGGCCTCTGACGAGCTTATATTGCTTCGAGAACTTGGTCCGTTCGGAAATCTCACGATAATCCAGGTTGGTAAACTTCGCATCTTTCTTTTTCGTCTCTTTTCCTTCCCCGGGTTTCTTCGTTTTTGCTGTTGGTGTTTGGTGTATGTTGGGTTTTGGTGACTACTCATGAACTTGTTTTTTGAAAATATGGTTTCATGCTCATATATTGACTGCAGACTGCCCGTTCTCTTCTTGTGAATATTCAGGCATAAGGGCGGGCCGCCTAGGTTTATAATCTCCCGCAAAAGCAAACACCAGTTCGAATTCAACAACTTACCTCACTCGAGCTACGCCGCTTTCCACCACTTACACAAACCAATTCGACTAGTTGGGATATTTTAAGATCTTCAGGCAGAACAACCGACCTTCAAGAGGTGCTACACTGGGATTGGGGCCCAAGCGCCATCCCCCAATATCTGGCTGATCATGAAGACATCGCCCATTGCCCCTAGATCTCGACTAGTACGGATTGTTCAAAGATTATAGGAAGGATTGCTGGGCATAGAGCCGACGGGACAGAGCATTCCAGCTATCCCCTAATCTTCAATTCCGCATAGACGCACAATATTCACGACATTTGCATGCATTTCACGATCTAGCTTTACTCTTTTCACTTCAATAATGGACGGACCCCCACCGCCCCCTCCACCTCATGGCACCCCGCCAGGCGGTAGACCACCTCCCAATGCGAACGGCGGATATCGCAAATCGACAGACCTTCCGGAAGGGCCATATGATATTTTCATTGTTCCTCCCCATTCATCAGGTTCTGGCTTCATATACCTACCCTCCCTGCAATGCCACAGGAACAGTTTTCTGGCAGGAGTTGCGGCCACTTTGGCTGGAGTTGCAGTATACGTGTGGGTGGTGCCAATTATGAAAACTTGGGTTTCAACTGTTGCTCAAAGTGGTGGCGCAAGTGTCTTTTTGGTTGTTATAGTGGTGGGCGTTGCTAGTTGGGCATGGGGAAGGTCACAAATACATTCCAGCGGTACACCCCCTCCGCCCCCTCCACGAGGTGGCCCTAGGTCTTCTCCCCCTCCTCCCCCACCCGGGGGAGGTGGAGGTCCGCAAGGTCCACAGCATGAACCACCTCCCTCATCAGGCACCAATCATGGCTCCGGGGGAGGACCCCACTATCAAAACTTCAATAGTCAGTACCCAGGGGGGGGTTATGGGAATGGGCCCAACCCGGGTGGACAATACAATGGCGGTCCGTTCCCCGGTAGCCAGTACCCTGGGGGCCACCGTTATACACCAGGAGAAGAAACTCCAGGGACTAGCGAATCTCCTCCACCACCTCAATCTCCTCCAGACCCCCCACCAGCTACACCGCCCAAGCAGCCTCAAAATGACAAACCCAAGCCGAAAGACACTGACTGGGAGAAAGCGAGGGAAGAAACAAAGCGAAAAGAAGACATAAGACGGAAGATGGAGGAGTTCCGGAAGAAGAGAGAGGAGGAGGAAAAGGAGAAGCAAAGACAACGGGAGAAGGAGGCACGAGAAAGGGAATTCCGCGAGAGGAAGGAGAAGAGAGAAAAGGAACGGCTTGCTAAGGAAGCTGAGGAAAAGGAGGCTGCAGAGAAAGCTGCTAAAGAAAAAGCAAGGCAAGAAGCTGCTGCTCGTTTCGCGGCCGCTCGAGAGGCCGCGGCCGCCAAGCGGGCTGCAGACAAGGCAGCCGCGGAAAAACTGGCAGCTGAGAAGCTTGCAGCTGAAAAGCTTGCAGAAAAGCTTGCTGCAGCGAAGTTGATGGCCGAGAAATTGGCAGCAGAGAAATTAGCCGCAGAGAAACGAGCAGAATCAGTAAAGCAGGCACCAGCCGCAAATGCTCCCCCAAGAACACCTTCTCCGCAGAAAAAACCGCCGCCTTTCCCATCTGCTAGAACTGAACTTGACGACGACGCGTACTCATTTCGTCCCTACGATCGACCCAGGAAACAACCATCCGCACCCTCGGTATTCTCAGAGTCATCATATGCACCGTCGCAATCGACAGCACGGACAACTCCACCCCCCTCTCGACGAGGACCATATTCCACCAAGGACCCCGATAAAATCATTATATCTGGCGTGTATGTATTCAACAACGCTTTTATGAGGACACCCGTTGGACAACTGGTGTCCGGGAAGGGCCATGTGACCGATGGCTTAATCCTGCGCATCACGACCGAGGGAATGTTCGTAGACGATGACATTAGAGGCGTAGCCCAACGCGAATGGGACGTCAAGGCATGGACAATGAAGCTTGTAGAGGTATGGTGCCCCCAGCTCGGTGCAAATCCTCCTTCCACCCGCCCAAGCCCGGTGAAGACAAATCCCTTCCGGTTCAGCACGTCCTACGCGCACAAGGTTCCCAGCAGTGAGGAATCTGACGCGTATCTGGCAAACCTGCACAGGTCTTGCAAGAACCAGTGCCGGCTGGGGGCTACGTCTTCCGGAATGGGGTCCCGCAATGGCAATAGCAAAAGCAGTATCATTGATGATGGAGACTTCCTGCAGAGCGCGGAATTGCGTGGCTTCCACGTCGTTCGTGCAAGCCTCAGAGACCAAGAAGGCAAGAAATATGTCTTTGTCTTGCAGGAGACTGAGGCTTGGAAAGTAGCCATCGGGCTACAACGCTTGAAGAAAGGGAGTCAAGTTAGGGCATTGGGGGTGTGTGGCTTGCCTGCCAACGAGACCAATGCTGTTCTTGAGAGTCTCGGGTATATCGCAAATTGATAGCGGCGGTAACTCAGCTGTTCTCTGGGTCAGCGATAAGGTATGGCTCTCTTCCCAGTGTGAAGCTTTAAAGAACGCCATGATGATTCTGGCCATTGGATCAAGCGGTGCTGACCATCATTAATAAGATAGTCTCCAGTCGGTCCCATCCCTGAATTCTCTCGTGCTTGTCAACCTGCGGCTTGTTCAATTCTTGTGTCTATTTCCTGATGTTTTCGATGATTTCTTTCTCCTTGTTTCAGCCCTTCGCCAGGCACATCCATAATATGCGTCTTCTCAGGTCATTTTAGCGACGGAGTTTAGAGGGCATATACCATTCATTCGCTCAGTCATCCCTTTGCCTTCTGGGGGCGCATTTTCTGTAGAAGTTCCCCTGCTGCAATAGCCCTTTCATGTTTTTCAAGTTACCTGGCGTTTGACGATTACCGTTCCTCTCAGTACCTAATCCGCGTTCTTACCTTCCTCCTTTCTCCTTATTCGTCCTTCAGCATACCCGAGTTCTGCTTTTTTGTTTTTGTCATCTTGGCATGTATTTGTTTTCGCTGTCCCGTATGTACCATAGACCAATTTGGTCTGGATATCTTACGCTGGCGCGTACAGTGCACATAGTTTTGGAAATATTCTAGTTAATACCTTGGGAAATATCTTTTTGTTATTTTATAGATTTTTGGTCGCTGTTGGCTCATTGACTTCTTTTCCTCGAACATCAATCGCATCCCCGCTGAGTTATAGAGCAACGAACAATTTCTTATTATTCCACCACCACGAATTTCGAAGCTGATGCGGAGGTTTCGATCTTGCCGCGTAACCATGCGAAAGTTATTTCGATGAATCATGGCCAAATCGGCAATGCCATTCGGCAGGCGGCGCTAGGATGCCCGCCCAGATTGTCTGCAGCATTTCAGCCACAAACACTTCCAAAATGAACACAAACTAGCTCATCTTCAAACAAACAAAACTGTGACAAAACAGGACTGGAACTCGCATCCAATCAATGCCACATGGATGGATACACAATTGCTTATTATGAGTTGTCTGCATTCTCGAGCCGTAACCCCAGTCTTTTCAAAATGCAGAATCCAGGCCGCGCTCAGCAAGCCATTCCATCCGTCAAAAGTATAACATTGGTAAGCTTGAGCTGAGTGAACTGATATGAGGTTAAAAGAATGTGGCTGCCTCCCCAACCCTGGATAATCCACGCACTCACCTGCTCTGTTAGACGGTTACCGCTGTCTGAGGTCTCCAAAAGCTCGACTCTGCCGACGCTTTTCTCTCGAAGGAGGGGAACCGGCCACGGGAGGGGGATCTGTCCCCGCGTTAGATGCTTCGGACGCTGTGATATTTTGATTTGGTCTGCGGAACTGATTTTTGAGACCTCGTTCTGATTTGCCCCACGCTCCCAGGATCAATCTTCACAAAAACTGATGTACGACATGATTTGCGGGATCTAAGTGGACTGAAGTTTGGGAATCCTAAACTTGCTTTTCCTTTTTTATTCTCTCTCTCCCCTTGAACTGCTTGCGCTGTGGTTTTGTACTCTATTCTCTTGGAAGCAATTGGGCATGCCAATGGCGCTGTACGAGGCCCGCTGAACAACTGCAGCAGCACTGGCGTAGCATTGTCCTTCCCAGGTTTTCCTTACTCTTTTCTTTTTAAGAAGGAAAAAGCCCCCCTGCCCTTGACTGACTGAATTATTTGCCTTGTCTGACGGGTTGGTTGTCAGACTTGGCTCGGCTAGGTTCCAAGAAGGCCCTTTATATACAGCTTGTCCCTCGCCCTTCTCATCCCCATCTACTGGTACGAACAAGAAGAGTGTTCTATCAATCTATTCAACGTTTCAACTCTTGTTTCTCCTTGAATAAGGACCGGATAGGGAAATTTTGAATATGGCCTCATACACCGACCAGCCAAGGTATCGGGATGACCCTTCAGCGAACGAGAAAGCTATCCTAGCTGCGGAATACAATATTGCAGCCTTGGAAGATGCACAAGCATGCCCCGCCAACAAAAAACGCTTCTGCTTTATGAAGAGAATGCGAGCCTGCTCAGGAGACAGCTCTCGGCCTCTGTGGGCTAGAGTCTCACTCGCACTGTTGAAAGTTGTCCTATTTGTTGGACTCATTGGGTTCTTTTTCAAGGGCACTTTCCACGGGTTTAAGAAGGTATGCAGGAAGTTATTATTTCATCCTCGATTCAAAGTTGGGCATACTCTCCTTTTTCATAGGAAATACCATGTTTTATTAGACCATTTACTACCTTTGATGCCTGCATACCGGATAGATACTAACGAGCATCTCTAGCAATGTGCACACTCTACGCAGAACAACCAAGTCTCTGTAAATGACTGGCACGACCATGGGCCCTCTGAGAAACGGGACATCTCTGTCAATACAACCACCAATTCCATCGTCGGCAAATTCCCGCTCTATGACAGTCTCAATCTGACCACCGTCACTGGCAGCATTGCTGTAGTCATTGACCCTCAGCCTGCACACCCGGAGCAACCAGACAAGCCAGCACGTGTGTCCATCAAGACCGAGTCGGGAAGTATTTCTGTTGCATTCAGACTGCCCGGTGTGCAACCTGCCCTGAGCGATGCGTCCAGTTTCTCCCAACTCCAAACCCTCTACCACTCGGAAAAGCCCAGCACACGCAGCAGCAACGACAATAACAAAAACAACCTGCACGCCTTCCTCACCCCGCGAGCCTACGAAGTAGAAATCCACACTTCCTCCGGCAGCATCTCAGGTCAAGTTGCTTTCTCCAATCTGCTCAAAATCTCCACCGTCTCCGGCTCCATCAGCGCCAACCTCATCCCCCTCGTCTTCCTGCCCTACGAGGACGAAGAACCCCCTCACGACCCCCATGATCCCCACTACCCTCCCGGCGATGGCCGCGGTGACTTTGTTCCTGCACATCGCGCCAATATCTCCATCATAACCTCCACTGAGACTGGAAGCACGCATCTCTCGATCTCGGAGCCCTTCTTCCCGCCTCCACCAGAGCCTGCCAAGAAATCTACCAACAAGCCAACTCCGCCCCAGAAAGGCAAGCACATCCCCCGATCCATCACCGCACACCATATCGCGCGCGGCTCCGGCTCCTTGGCCGTTGTTTACCCGCCATCCTGGGCTGGGCGAGTCCATGCCAGCAGCTCTGGCAAGGGCCACGTCCGCATTGGCGGTGAGGGCTTGCTGGTTCGCCCTAGCAATCAGACAGTCGCTGACGGTGTGAGATATCCGGACCCCGAGGATGAGTGGGATGCTCCTTGGTGGGGCGCGTCTGGCATGATGAATGTTACTGTTGCGAGTAACGGCGGTATGGTCGACTTTTTCGCTAGGGGCGAGAGGCTGGATGTATGAGTGAGCTGGACAGTAGGATTGGGTTGGAGGTTGGATTGGCGGGGGGATTAGAAATAGTTTGAGAAAGAATATGGAGAGCTCATGTCCGTATCTGGATGGTATGGGGATGGGATGGTGGAATACAATGGGTAAAGTAATCTAGTAAGAAGTACATGCGCACTGATGGTATTTTTTGCTCTCCTTTACTTGGGCCTTTATAGTTATTTGTTCGGATATCGGTTCAATCTTTCCGATTTTGGATATCGTCCAGAGAAAATCTTTCCTTCTCATTTCCGCCCCCTTCTTTTTCCCCCTTCGGTTTGCGGTTTGCAGTTTGCGGAGGAATAATTGGGTTTATGGTGATTAAATAATAATAATCATACAAATCTCTTTCCGGAATGAGAAAGAATATAGCGTCGCCCTTTACAATAGGGTGTATATACTAAGTATGAACATCTCTTAATGCGCCGCTAGCCAAATTAGACGGTTTTATTTTCTCATCTTTCATTCGCGGTAATTTTGCAAATGTGGTAAGAAATATATGCAAAAAATAACATATTGATATCAGTGACATGCGTTCGTACTGTATGGAGGCTAGGGAATGCAGAGCGATTGGGATCTGAAGGAGATGTATGCAAACACCGCACACTCACCCCAGCTAACTCCATACATCTCTCTCAACTGCGCGAGACCGGAAATAGAACCAAAGGAGGGTCAGAAGCTAATCGTAGACTCTTTTTAATCAGACACAAAACAAAAAGTGACCTGAGATTTGAAAAAAAGTATAAAAAAAAAACAAAGCAAGAATATAAACGACAACAAGAAGAACAAAATGTGGAGAAGCAGAGAAGATAAAAGAAAGAGGAACAAGGAATATGAAAGAAAACTAAAGAGCAGAAAGCACATGAAACAAGAATCAGATATCGAAGGCGGTCAAGTCTATAACTATACTCTCCAACCGCAAATAGCAAACCAAGACCCCATCGCGTCATACATGACGGGCTAGGAAAATAGACAGAGGGCCTAACACATGTATCCTGGATACCCAATGTAATAATAAACAGAAAATATGACATGAAATGAAACAAAAAGGTCCACGGGCGATTCAAGGAGGATAACATGCGTTAAATGATGGAATGAAATGATGCCTTTTTATATCTGTTCCATCCCATCCGGCCGTTCTTCTTCGTCTTCTTCTTCCTCTTCCTTGTTATTCCCTAGCAAGGCCTGCTGATCTATAATCCTCCCTTCTCCTCATATATCCCATCAAAAGCTTCTTATTATAGGATTTGACAGGTACCAATATCGGTGGACAGATCGAAGATAAATGACAACAGCACAAGAAAATGAAACGAGATGAGAAACCTAGTCTATTTTTTCGTATATCGTTTTTGTTTTGAGGATGGATGGCTGACTACCTGGCTGATAAATGCACTCACCACTGTCTATCGGCAGCAGGGCGAGAAACAAAATCAGAAGATGCGAAGAAAAAGAGAGGGCAAGATATAAATGGGAGATGGGGGATGGGAGATGGGAAATGATATGACGAACAAACATGAATGGGAAAGAAAGAGGAACAGACATCAGAACCAGCTCTCACAGGGGGACTACTCCTCGGATGTGAATTGAGGGAAATAAAAGGAGAGGGGGAAGAAAATAGAAAAAGGAAGAAGAAATGTGTTACAAGAAAAGTGAAACGAAGCCAAGATGGAAGAATTGAAAAAGGCTGCTCGCATGGTTTCTCACCCTTTACAAGTAGAGATGGTGCGACCTTTCAAAGTGAGCAGAACAACGCCCCAGCTCATCAACTATTCATCCATCCAATTCATTCATTTCACACAAAAAGCTAGAGACCAAAACTAGCCATACATGCCAACGGGCTGTGTTAAGACAAAGATGATGGAATGAGAAAAAAAGGAGACGATGAAATAAGGTAAAGCAAGAAGGCAAAATGTGATAAATAAAAAAAAAGGGAAAATAAACAATAATTGCGATGATAATAAGAATGAAGTTGGAAGACATCAATTGAAGAGAACGAGGCGAGGATAAAGGGAGGAGGGTAGCAAGGAAGAAAAAAGGGTGGGAATTGTTAATCATCGTATATATATGATTTTTAAAAATTGTTGTTGACCTTCCTCTCCCCTACCCTCGCTCTCTCTCTTGTATGCGCCTATTTTTCCTTAATGTGAAATTTGCTGCCATATGCATGTTATGAATTCTATATGTGGGTCGTTCGTTGCATTTATCCGTTGTATCTTGCTTTCCCCCCCAAACGGTATGAAGGTTGTTGGGGTTATGTGGTTTTCCCCGCTAAACTTTCTCTTCCATTAATTTCTTTTTCTTCATTTCTTCACCTTCCCGGCCGATGACGAGCGGAACGTCATCACATATAACGTTCACCTTACCATCCGTGTTGGTGGTAGGAGCTCTCGAACGGGTTCTGACCGCCAGTCCGTCCGCCAAATCCGCCCCCGTTCATCATATTAAATAGGATGTTGGGGTCGATATGGATATTCTGGCCGCCGCCCATGCCGCCCATTCCACCCATGCCTCCCATCCCACCCATACCGCCCATGCCTCCCATGTGCGCAAATGAGGCACCGCCGCGCGAGAACATGTCCGCGGGGTCTAGGAGGTCATCGCCATTGTCATAGCCCGCACGTTTTCTGTGGGGGGAGGGAAAAGAGGGAGGTTGGTTAGTTTAAACGGGATTAGAGAATGGGAAGGGTTGCAAGGAATAAAAAAGAAGGGGGTAGGCGGCGTGGGGGGTGACATAAAAAGGGAAAAAAGGTAAAAAAGACAAAAAAGAAAAGGGAAAAAACGTGGGGGGGAAGAGAACGGGATGCATACTGAGGATCACTCAAAATTTCATACGCCTCTCCAATCTCCTTAAACTCCGTATCTCCCTTCTCGCCATCGAGATTCTTATCTGGATGATGCTGAATCGCCATCTTTCTATACGCTTTCTTAATCTCCTGGTCCGACGCATTCTTATCGACACCAAGGATCTTATAGTAATCTTTCCGTTGGCTCTTCTTAAGCTCAAACTCTGCGTTTCGAACCTCTTCCTGAATGCCCTTCTCGTTGGGATTGGCTTCAGCAATATTTTTGAATTCGCGCGCGGCTTCCTCCCAGTTGCCAGCGGCTCCGTACGCCTTCGCCCGCACCCGTTGCGCCTTTATGTATGCGGGATCCAGTTTGAGAGCGTCTGTGCAATCTTCAATTGCTTTGTCGTAATTGCTCAGGTTAAGGTAGGCCTGGGCGCGGTTTTGAAGGAGTTTAGAGTTGATGTCTTTATTCTTGGGGTCGACGTCCAGAGCCTTAGTGTATACATCGATTGCCTCCTGGTACTTTCTTGCCTTGAATGCCGCATTTCCTTCATCTTTCATTCGGAGAAGTTTCTGCACCATGCGGAGATATCTGACCGCCTGGGTGGAGTCGGGGTCCAGGTTTAGAGCGAGTTTAAAGTGTCTGATTGCCTGTTCGTTCTCGCCTTGAGCGTAGAATAACCGGCCACGGATCAATAAGGCGTCCGGGTCCTGATTGTTATCTCGCAGCAGGGACATGACGATATTCTGCGCGTCGCCCAAAGCGTTGACATTCCCCATCTTCAGGTACGCCTCTGCTCGCATCAACCTCCATTTGCGCGGTTGAGCCACTCCAGCTCCCAGTCCCCTTGCGGCCTGGTCCAGGCAGTACAATGTCATTGAGCCTCCCTTATCTTCCCGTAGCAAGCCTTCTGCCTGTGTAATATGATGTAACATTGTCTCCGCAGGGGCTTTATCCTTTGCGGTAACGGGTGGTTGGATTTGTGAATAGATGGTCAACGCCTCCTTGGGGCGACCAAGGGAAGTGTATATTCTTGCTAATCTGTGCATGATTTTCTGGTTGCCAGGTTCCAACTCATCAGCTAGTTTGGCATCGTCCAGGGCTTCATGGTAGCGGTGTGCGGATATGTAGGCAGCCGCTCGGTTTGATAGATAGGTAGATGATGCGGGTTGGGCCTCGACAGCTATATTCCAGAAGATATATATTAACACACAAACACACCCGCACCCGCACTCGTACTCATATAATCTCTTTCACTTAAATCATCCTTAGAAAACTCCATTCTTTGATTTTCTTTTCCCGTTCGCTTTGAACAGTGGCGTAGATACTTTTCACTCACGCACAATATCGCCGGGGGGGGGGGGGGGGGGCAAAACAAAACAGAGAGCAAAGGCACTTACCCTTCGTATACTCTTGGATAGCTTTCTGATAATCACCCGCCTTGAAAAACTTATTCCCGGCTAATTTGCACGCCTCCGCATCAACAACGGGCTGTGCTGGTTGTGGCGTATTTGAGGGCACATTGTGAGGGGGAGGGGTAGGGCTCCGCTCTGCGGTATCAGAATGGACGCCATTTGATTGCATGCCAGTCGATGAAGCCGGGGAGTCTTGCTGGGTGGGCGTAGAGAAGGCGGAGGGGGAGACGGTGGCGTTGGTCACAACGGGCGAGGGCGCAACGTCCAGCTGCTCAATGTCCATGGAGCTGCGACTGTCGTCTCTTGCAGCTGCCATGGCGGATAGGCGACGGAGCTCGTCCGGGGGCAGATTCAATGGATGGGAATCCCGATCGTAGGCGAAGCGGGAGGACGAGCCCTTGGATTTATGCTTTGTGGGGCTGCCGGAGGGCGTCGAGGCAACGCGGCGGCTTTTGTGCTCGGAGTCCCGCTGCGGTTTGGGTGAGGCCTTGGAGGGAGATTTGCGTGACGAGCCAATGCGGGGAGAGGAGGATGATTTGCTTTTGCTATAATTACTGTGGTTGCCGGTGGTGCCAATGGAAGAGGGCTGCTGCGGCGGCGGCGGCGAGCGATGGTGGTCGGGGTCGGGATGGCGGTGTTTGCCGCCCAAGGAAGAATCGAGGTGACGGTCGGAAGAGGCAGCACGGACCAAAGCGGGCGGATGCTGGGAGTCGTGGAGCTGCAGGTCGGACAAGTCTGAAGTGTTGCTGGCGGAATGCTTGTGGTGCTTTTTCTTGTCGGGAGATTTCTTGGAGGAGGAGGAGGAAAAAAGTTTTGTGAGAACCATGAGTCCGGTTCGAGCGAGGTCGAGCCAGCTAACGGTCGGCTAGGGATGCGGGAGCAAGGCCAGGGCAAAAAAAATGAAAAAAGGAAAAAAAAGGAAAAAAAGGAAAGCAAAAGAAGCCCAGCGAAACAACCACCAAAATACAGATGATAATAATTAGAGACACAATACAAATAACCAGCGAAAATCAAGGCCGGCCTGGACGACGACACAACAGCGGCGGAGATAAAATAAAATAAGCGTCTAGTAGTAGGATGACAGGTCAACAACAACAACAGCTGCAGCAGCAAAAAAAAAAGTAGGTAGCAGTCAAATCCAAACTAAATAATAAATGATGGCTGACGGACAAGTCTGCAGGAGTTTTCTCAGCATCAACATCTCCCCCCTCCCTGGCCGGAGTATTTATGATTCTTTTGGAAGCTGATGGAAGTCGATCGTGTTGCAAGCTAAGCAGCTAATCAACGCACTTGTTCACGTCCACATCAACAGCAACAATTTTCCCCCAGCCACGGGAATAAATATTTCAACCCCAATCACCCTAAGTTGCTAGCTGGATAGCTCAAAGGCAAGGCAGTGCAGGGCTCACTCCGGGAGGGATCATGGAATCGATCAGGTTCGGACACAGGCAACAACCGACAACGGACTGGGCGAGGATTGACGATATCAAGGTTTGTTGAAGAATCGATATGTATGGAAACAAAGATAGAAAACCAGGCCAGAAAGCCAACGTTGGTCCAGGAGTTGTAGGAACTTGTGAACAAAGGCCTTGGGCAAATAGTATCGATGTTATGTTAGTAGTTGAATGAAAGGAAGCTTTTTTTTTTTTTGTTCACCTTCTTGAGGTCAACTAAATAGCTCTGTAAGTCGACAGAAAGTGATCCCTCGAGAGAAGTAATAATTTCCCTTTTCCCACCTGGGCAGCCAACTCTTCACCTGATTTATTCCCGAAAGATAGCCAGAGAGGGGAAGTGGAAAAAGAAATAAAATTGAATTAAATCCCCATTGGACTCGACCTCACCAGCGAATTGAAGCTCGCGCACTTAAATCGACAACCCAATGGTGAGCCTCTGGCGGTTTAACGTTATTTATCGAGTATTTAGCGCCCCCTTGGAGATGAATCATGAGCGCAATTTCCGGCTTCGATACAGTAAACTGCTGCTGGGATAGACCCTTGAGAAGACTGTATTTGGCATTCTTATCATTATTATAGTGAGTGTGCTCTCCTAGCTTCGTGGATAACGCGTTGAGATTAACAGACCAAACTACCTCCCTGCTACGGAAACAAAGCAGATAAATATCACTTTTATTTTATATACAGACAGACACCTTGATCAAACACCCGTAAAGAAAAATTTTAAAAAAAAAAGCCATCCTATATAAGTGAACAAAGGAGAATATACAGGAAAATCTCTTCTAACCTGTTCAATCGACGTCCTAGGTCCACCGAGGCGGAGTCATAAAACAGCAATAGATGAGAGGTAGAAGAGGACGATATGCCATGTTGGAAGTGTCACCCTTTATCCAGCTGCAACCATATCACCCTTTCTCACAAGTCGTCCTACTAGGAATTCCTATGAAGATACATATCAAAATATAGTGCATCAATGCATATAACAGGGTTTTTGGAGGATCTCGTGGGAAAGTCACGGGAAAACGGTGCAGCTGGTAGGAGAGAAGGCTGAAGACTAGGATATCGAGGTTGGCTGGGAGGTAAAATAAATGTACAGTGGTTAGTGTCGACAATGGGATATCAATGTAATAAATAGAATGAGTAAAAAGAGAAGCAAAAGGGATGGATGGTAAAGGAAACAAAATTCGTCAGATCGTTGTTGCGACTGTATGCAACGGTGAAACACTCTTTGCTCCTGAATATAGCTCTCCCCCTCCGGGACGCTGGGGCGCCGTAGAGGGGTTCGTTGAGGTTGCTGGCTCTATTTTCCGCGCTGTTGTTTGGGGAGACGATCTGGGGCGGGAATCCGGAGTTGGCGGATTACCGTTGCTTGGAGTGGTCTCTCGCCGTCGTTTGAGTGGTTCATTTTTGGGGTGGTTATGGCACTGGTAATCAATGCGGGTTAGCAAAAATCAACCTTCTTTAAAGAAACGAATTTCCAAATAAACGTTCGAGCCTAAAGACAGCCCAACGTTATGGTTAAGACACACAGCACGTACCTTGTATGCATGTCTAAACCAGGTGGTCCCCTTTTTCTTGCTGCTCACTAGGGCTATCCACTCGTCACAGTTCCCGCAGAGCCCCTCCCAAACATTTGTGTTTCCGTCTGTGCGCCTCATTTCTTTTGGAGCTGCAAATGCTTGACCCGTGGGCGCACTGATTCCATGCGTAAAGCTTTTGTCATACCAAAATGCAGAGTTCTTAAGCACAAGCCAACGGCCAGGCTTGCAAATCCCGCACCAACCTTCACGCTTATTCCCATGCCCTCGAACCCATTTTGGTGTATACAAATCGTTCTCGAATCGAAGATCTTGTTCGTACGGTATCATGCTCGGATCGCTTGGCATCATATCCTCAGGGGGTGGAAGCACTCGTTCCTCCTTTAGCGGTCCTAGCAAATCGGGTGGCCCAGGAAACTCGGAATAGTGGTCAAAATAGTGCTGGTGGGGGGCAGTGTCACTGTGTAGGGTTCTAAAAACTCCCTGAGATGCGAGCGACGCAGGATTTCTGAAACGGACGTTCGCTTCAAAATTTGAAGGCAGTAGAATGTTATTGTGCTGACAGTGCGCCAAGTTTTTACCTCCTCCTTGTTGCGGTGGTGGATTCATCGAGGGAAGACTGCGGTTTTGCCTCATTGAAGGAGATGGAAGACGTGATCCACCGGCGTGATTTTGGGCTAAAAATGGAGACGTAACACGATTAGAACGTGGTCCGGAGGAGCCTGTCGACCATCGTTTGCGGATACCGTCAAAACTATGTGGAGGTGCTCGAATGCTTGCACGAGGGGATGGCGAAGCTCTTGTCCGATTCCCTCCACGAACTAGTTCTGGCTGTGTATATCTCGGGGATGGTACTGGGGAAAGCGGCGTAGAAGACAGAAGCGAACTTCTCGGTGTGTAGTCAGAACTAGTGGCAGAGGCGAATGAGGGAACTTCAGAAAATGCAGAAAGATCAGTGAAGTCGAAAGATCCGGTGTTGCTGGATTGAGAGAAGTACGAGTCGGTTGGAGGGCGAGTAACAATGCTTGTATCTAGTGTAAGAGACTGGTGTTCTGGGAGCAGGTTAAGTCTTCTGCTCCCAGCCGTCACATTCTGGGTCTGGGACAGCTGGCTCGGGAACAACGCCAGATCGTGATCAATCCCCGAGAATGTAGACAACGCCTCCACCAAGTTTTGATCATCAAAGCCTGAATAAAAATTAGCGACAAATAGCAACGGCCCAGATGGTCAGGTAACACATACGATCGTTCAGGGCGTTGATTCCCAACAGCCCCGTGGGCGTTCCAAACTCAGTGGGCATAAGATACTGTAATGGCATCCGCATCCCGTATGTGTTCCAAGCTGGAGCTTTATGGGACTGGGGCGTATATGGAAGCGAATAAACGCTGTCATTTATCGTCCTAGGCCTAGTAGCCGTCGATTGATTAGGTTGACTGTCTGTAGCCCAGGCTCTGAGTCCATATGAATTCAATGTAGTATTTGCCACATTCCTAGTGGCCATATTCGCGTCCTCTGATACTTTCCCAAAATCAATATGGTTCATTTGCAAGCTACTTCCCGGAGTTGGCGGTGGAAACCCCATGGATGAAATGAGGGTTGATGGCAACGGGTTTCTACAACAATGAAATATCAGCATAAGGAAAGGATGTTTGCACGCCGGCTCCGAGCCAATTCAACATACCTTGGCCCGACCTGACTATAGTCTATATCATTGGGCGACATATCGATCATTCTCTTCGGATGGCCTGCAGGACATGGGCGTCTCCACGTTCTGCGATTCTCGTTAAGAGCCGCGGGCTGCTACTATACAACGGCCCGGCTTCCAAATGGGATAAATGGGGTGTGTTTTGTCAAAGAAAATATGTTCGGTCCTTTTCTTGGGACTCAAGAACGAAAAACACTGCGTGAGCAAAGGAGTGTAGGTTTTGTGAATGGCTTTGTTCCGCAAGGAGTGTTGGAAATTTTTCGCAAAAGGAAGGTTTAGACGTTGCCAGAAACTTTGCGCTGGCAGCGGACTCCAGCTATGGGCAACGACGAGCGAAAGATATATTTTCAAATAGTAAGGTTTATAGAATAATAACATCACAAAAATAAAAGAATAAAAGGAGTGACTAAAGAGCATGCATAGTGGAGAATCAGAAGACCGGCAGGAAGGGCAACAAAACGATAGCATGAATGAAGAGGAGAAGCGTCGGGCATAATAGGGTATATTGATCTCGGGAAGGGTTGGTTCAAACCATATTGATCCCGCACAAGGATTTGCCGAAAGACGATCAAGGAAGAGCTCGCCTGCAAGACTCAAAACATCCCCCCCCTTCCTCAACTTTCTCCAAAGGTGGCCAGCGGACTCTCCAAAAGCAGTCTAGCAGTTGCGTTGGAGTATCCATCTGGCCAACAATTGAGGTTAGTGTCTGCGAGTGCAGTAGGGATCAGGGTATGAAGCCAAACCCGGGGCCTTAAGGGTTTGACGCCGGACTCTGATGAAGGCAAATGTGTCTCATCATTTGCTAGAGAAAGTTTAAACGTCTGCTGTCAACTGACGAATGCAGAAGGGGTATCAATCACATTGGTTGAGTGCACCGATGCCGCCGAGCTGTACATTGTGCATGTCTACTCCTTGCACTAGGGCCGCTGTGGACGTGAACCAGTCCCGTTCTGCGTGCCAGGATAAGAGTGGTCCAGTTTCTCGTAGGCGCCGGACAAAACTCCACGCTGTCTGGACCAGACGACAACGACAGCCGATAGGTGAGCCGAGTCCTGTCAAGTATTTCTGCTATTTCTGGCCATGGGACAAGAGTTGTAGTGCCCGTATGCTTTGAGAAGCCCGTTGCTTAACAGGACATTGCTAACATGCCGTGAATGTTGGCCGTGGATGCCGGCGGAGACGAAGATGAGACTCGGGGAGGAGGTTGAGGTGACAGAGGAATTCAGAGCGCAGCGGAGTTAGGCCTGATGTGGCATGGTTGTTTCATGTGACAAGGGGCTCAAACATCCACGGCGCCGCGCTTGTTCTGGACACCAACATCGCGAACAGCACCATCGGCACCAATATCTCTGAGATACACCCAAGGCATGCTATGTTCTACCTTGGGGCTTGTTTTCTGACAGTATCAAAAGAGAAATGGCTTCCCTCAGACCTCTTATCATCCTCCACCGCAATTTGGATGCCTGCCGCGCTGCTATTAATTGGCATTTCCTGCTTCCTCCCCGTTGTGTCCAAAACACTCTCGAAATCGATTGTCTCACCAGTCTTGTGGACTAGCTCGTGGATTTTGACTGACAGTATGAACGCGCCGCATTTTACTGCAATTAGGTCCTGTGCGCTTTCAGAGCTAGAAGGGATAGAAGCCGTGACTGCTGAGCGAAGTTTTTCCAGTGCGCTAAATTTAGACCTTTAAAGCCACGGGCTTAGCCACCCTGTTGATTAATTTCAATTGCCAATTGAAGGGCGATATATCGAGTTGTAGGGTTCGGTTATATGTCAGAAAAGCCACCGTGACAGCCTGAGTATGCCGACCTTAGAATTTGGGGGCCATTTCAGGGGGATGTCGGGACCGGAATTGGTTTTTCCGGCGGCTGATTAACGCGCGCTAAGCCAGTCGACAGCCATCAGCCAACGGCCAGCTATCACTCAGTACAAAACCTCATTATTCCCGGGGCCACATTCCCGTTTCTTATTTTAGATTGATATTTCGTACTTGGGAATTTCATGGAAAGCTACCAATTGACTTAATACAAGTACCAAGGGCTTGCACATTGCATTAAATCCAGCGCTAAGAATAGCGGGGAACCCATGATGGACCCTATCGGACATTTATTTGGCTTTTCCATGGTACTTCTGGACTCCACCTATCATGCTTAAAATTTCCAGGCGCCATGAACACGGCAAAGGGGACGGACGGGATCTCTTTTGCAGAACGGAGAGGATCTCTGACCAATAATGACCGATGGATGACTTGCCACACTTCGCCAACAAGAAGGGAATATTAGATCCCCATCTATGTGAGAGAAAGAGTTCGGGCGGCAAAGAGGTATCTAGGTCTGCCAGCTTATATTAAACTTCAGCGCTCTTGATTTCGGACCTCTTCGTGAAAACGGGTAAAAGCCCCTCTTTGACACAAACCCCCTTTAGGTCCCACAGACCCTACTGAAATACGCACTATAGCTGGGAGTTTAACAAAATATCTATCTCCGTTTTGATACTCCCCCAGCCATGAGTCTTCATAGCGATGCAGTTTAAACATGAAATTCAGACTACACCCGTTACACCAAAACTAACACGAAGCTAGTCCATGAGAAACCGCTGCTTTGGACTTGTAAACAAAACAAGGAATTTAGAGCATGCATGCTCACCCTCCCCCAGTCCAATCAACCCATCCAGTCAACGTGGGCATCATTGGCGCCCACAGGGATAAGTAGTACCATCAACCACACTTGAGGATCCATCCAATTAATATATTGTTGGCTCGACCATCCCGCTTCGTGCTACCTCCTAGCCTTCATTAATTCATCAATTAAGGAATGGGCCACGCATTCAATTCCTCCAACGCCAAAACAAGAGGCACAATATTCTCGAACTCACTAAGTCTCTGACCGAGCAATGCTGCCCCGCAGACAAACCGACCATCGACAGCGGGGAATACTATAAATAGGCCAACCTGAAGGAATTTAAGCGCCTGTGGAAGTCTTGGCCCAGTGCGGTCCGTGCGTATGCAAGTCATCCCTGGAATTTCTGATGCATGAAGCTAATTTTACCACGCAGCATTAGTTGTTGGACAAAGGATGGCCCAATCTATGGAGTACATATTGGCTAACGTTTGGTGCTTGGTGTATTTTCAGAGTAGGATGAGATGAGCAATTAGAAGCAACTCTACAGAGGAGAAAATGATCCAACAATACTATCGATCGTTAACCAGCTCAGTATTTCCGGATAAAAATATTCAGTTCCATGACCCTAGCAAGGGATGGTTACTTGCTTTGGTTGGTTGGATATAACCAATCATGAGGGCACAGTTCTCAAGAACAGGAGGACTACAAAGAAATATATCAAAAAGTGGGGTGGGATATTTGGCCAATCCAAAAACTAGTTAGGCCCATCCAGCTTTCTATTTACCATTTTAGAGACATATTGTTTGTTTCGTTTTATTTTTTCGTCTTGCCTTCGTTTGCTATTCTTGCGATTCTTGCGATTCTGAAATTTCAAACTGCTTGACCTAGGTAGGATAACGGAACGACATAGCAACAGCGAGCAAGGTTCCATTGGAGCAGGGGCATTCCGCTAGTACATATCTCCTTAACAAAGTGGTTTTGTTGAACATGGACCGCGCTCACGATGTGCTCAGAAAGAAAAAACTAAGTAATAATCAAAGTGGAGCTTGGGATTCGCATCTGGGACCGTGCTAGGCGAAGACAAATTCTCGCAGACGAAATTGGGAAAGAGTCAGACCAAAGGAAAGAAAATTAGACCACACGAAGAGATTATTCTGAAGTAAATTCACACACTCCTCGATGACAAAAAACCCGCGGGGGAGAATGTTGTTTGTGGTAATGGAAACAGGCAATGAAACAGATGAAAGACAGGTTTGGAGTAATCCAGATGACTACACAATGCTCTGAAGGGAAAGTTTAGCTTTTCAACAACTTTCTGTGATGCTCGTACTCGAACAGATCACCGAGGGGAAGTGTTGTTGAACTAATGTAGAACAAATAGGGTAGTAAAAAAACAGCCCGTAATGGTTGGGCTAGGGGTACTTTGATCAGGCGAATGAACTCGTCCGGGCTTTATGGACCGAGGTAGAAAATTGAACGCAAGGGCTAGATCTCGAGAAGAGTCCTCCGGTGAAAGAGATCAAAATGTTAACCCGTACCGTAGTAAAAAAAACAACGGGAACACACTGGGAAACATGAAATTGGAAAACGCGCTGGAAAGGGTGTATTGGTGAATGACAGGAATCTGAACAGAGGAAATATGTTTGAGCCCAGGGGAGAGAATCCACTTCGAACGAAACCAGAGTGGGTATTATGGGAAATTTTTGGCTGGTATCTTCACCTCTAAACCAAGTAACGAGATTTTTTTATGCAATTCAATACTTGACCAGACCACTATCGTCCTTGCAATCGTGGCGTCACTCACGAAGCCGACACCGATGGCTTGAATGGTGCTAATTTCTGGAAAAACATTGTAAGCTCTTCGCCCAATGCGGTCTGTTCCGCACTCCGAGTCTGGTCGAGCGCAGTTCTGTAATCCCATGAAATTCTGTGCAGGATATTGTCGGTTTCTTTAGCTATCAAGTGCTGTATAGCCGTGAAGTTTTTCTCCACTTCCGTCTTGACAGTCTCCGCACTTTTATTGAACATTTGATGGCGAGCTTCTTCGACATGGCGAGCCATCACTCCTTTCATGTGTAGTAAGATACCTTTCCCTAAAATGAGTGATATTATCAGATACTTAAGCCAGTGAAGCCTTGTCGAGTCGAACGTATTGCTTACCAGTCGCGGAGGCACACTCATCGTACCCTTTTTTCATCGCGTCTACGATGGCGGGAACAAATGCACGGCTACCACTTTTCTGACTTCGGTTTAACAAGCTGACACACGAGGCAGATAGCTCATCAAAAGATTGGCTATATGTGTCTAGGTGTGGGTTTAACTGTCGTGGCCAAGCTGTAGCTCCAGATTGCTTAGAAACAAAATCCTCGACATCGTTGTGAAACGCTGCCACATGGGCAGACGACTTTTCCGCGAACGCATGAAGCCAGGTAGGGACCGCTTGCGAGAAACACCTAAGGACAAGTTAGATTTGCTGTAAATGTAGCCATTGCTGCACATCTTACCTTTCCCAGTCGCGACCAAGTACTTTCAACATAGGTTTGGCCCTAGAAATGTTAGGATCAAAGAACTTGCATGTGGATGCTAGCTGCGCTTACAAGTCCCAGTTCCAATCCTGTCATGAAGTCAGTTATATTGCTTCCTAGCGGTATATATATTTTTTAGAATGCTTAACTGACATAACAACTGTAAACCCCGCGGCGCCTGCACAATGCTCTATAGCTGTTCCAGGCAAGTCCCGCTTGGTTGCGCGGACGGTTGTACCTTGTGAGTGTATTATTTGCCTTCTCGCAAGCCCGAAGTGAAGCCATCCCTTCATCCTATTAACATGATTTTCGAAACTATTATACCCGCGTTTCATCAGATAAACCAAAGGGGTCATACCGAACTTATGGAAAACCCCATCTCGAACTGTCTTCATCATTTCATCGAAAACTTGTTTACTATTGCCTTTGAGATCCTGTTGTTTTAATGTTAGGTAAGAAAAGTCTACGCTGAGGGAACCTGACAGGTTATTGCGAGGGGGTTATCGGTGACATGAAAACATACGTTTTGCAATTTAAGTAATTTCTCGTCCAGGAATACCCGACTTTTGTTTCCCTCTTCCTCGCAAACTGAGGCTTCTGATCCTGTAGAGGAGAGAAGCGCCAAGGAATTCAGAAGTTGGTCCAAGCTGTTGAGAAATTTTTGACAAGTAGCTTTATGTTGTGCGGCAATCAAACCGTGACAGTGAGCTTGAAGTTGTGGTATTTCGGTATCATTGATGTTCCCGAACGCCTTAATAGAGGGTTCTTTTTGAAATCGGCCTTGCAACTTCTGGTATCCTCTTGATGACACGCAAAATACCGGAAGCGAGTTTGCAATCGCATCGTAATCCCTCTTGCAGACACTAGGGTCGAAATTTTCTGGGTCGAGCGCCTCCGCATCTGCCTGGTCCAACTGTCGAATGCCATCGGCAAAATCTTGCTGAATTTGAGATTTTGAAACCTGGTTTCTACCCAAGATACAGCTCCGATACATATCCTGCCTTTTCGCCTGAGCAATTTTCAACCGCTGATTAAAATCACGGAGCTCCAGGCCAATTTGCCGTTTTCGGTTAGCCAGCTGCTTTCTCTTATTCGACACGTCGAGGAGCTTCTGTTCTGCGGTGTCTGCAGGCAGTTGGTCCCGCAGTTCAACAAGGCCAATGGAATCATCATCAATCCGGAGCTGTTCGTCAGGAGTATTTCCGAAAGATTGTTCGAAGCTCCCATTGGTTCTCGGGCTCCATAGGCCGTCGCTAACTCTCTGCCTTTTACCAGGGCTAATTGAATACTTCGATGGAGTCTGAAGGGTTTCCACCTCCTCAATTTCATCAGAAAGCTCGTCCAAGGCCTCAAATATCTGTGTACGCTCGTCTTTCAGTGCCTGGATTTTCTCCTCGAGCTTTTTGATTTCGTCGTAGGGAGCATGGGAATCAGTTTGTGGTTGTTCCATTATCTGATCTAAGCCAAGGGCCTCTTGCATTTCAGTCGAATTGAAGTCATCAATCTTACTGCAGATGAATGTCACACGATTGAAGGTGCCATCCATCTGTATTTGTCTTTTGAATGCATCCCCAAGCAAAGTTTTAGCTGTTTTGTCGTCCACGGCTCGAGTGATTGGAGACACAATCCAGATCGAAGAACATTGTTCGATGTATCGCCCAGCAATAGCTGCCCTTGCAGCATTCGAATCCTGGAGACCAGGCAAGTCGACTATTACAGCCCCATTAGCCAAAACTGGCGCTTTGACGTATAGGCGAACTACTCGTATTAGAGGCCAATATTCCATCTTCGTGTTAGACAGCCCACAGGGTAAGGCCGCTGGAGTTCGGAGAATATCTTGAGCACAGCTGCCATTCCCTTCGGTGGTTTTGCGTCTGCCCCTAGGTTTACTATCAACATAAGTTCGTAGCTTCGACAAGAACTTTGTAGAGTTGTCCTCGGAAAATTCAACGATTCTACCCAGAAGATTTGAAACATTATTGTGCTTCATTAACTCTTCGACTGACGAACTGCGGATATTTTGGATTTCAGGGTAAACCGCCTCCATCTTTGCACGAGCGACAGCAACTTCGGAATCGTTCCCATCGGACCCATCCTCACTTTCAATGTCCTGAAACATTAGCTTCAACTCCGCCTCCCATTCTGCTGGAGATATAAAGTCAATCTCCGCTCGGTATCGGTCCGGCCCTTGGTTAAATGAAATCTCTGTCACAACCGCTGTACACGCTCGCATGCCGCTTGTTGGGACTAGCCGTTCCTCGTCTAGGAGAGCATTGATTAACGACGATTTACCAGCTCCGGTAGTGCCAACAACACCAACAACTACCCTGGTGGTTTCGGATTTTTGCTTTAAAGTTTCGATCTCCTTAAGCCATCTGTTCTCCGTATCGCTATGAAAGTATTTCCCCAGCAAATCTTTCAATGGTTGTAATAGCCGTAGGCCTTCCACCATCCCAATTTCCAAATTTCCGATGCTGTTGTCTCCCCTGATATAGCGAAATTCGGGGTTTTGAAGAAGAGTAGCGCTTTCCTCGGATTTTTCTTTGCCCAAATCGAGGCTTCCCGGGCCCGTGGTTCCGCAAACTGTATCTGACATTACAGTTGAAGGCTCCATTCGATCAGAATCGATTGTCTGCACAGAGGATTGCCCATGAGGTTCAATATCACCAATAACTATCGGTGGTGGGGTGCCTTGCTCGCTTTTCACATCTTGGGATTGCGAGGGCACTACCCCGGGTGCTGAGGGGTCCGGCATTCTGTCTGGAATAGCCTGTGGACGGGATTCCCAAGCTAGGAGAAGATGGATGGATGATATCGTTTTTAAACTAACAGTTGATGCCGCAAGGCAGGATAGGAGGTATGGGGGAGAAAAAAGGTTGAAGTGATTGGGTTGTAGAAAAGGATGGGTCAAGTCAAAGAGTTCAGGATGAGATTGTGTTGTAAAGAACCTATACCTGCTGTAGGTGGACGCCGCAGTGAATGAAACTTAAATCCCAAGTCCAGCAAGAGGACGGCGTGGGGTGCCTTGCTCAACCCATAACACAAACCAACAACACTTTGCTGCTGCTGGCTCGAGTGTTCTAGCTGTTATATTCACTCAAGTTGAAATCACAGGCGATATCTAGGGCTGGGCTAAACCGCTTCTTCGATTTATCGGCAACTTTCATTCCCGATTAGCAAAAATGCGCAATCGTATGAAACTTATTTTGCCAACTCCCATGATTGGGATGAGTTTTGATAGGATGGACGCTTTCATTTGGATCAATGAATATTTCTCGTGAATGGTATTTAAAATGGCTGTGTAAGCCTTGCGAGAGACATACACGTTTACTATCTCTCTCAAGTTGTGTCATGCTCCAAAGGCTAGACTAGACATGTATGCCGGGAGGGCTAGTCGGGCTTGATGTGTTGTTTATCACAACTGAAGATCGCCGTTCTCGCATCTAATTGCTAAGTAAACTCATTGACAAGTGATGACCAATTTTGTTCGACAAACGATGCCGGGACATAGTGTCGAATTTCGAATTTTTGGGTACACCTGCACTTGATGAGCAAAGCCTAGCTTGAAAAGCGATCAGGGACACCAAGACCTGAAGAAATTTCCAAACAAGTCCTCATCGAGGAATCTTCCCATAGACGGAACTTCTTGTTTTCGGAATTAGAAACCTCAGTGCGGGAGACACTGCTCATGCATATGGTAGCCATGTTGCCTTCCTGGCATAATCTCGAGGGCTCTGACGTCCATCATATCCGCTTATTCACGACTGGAGGAAGAGACAGGATGTTTGTATCGTCCGATAAATCGAACAACGGGGATGGCTCCACCCTTTAAATCCTCCTACACACTTTCTCCTAGTCGCCGTTCCCGAGATTTCATGGTTGGGGGGAATTGGCTTCCCAAAGGAAAGAACAGCTATGGAAATCTGCCGAAATAGCTTGATCCTCTGTTGATATCGTCTGTGCAATTATTTCCCGGATCTGGAATACGCTGTATATTCCACCATGCCTACTACCACGACTTTTTGAAATTGACATTATGTCGGTAATCAACGCGATGGTAGGATCCGTGACTTAGAAAAAAAATTCCTGCAGGAAGGGCTTTAGGAAGATCTGCCGTCCTCCCGAAGCAGATATGGATGATTACCCCCTTATTTCCCATCGGCTGAGCCTCGATAAGGGCACCACATGCACAAAAATATATCCGATGCAGTGAAGGTGTATATAATCATCCACTGCCATTCATTGTCGCCTTTTTATGGAAGGATCTAGCATTCAACCCACAGAAATTTCGCTATTGGAACAAAGGCGTCCCGGGGGTATACTAGAGAAGAAGTACGTCAGAGCCGAAATACTTCCGAACGTCCTCATCAGTCAACTGACGAGTGCAATACTCCGCCCCTTGGGTGCAGCTTGTCAGAGACATCTTCCACAGATATCGTATAACGTAAAATAGCAAACACTCTAGTCCACTGTCATAATCTCCCCCATCTAGGTGAGCCACCGCAGATATCCTCATCCATCTGACAAAGGGTGTTAAGTTGGGAGACTGCGCGGCCGTTTCCACAGAACCCACAAAGCCAAGCGAGGAGAAACGCGTCTAATCCGATCTTTCACCCCTGGGAGGTCCCCAGGCGGTGGCTTAACATCAGCTGTATCAGGTATTTTTGTGTCGTGTCGCGTAATCTCTCACACGAAAGACGTGGGAAAGAGCGGCATTGAACGTGGAGCAGACCTTAGATAGATGACGATTGATCAGGTTGCTTTGCTTTTTCACGAAACATCCGACCTAAAAGGAGCCACTGGTAGCAGTAACGCAGCGGATGCAGCCAGGAACAAAAGGGGGCGAAATATTTGTGGAGGATCGTGCTGCTGGTTGTGGTCGTGGTGGTTTGAAGGGTTTGGCCCTAGATTATGTCATGAACATCATCACCCCTGCATCTTCGTCACTTCGTTTCTAACTTCCAGGCTGCGTTGGTCGACTCATCACGGAGAAAAAGCCCAGCCTAGCCCAGCCATGACGATTCAATGCTTCACTTCGCGATCATGATTCATTACTCCGTCCTCATAGACTAATTTTCGCCGCCCTGTGCTGCGGAAATATGGTCAACAAAGCTTTGGGCGCAGTGGCATACCAAGCCACCCTGCCACTACAAGCCAAGAATCCCAACATCAGCCAAGGCTGCAGGCCGTACGCCCGAACTGGGCTGGGCTGACGTGTTTTGTCAACAACACAGCTTCACGATAAGATCTGTACGATATTCACAAGAGGACGCCCAGGTGTGACTTGTGAGCTGCTTCTCTGTCGATGGCGCCATCATCTCGCACATTGCCGGTATGGAAGAACTTACAGCCCGTTGGGCGTTGACCGGAACCTGACTTTCGTCGCAACGATGGCGTGTACATGTACGAGGGACGGTCCACTGCATACGATCCTTGATTTTAATAATTCAACCGTTCGCGCTGGAGGGCTTAACGTCAATCGCTTTCGTATTGGAAGGGGGAATGGCTATACAAGAGATCCAGATGAAACGAACCAAAGCTACAGTTGGCGCCGGGAAACTACGAGAGAACTCTAGGCCAGCGCAGATCATGCTCGATTCAACCCAAAGACTACAGGAGAGAAGGACTCTTTGCAGAATGGGGGTGGAGAACTGACCATCACGGGTAGTTGGCGGGGATCATCAAGGAAGCAGTACGCCGATCAGTTTGATATCTGCTCCTACAAGCCCGCGACGATAATCATGGCGGCGATCAAGTCGATGAAACAAGCCTAGAGCTCAGAGATGATGAACGCTGGTGGTCAACTTCTCCAGTAGCCTTTTGTCGACTTTCCTCTCTAGGAGCATGATAAAGTCCCTCCACACGTGGACAATCCAAAAAAAAACCTGAAACGCCCTCCAGCGCCAGCCACTCCGCATCTTAGAAAAACAACAAATACATACACAATACCTCCCCCAGTAGCCCCTTCCGTATACGCCATTCATATAAACGATAGAGGGGATGACGATTTGCTGAGATTTGTCCACAACTTCGGCGGACTGTCATGGAATCGCTCGCTTCTGCAAAGCAATTGGACCCGTCCCATCTGCACATTTCCAATTTGGAGAAGGATTTGAACGAAATCGTTTCTCTGCCTATGCGCTCGTAAAGATGAAGTGGAAAGTCAGGACACCGTCGATCCACCGCCATTTACTGCTCCCGAATTCTCGTATACACGACGCATCACAATGCCCAACTTGACCTCTTCCCCGCTTTCCTGATGGATGAGGGAAATGGGTGGATGTGACCAGAAAGAAGTAGCATGGGTTGCAGCCTATGGCACCCTCATTATCTTATCATGACCCCCTGTGAATTTTGACCAATTGCCAGAAGTCATTGACAGCAATGCTAGTCGCGTGTCGAACTATCAGTATGTATTTCAACCAATAAATTCCCCTACACACTGGCAAGAACAGAGACTAGTTCTGTTTCCCAGGCTTCGCTACGAGAAGCACGTCCCGCGCGAACGTCTCATGCGACTCTCTGGAAACAAAATTAATCCGCCCAAACAAGCTGCTTCCGGGAAAATTATGCACGAGCAAGTGTTCATCTGCGAAATCTCCGAAACGAGTTCAATGCTTCGCCGCGTGGGAACAGTGTGAGATTCGAGCGGGTCTCCGTGGCTTGAAACCATCTGAAGGAGATAAGAGAAGATGCGAGATTGAATCAACAGAAGCTTTTTGAGCGGAGAATTTATTTTGTAAAGGCCATAGTGACTTGGCGTCAAATTATGCCGCTGTGGAAGCTCGTGTTCGGGCATGATCATGCTGCCAAGCGGAAAGAAAATTAATGAGAATGACCACAAATCCGTGCGCCCGGCACAATGGATGATGCCTCCATGGAAAAGTCAGGAAAGATTTTACAAACCTTGGGGCTTGAGCTTTGCCTTGCGGCAGGGTACGATCAGTCCAGTAAGCCCTTCTCCTAAAAGTTTCCCGCGCCTAGTTCAGATCGCTTTTATGCTAGCCAATGAAAGCTTGGTGTTTGAATTGCAGGTTCGTGTTTTCTTTGCCTTCGGGGCACTTTATGTCCGTGTTCTCCCTTGTAGCAATACGAAGGGGGGGAAAGTCCCCACACCTATCCATGTGGCTGGATGAAGATGCGCTTGGCTGCAACGCACTGCCCTGTCAAATCTGAAGGTAAACTTGGGATGGCTCCCCTTTTGGGCTTAAGGGGCAAAATCAGGGGAGAAGGAGGAAGAAAATTATGAGAAGACGATGAGAAGAAATATAATTTTTATAATTTTATGAAATAAAATAAATCTAACATTTACTAAGTATGGAAAGTGAAGAAAAGTAGAAATCAATATCAAAAGCCGAAACGCCATTCCCCCCCCCCCCCCCCCCCAGTCTCTATGCAGCCAAAACCAATGCATATAGAACAAGATAGGAATAGAAATATGGGTATCTCAACGGATTAAAACGAGAGGGAGGTTCAACAGATGTCAGATGCAATAGTGATTGTGTAAGTCCTTTGAAAGCAACATTCTTCTGAAAGGAGTCCGAGAAGTAGGCGTATAAATTTGGACAAGTATCGACCGACACTCGTAAATGCGCAATCCAGCCCGGCAACTGAAAATGCCAATTTTGCCAAAGCGCAACCGACGAAAAGACATCGAGGCCGATATGGCAAGGGTCATAGCTTGTCATCGAAAAATAGGCACTCATCAAAGGCAGAAGAAAAAGTTCGAAGAGAATCCTTGAACCGGCTCCAGGGATAGATGGAGGAGAACGTCAAAAAGCACGTATAGTGCTAATCACTTCTGTTATAGCATTTCAGTGCACCGAGGCAGATCCACTGACCCTCTTCGCCACGAGTGTCCACTGGCTTTCTGTTCCCTTTCGGGTAGCCACATCACCAAAGTTTCTGCCGGTCGTATAAGTTGGAAGAAGGTCGTCGTTGTTAACAGAGTCGTATGGACTGAGAGTGTAATGGCCTGGTATTTGTGCAAAGAGGAGCTCGTCACTGTCGTTGGCGATTCGGGTCATGGTGGTCGTATGTCTGCGTTCATGCTCCCGAGTCGGCCACCACTGCCATGGAGAACTGAGCTGCTCGTCGTCGCTGGTCTCGACGGCCGGGAACATCCACATATGATGCTCGTTTGACCAGATGAGCCTTCCGCCCGACTTGGCCTGTCGAGGATCCGATCTGGTGTAAGTTCTTGTGAGCATGTCGGAATGGGAATGGCGATGGTTTTCACTCCTGTTTTTCTTCAGCTTCGACCAGAAACTTTTCCGCATGCCGTTGTCTGATTTGGATTTCTTGATCGTTTTCTCGTAGTTGGATGAGAAGATGGAAACGGGTGGTTCGAGCGGTGCTCTGGTTGTGGGTGGAGAAACCGTGCCATAGCACAGGGGTACCGACTCCGGTGGTGAATATAGATCTATCCTTGGTATGCTCGCCATGTTGGTATGTCGACTTGGAGATTGTGAACTGCCTCTTATATTTTGATACTGGTGGCCCATATCGTATGAGACCGGTAGTCTTCGATCGAGTGATGTAGCCATCTGATCGTTAGGGAGATAGATATATAGACTGTATGGATGGGAGGTGTTGGGAGGCGAAAGACAGAGTGAAGTAGAGAGAGCAAGTTATGTGTGTCGCAAGTGTCAGTCAATACTATGATATGTTGGAGATAAGTATGAGATCCATCATATCATAATAGTAGCCGATAATAACTCCCCCAGGGGTGGGGAGCGATATACTTATATAAAAATGGGCGGGGGGCGCATCGCGGGCGTTGTGGCCCAAGGACCCTGGCCTGCCTTTGCCCCAATAGAACATTCGCAGAAAAAGCAGAAAGACAAGATCATCCTTGCTAGCACAACTTTTATTATTTTGAAAAGCCCCAATGGGCGAGGAACTAGCTCGGGAGGCGTTGCGATCTCAGCATTGAGCTCGCCTCCGCTAATTCCTCTTGCCGCTGTCATGGCTGTGTTTCGCTGCTTCGCCATGATCCCGGCTCCCAAACTCCTTCAACTTCACAAAACAAGCGGGGAAACGCGAGTTGATCTCGCAGCCAAATCACGGATACGGTCGACATTATTCTCCGAGTGAGATGAATACGATGCTTCTGAAGAAGATTGGCAGTCAGACACAGGAACAGGTGCAGAAAGGGAAATACAGAATACGACCGCTTCTGGCGGGTTGTTCAACATCCCCTTAGAAAGGGACAAAATCCTCACATCGCAAGAAATAACGCCCCCCAAGTCGTTGGAGTCATGATTAGAAGATCCTATGTTCAATAGTGGCATGGCAGTCAACAGCCGCAGCAACAAAAATAGATCCGATCCTGCAAACAGCAGCTGTCAGCAAGCTACGTGAGATTTTGTGGCGCGAGAAGCGAGGAGAAACAGCATAGCAAGCGCAGGATTGGGCGATTCATTACGATTATGTTATCGTCCTATTTGGCATTATCATCGTTCTGGTTTCAGTGATGTTATTTCTTATTCGACGCCGGGAATCTCGCGCAGCTCTGCTTTCATCCGTCCCCGGTTCATGATTGTGCAGGGTCCTGGCTGGTAATGTTTGACGCTTCTTCCCGATCCCCCCCAGCAATATACCCCCAATTCAACAAAGTTGATTGACATTGGCAATTGTCTACTCGCCGGGAACAGGCCGGTGCCACCAGAGTTTTTTCTTCTTCTTTTGTCTTGAAAAACACCTTCCGACGGAGCGGAAAGTAAGTCTTACTTGTGTCTGATAGGTTGCGGCGCAAGGATCACCGCTGGACCATCCACACCACACGCCTATATTTAACTTGCTCTCGCCGTCATAATTGACTGCCAAAATTAGGCCCTGTCAGCACCTATTTTCCGTGCCTACCATCGCTCGGCCCCAAGAAGCTCACGAATGTCGAAATTTCTCGCGCGAAACCGTTCAGTTTCATCCACTTCCCGCATATGGTAATATCAGCGACCGGCCCTCTCCGAAAACGCAAGGGAAATAAGCCGAAGAGAGCAGTCATTCATTGAATAAAGTTGTCGCACTTATTGGTGCCTCAGCTGAGCGACGTTTTCAGAGAGCTTAATTGCCATAATCTGAGCGGCATAGCAGCGTTTGCTCCCTGCTTCATTTAATCCCGCATTGTTATCTCAGCTTCATTTGAGGATGAAATCGATGAAAGTCTCCAGTTTTAACCACCTATATCTAAACTAATGCAGTTAGGTAAACCATAATTGCTTCTCTCTCCCATCAAGCGCCGAATATGATTCCAATTCTTGTTGCTCATTTTAGCTTGTTCAATCTCCTACATCTTTATTTTTCCGCTCACTTGTTATCTCCTTGATTTAAAGGGCCAAATCAGGGATTCTCCGGCAGGTGGAATGACCATGGAAGCCGAAACATATAACTCAGTATGTATATGTATGGGGGCCTTTTCTCTAACCACATATACCATAAATAAATTAACAATGAAGACTACCCAGTTAAAACCCTAGAGCCATTTAGATGATTGAGGACTCTATGTATGGCATGGAATCTGGTCTTGAGTAGCTCTCAGATATGATTAGGCATTACGTGATGCTCACTCTACTACGATATCCTTCATATTCTATCAGTGGTCAATGATACATGGATCTGGAGGCATCAAACCACGTCAAGGAGAATGCAAGGTTGGTATACATGTAGCTAGGTAACGGAAATGACACTCGTAGCAGTCAGTGGTTAAAAGGATGCAAGTGGAATTGGAATATGACATGCATGTCCGCTTTCTTTGCTTTATGTGCTTACACAGAGCTACATATGCACACATACATTAATGGAAATACCAGGGAGCCAAGTAAATAAGAATTGGGTCAGATCATATGCATAGAAAGAGATTAATTGATCAAGGCCGCAAGCAAAGTAAAGCAAAATCCGATCCTGGAGGTTTTCTCAATTTACCTTTTTTTTAGCTGGCATTGCAGGGGCTACACCCGAGCAGTGATATGCGTTGGAAGGAAGGCAAAGGATAAAAAAAGTAAAAATAAAAATAAAAATAAACATTCAACGCCTTTTATGTATTCTAATTTCCTCAATTGTAAGCGAATGAGCAAGTAGCCCAGTTAATTAAGAAGCTCGCTGCGACTGCGTCGATGTTGATAACCCAAAGAGCACTTCCTGTGGTTTTTCTTTCCGGCGTGCTTTTGTAGAAATAAGGTATGATATCATGGATAGACCAACGAATGAGACGTGCGCTGTGCAAAAAAAAAAAAAAAAAAATCGGTTCTGATCGACTTCATCCATGATAGTGGCGGTCGGATTTACTCACTCTGGCTGATGATGCTACGTGCTTACTTCTCTAAGGGGTCCGCTACGGTCAAGTAATAATCAAGGTGGACATGGAGATCAAGTTAAACGGGTAGAGATTATACGGGATAGGTCCTCCAGCCATAAGAAAGAAAAGCCGTGGACAAAGCTGGGGTAAACTATTGGCCAGAAACAAGTAAAATGAAGGTATTTATTTTGCCCATCTCGAAAAATGTACGGAATCCAGTAGAAGTCAGCTGCGGAACTTCGCCAATATTCCAGCTCTTCTTCTTCTTCTTCGGCCCAAACATAGCGAACTCCGAGAGAAAGCGACTGTAAGTTGGCACTAAGGCAAATTGAGGTGCCAGCATTGGGTAACATCGGAATATCAAGGAAGAAACAGTCGCTGGCGATCCCATTGGCCACTTGACATGGGGTTGAGGGGAAAATAGCCCAGGGGTGGTGATGTTTGCTGCGGGTAGGCGTTTCTTCGCTGGGGGCACGGGGACTTTACGTTTGATGTTCACGAGAGATCTACGCTGGACAGCAGCTTAAATATTACGAAGATTTTTGCCAAAAGGAGTTTGAGTGATGTACACGAAATGGTTGCTGATCGCGAAGGAAATAGCAAAAAGGAGGAGCGATAGAGTTAAGGAAATTTGATTAGACTGGGAGCAAAGACGGCGATGAATCAACGCGGAAATATGGACGGATCTCGGGTATAAAATAATATGAAAGTCAAAAGGAAATGGCGAAATGGGAACACACAAAAATCGGCACGAAAAGCTCACGTTATTGTTTCTCTCTTTTTTTCCCCCTAGCCCAAGGACTCCTTCTCGGGAACGTGCATACAACAAGATAAAAAGACAAAAAAGGCTGGCTACACAAAACTTTATCGGCAGGGTATCTCTCTTCCCGGAAGAACTGGACAAGATTGAAGAAACCTGAAAGGGAAAAATTGATGCGATGGCATAACACCATCGGAAAAAAGAGTAGCCAGAAAATTATTATATGCTTCCCAAGAATTCATGTTTCCCGCTCTTTCATATACTAGATATATACTTGAGGGTAGAAAACAAAAGCTCTGGCTTGCTGTTTGAAAACCGAACCCCTTGCCCCAAAATGTTGCGTTCGTGTCGGTCATCATGAAGCAAATGTCGAAGAAATATATAGCACATGGAAGATAAAAAGGAAGGAAAAGACTCGCTTTTTGCAGCCAAGGAAAATGAAGAGAGAAAAATATTAAGTAACGATGAACTTTCTGCCATTTGATTACCCCAAGTGTGAAATTAAAGAACAAAAAGCCCAGAACAGAACTCTAACCTCTCCACGTTAGCCACAGCCACTCGGAGAGCCCGCTTGGGTCCAAGCCGAGAAGTCTGTGACTAGCGTAAGAAGCTAGAGCGGATCGTGGGTATCATCATTGAAAGAAAATCTATGCAAGGAAGAGAGCAGCGAAGGCAGCAATACCGGCAACGGCGAAGTTGATGCCAACGGAGCTGGCAGCACCCTCCTCATAAGGGGGGGGAGTTGGGCCACTGAAAAAATGTTAGAAACAAATTGAATCGAACGTGCACTACTTGGGGCTCGATTGACTTACGTTGGGTAGCCGCCGGTGGGGTGGGGAAGACCCTCAGAGCCACCTGGGTAGGTGGGGACGGGCTCAGTTGGGTAGGGCTCAGTTGGGTAGATGACAGTGGTGGAAGAAGTCACAGTTGGGATGCAGGTGGTGTAGGTGACGGTGGAGGTGGTTGGCTGAGGACCAGTTGGGTAGACGCTCGATTCGCCATCAGTGGGATAGCCGCCAGTGGGATACTCATCGGTGGGATAGCCGGTTGGGTAAGCATCAGTTGGGGTGGGCTCAGGCTCGGTGGGATAAGCATCAGTTGGGGTGGGCTCCGGCTCGGTGGGATAGACGCTGGACTCAGTGGGATATCCACCAGTAGGATATCCACCGGTTGGGTAGTCATCAGTGTGGGTGGGCTCGGGCTCGGTGGGATAGACGCTGGACTCAGTGGGGTATCCGCCAGTGGGATAGCCGCCAGTTGGGTAGTCATCAGTTGGCTCGGGCTCAACACCGCTGGGGACTGGGTAGCCACCAGTGGGCTCGGGGTGGGAGCCGCCTGGGCAGTTGTAGCCACCTGGGGGGCAGCTGGTGATGGTCACATCCTTGGTCGAGTAGACAGTGGTTGGCTGAGGCTCGACGGGATAGCCGGGGACGGCAAGGGCGGTGCCAGCGAAGAGGGCGACGGAAGCAGCTGTGAAACGCATGTTGACGGTGATGTGGAATTAATTAATAATTGCACGAGCAAAGGTCGTAAAAATTATTTAGTTGAGCGAAAGAACGTAAGCTGTAGTTGGAATAATTAAAAAGAGCGTGGGCGACCGAAGTCGAAAGAGCGAGATACTTCAAGGAAGGTTGGAAGAAGATAGGCTTGAGTATGACAGGAGAAGGAGAAGAAGAGAAGGAAAGAAAAACAGGACGACAACGTGGGCGGCCGTCAACTTTTGTAGGACGTGGGAGATTAACCTGGCAGATCATCGCTGCGCTCCAGTCCGGAAAGGGGAGGAATTGAGCGAGACATCGCCTGGGCCCGCGAGCTGGCCCCAGCTGTCCAGGCGCTCCTAGCCTGTCTAGCCTGGCCAGCACAGGGAAACAAGCGGGAAAGGGGGCCCAATGCCAGCAAAACAGGCGATCTTACGCAGCGTATGGGCCGACTGGATTTGCCCGAATTTTGAGTGGGCCATGCAACCTCGCGGTGCTGCTCGACGCCTAACTGGCCGCTCAGCAGCTGCCATCCCCCCGTCTGGCTTCATCCGGCCAGTCATCCCATCGTTGGCATCTCGCCTGTTGAGTGGCTCTCGTGGAGAGCACCCTCTCGTCGCCCTCCAGCTCCGGCGCCCGCTGTGGCAGTGGGCCTCCTTCTGTATCGTGATCCCTGCCTTCTCAGCCAGTCCGTCGTGGTGACAGTGCTTGGTGATCCACTCCGTTTTCGACCATCCATGTGCCACCAAAACGGGTTCAGAGATATCACTGGCTATATGCTTCATATTGGCCCCACAGCTCATTTAGTTGTCCCTCTGGATTTCTCGACTTTTGCGGTTCCTGGTTGGAGAAAGCCACCACTCTGGATGCCACCGCCAAGCGGGGCCTTGCGCGCGAAGGATTATTACCTTTTTTACGCTTGTGCAGGTACCAAAGCGGCTCGCCACTGATATCGCTCATGTCCCTGGCGAGGGGTCATCACCGTCGTCCAGACGGAAGCGACAGCAGCCCCTGTATCCCCATCAAGGTTCCAGTGGCTACTTTGCTTAAGAACGCCGTAAGCAGAGATTGCCTCCATCGAACACCTCGAAGCGCGATCTTGTCGCCTTACCCTGCCCGATTGGTGGATCAGAGAGAGGAGCGGGAGCGTGTTGCTGTTTTCTTCGTCTCTGTCTCTGTCTCTGGTATCGGTATCTGGTCTCCTGGAGCGGACGTTGTCCTCGTGGATACGACAGCGCAACAGGCCAATCATTCCCGACGATGGAAACAGTGGCTGCATAACGAACACTAAAATTTGTCGCCAGCCAGTTATCTGTCTTCCCAACATGCGCTTTGTGGAGCCACGGTGGCCATCAATCTCCGTTCCTCCAGTCCGAGGTCTGCGCTACTCGGAGCTAAAGGAACGCGCGCATTGCATTGTTTGCAAACGACTCGCTGGAGAGTTTGTCAGCCGTTGCCCGCACACACGCCCAGTAATAATGAATAATGGCGGAGCTGGGCTAATATTATCTCACTGGTGCTGGACGGATCTGTGCTGTCATACGGAGAACACAATAATGCAATACAATAATACAGCCAATTGAATGCCAGCAGCGGGATATCTGCTGTTGATGTTTTGCTTTTGCTGCTGTGGTTGTTACGGATTACTGCATGCACAAGTAGCCTGTGCATTCCATTATTCTCAATCAGGGCCTCATTCCCATTATTTCCTCCAACACTCATATTATTTTTATAATTGAGAGACATCTTATGCAGCAACCATTGTTTTAAGAAAAGCTCAAGCTCTACCCTACCACTGCTACCAGCCGTCATCTCACTAACTTTGAACCGATCTCATGCGTTAGAGAGCGGCCTGACTGGGCTTTATTTCTTCCCCAGGAACGCCACAGTAATTTCCAACTCTTTCCCGCACCCCCTTGCTGTAAACCTTGCCGCAAGCTGAATATGTCCAATCATGCCGCTTACTTCTGGAAATGGGGCTGGAATGATGGCTGACAGTTGACCAGGGAGAGGAAATTGGTCGGATCATGGATGCTTGAACATATTATTATTACTTTTTTCCCTCCCTCTTGCGCCGTGTCTAATTCGTACCCAGAAATATCGATGATACGTGGCTGTACGGAGTTTTATTCTACCCATCCACAGAGCATAGCCAGATGACACCGGGGCGCATCTATCTCTCCTCGATGTGAGATCTCTCGTTCGTTTCTGCTCTTGCGTTTTCAAGGACAGATCGAGCTGAGAGTGCTGCGCATCTTGCATCTATAGACTATGCGTGACATTTCGGCTATAAATAAGTTATGCATCGTATACTCGCCACGAGGCGCGGAGCACTCCCGTGCTGAAGCGGCCATTTCTCTGAATGATATTCATAGGACTGGGTAGTTCCATACATAGCTAGCAGAAGCGATTGTAAATTTAGTTCTGCGAATGTTGTCCAAGCTCAAGGCCATCCATCATTGTATAGAAGCAAACGGTTACACATATGAATCCGTTCTTCCATTATTCCGTTGCAGGACAATTTCATTCTTCGATTTCGTTTGCTCTCTGCAAAAACCTCCCTCTCCCGCCTCTCGACTCCGTTCACCGGGAAATTCCCTGTCCTTTGCTTTCCAGCTTTTCCCCTTCCCCAGATAATAATGCCCACAGTGAAACGAGCCGGCGCAAAGTTTGTGCCTTCATAGACGCTTGCACTTTATCCGGCTGCCAACCGAAGTTGACCCTCGGCGTTCGCATGCATCCTTCAATGGTTATTGGCTCCAATTGAATGTCAGGGGAGCACAATTCGGGCCACTCCGCAAGTTCCTCCCTTCTCATGGTTGGCTTGAAGCGACGAGCAGGATTTTGAAATAACCGCCTGGCGTATTTGTCAATTTCAGCTTCGTTCGAGTTTAATCCGCCTTGCGGGGGTTCTGCACACCGGCTCAGGTCCAGCTGCCTCCCCCTTTTTCAAAGAACTTCAAGCTTTCTGGGCGTTTGAACTCCTCCCCCCACTCTTACCCACTGCCCCCTATTATTGCTGGAATTTTCGCTCTGACTGAGCGATATCCATGGTTTCATCAAGGTGTGGTGTGGGGACCTCTTCTTATCAGCTAATAACCAGAAAGGATCTCGCCACTGTGGGAATGCTGACTTTGAGATTGGCTGTCATGCCGGCATAAAAGTTTCAACATGTTTCATTCATTTCCGAGCCGATGTTTTGGGTTTTTGATGAGATCCCGAATGCCAGGCGTAGTGATTGAAAACATCGACCCTCTTCTCTCTGCCCCTTCCGTTTGCCCCCCTATATTATATATGCCGAAGTTTTTGGCTTCTAATCAATATCTGCGACAATTGGTGATAGATGGCCCTTTGTCTCCTTTCTCAGACATCAAGAAGGGCCATGACTCCATGATTCAGCCAGGAACCGGGAGATTAGGCCTTTGTTCGAAGCATCTAACGTCAAGTACGGTGCGTATGGCGCAAGAAGGTGTCGACGAACGCCAGCACGGTTTTGCTCTCTTCGCCCTGCGGCCATCCATTACCCAACTCGTTATGATGGCTTGTCAATTTTGGAACATATTCAGTTCTCCTTTGCAGAAATAGGTTATTAGTCGTGCTTTTTTCTTCTTTTTCTTTCATTTTCGAACATGATCAATGCTGAACGAATCCTGCTGCCGTCCCGTTCTTTCGCTGGCCCGTTTTGGGACTGGCTCATGGCGATAACAGCCTCTCACTGTGCCCTATTCTGACAAGAACTTGCTTCTCCAGGGACTACAACGATCACAATGAAAGGGATGATGTCTCTTTATACTTCTGTTTCATTCACTCTCGCTGCGGGAATTTTTCTTTTCTTTTCTTCTCTTTTTTTTTGTGGTTCGTTCAAGGTCAACAGCACTGAACGCTTCCCAAATGAGAAATGAAACGGCAACGAGAACAGCACAAAACATAAAACAGCACTGGAGATGCCACTAACAACGCCATGTGTCCAATACTCAGTTTGCTCCACGCTGCGGATATATTGGAGAAAACTGTAAAAATCAGTGTGGCCTCAAGGATTTTGCCTGTTTTAGCTTGCGATTTTCACGGGACTGTTGGGTGTCCGGGGTATATAGAACGCTGGTCCCAAGCAACAGCAGATGTGACAGTTTTATGTCGCCTGTCTCTTCCTCCCCTTTCTACTATTACCCCATATTTAGAGACAAATCCTGAAAGATGCAGATGCGCACTGTCTATTGATGAAAAGCAGGAATCCCAAGCCATGGAAATATATCCAAGAATATCTAACCCCTCACGCGCCGACAAACGACGAATAATTCCTGCGATTATCTCTAGCCGTCGTTTTAACCTTCAGCTACGCGCGCTTATATTCCTCCTCCACACGCCTACACACACAGCCAAACTTTTCGCCTTTCTTCTGCGCACGGCGCCAACAGGTTGGAACAAAAGAGAGAGTCAGACCCTTCTCTCTTGAAAAAGAATAAGGACAATTGCGCCTGGGATGGCAGCGTATGCATGCCTGTACACAGCCCCGTGGTTTCTCCCTGTTCTGTGGGCATCTTCTTTGTCTTCCCACCTAGGGTTCGGAGATAAACCAAAAGTTGTAACTCTCCGCCTGATATTTCGTTGTGGTGGCCATGTCGCTCGCTGTGGATAGACCCGCACCTAAGCTGATGAGCAATGGTTAGAAACCAGGGGATCTCAGGGGTGTTGTTATGTTGTTATGTTGTTACCGTTATGCGAAACGACGATCCTTCGTTTTGCCGAGTTAATTTTTGAGTTTTTGTTTCAGCAGTTCATGTCAGCTTTGTCTTGCCAGCGAACGTTGGATAGGGCTGAAGGGGGGGAAACAGCCCTCTTACGATCCTTGTGTGTGCGTTGCCCCTGTAGATATTCAGCTCTTGCTTATGGATCCCGTCGGATACAGGAACAGTTCATTCCACGCAGTAGCAAATGGTATTGGTCTTACACACGACCGGGGACTTTTAATCTACTCTCAAATCTCTTAAATCCGCGATTACATCCACTTGGACAGGGGAATGCGTCCATCCTGGTTATGATTTTTTTTTTTTTTTTTTTTTTTTTTTTTTTTTTTTTTTTTTTGCTTCTGGGTAGGTAGGCGAATTTGCTCAAATGTAGCTCAATTGGCCTCCATCCTTCCATCAGCACTACTCTCCCATCGGATAACCACTGTGTATTTATTGGTATACGTAGACACAGCCAAAGAAAGCTATTGACAGGAAACAAATAAATCAATAAATCTTAATGTTTCGTAAAGTCTAGAGTGGGGTCGTTTCTATCATATCGTGTATAAAATCCAAGCTGTATATATGCGCCATTTCGTATCCCGACTCCCTGTGTCCTGTATCTTCTATTCCCCTTCGCTTTCCTATCTTGCGCCAGGCAGCAAGCAGTATTCCCCGCTATCCTGGTACTTTATATCCATTCCACCCCGGATACGTACCAAGGTAACAAATGAGGACGAAGAAAAGAACCAGAGAAAGGAACCAGAGAAAAACACCGAAGAAAACAAAACATGAAACCCAAAGTTTCCATCCTACTCCGGCTTTTCGGCAACATAATGTCTCTGGAAGAGATCATTTTGGATCCATAACAACTTATTAAAAGCTGTAATCATGCCCGTCTTCGTCTGCAAATCTAACCCCTCAGCCCCCAGAATCGCCTGGAGCACCATCTCTTCCACAAACGCTAGCAGTAGCGACATATGCATAACCTCCACGCGGAGCTTGGGCCGCTTCTCCCGATGCTTGAAGCCTGCCTGGCCCGTGTGCATGATGCCGACTTTATCCAGATAATCCCAGAACGAGCTCTCGTCCGACCAGTCTTTGTTGCTGACGAGGCGGACGAGGTAGTTTTTGAGGAAGTCCTTGCGGTGGATGATGTTTGGGTGGTCGAGGGAGAGCTCTGCGACGCTGGTGGCGTTCTCTGGGTCCTTGGTGTCCTGCTCCGGCTGGCGGGGGACGAAGGATTTGGCGGTGATGTCGAAGGAGAGGAGGCGGGTGTAGACTGCGTCGAGGACGGCGGGGACGGCGGGGGCGATGATCTCCTTGGCTGATTGGATGAGGGCGCCGTCTTGCTCTGTGAAGTGGAGGAAGCCCTTGACGTAGTTGAGGCGTGATTTGAGGTCGCCGAGGGAGGCCTCGTCGACGTGGGTTATGGTGCGGCCGCTGATGATGGTCATGTTGGTTGTGATAGGAATTATGTGGGATATCGAGGTGAGGGTGATTAATGCAAATGGGTATAGAGGTAGCAAGAGAGAGTTTCTTGTCTAATAGAACGCGGCAGAGAAAGGAATGATATTATTGAAATATATTCTTGATGAATGAGAATTCCCAGATAAAAGATGGATAGCACAGAATGGAATTGGGCCACCCTATTATATAAATATGCCATTTCCTCCAGCTTGACTCCAGGTGGAGCAGAGAACCGAGTGTGAAAGCATAGGTTAGATGGAAATAGAAAGAAGACTCCATGGCCTGACGACAGAGTGGATATTTTGACTACCTAGGTACCAAACCTAGGTATAGCGAGCTGTCAAGCTCCCCGTCACGGAAAGTATAGTTAATGATTAGCCCTGCCAGCTAATCTTCCTCGCCGCTGGCCATTCAACGCACGTATGATTGCTCTATGCAAGCTCCGTCATACCTTGCGGCTACACAGCTAAAGTGCTGGTAGAAAGTCTGGCTCTCCATACCTAGGTAGACAATGAAGCGGAAGGCCAATCAAACCTCCCCCCATTACAAGCGTGACCTTATTCCGCGTGTGCAAATGGCGTATGGGCTGTTTCTTCACCGGTGAAAGGAGGTACGAAACATGCGGCGCCATGACACAGGCTCCTGATATCCGGAACAGAAGACGATATCAAACCCGTCGTAATCAGCTCAACCAAGCCCCAATTCCGTCGTCTTGATGTCATGTTTCGGCAACGTCGAAAAAAGCTCAGGTCACGAGACCGTACGGTCCAGAAATCCCTCAGGCGATTTGATTCCGGCGGCCTGTGATTGGCCAGGAGCGCGGCTTAGGCGACCCGGTTCGCTTGTTAGTCAGCCGGGATGGACGACAGCCGAGTGGTGTTGACGCCAAGACCGCGGCCACGGGCGCCAAATGGCGGGAACCGGAGCGGGAGCGGAACCCTTCAGGGACAAAAAGTATGAGTGACGAGAGAAGAAAAAAAAGAAAGAAGAAAAAGATTAACGGCGGAGAATGTGGTTTTATGAGTCATAGAAGCTTTTTCTATGCTCAAGCCAGTGCGCTCCGAGGAGTTACTCTGTTCTACCCACAATCTCCATTCGCTTGGGCGTGGAATGGGGTTCGGTGGAGTTTGGTTACCTTTATTTTTTCTATTTTTGCCTTCTTTTTGTCTTTGGTTAACGCGATTTTCTCATCCGATTCATCCCGAAGCCCATCTGAGGGAAAAATTGGTTTTGCTTACTCGATCATATAAATGGTGGCGTCAGAGCAACAATTTGAGCGTTTCCTACATATATACCCCCTCCACAACCTCTGACCCTCTTGCGGATATAGAACAGCAGTGATCACATCTCTCTCATCCCCGAAGCTTCCCTCGCGATGATTTAGCTAGTGGAAGAAAGAGACCAGTTTCCAGGTGAAAGTGATATGACATCTCTATATGTCTCCCCCTGCTCTTCCTCCATCAATTAAACACAGCATGACATGAACATCGGTTAACGGAGGTGCTGTTTGTTTTGTATCGGAAACGAAGGATCTTTATAGACAAGGGACACCTATTATACAGCCTCCATATCGCAAGCTGGTGGCCCTTTGTGTAGCCCAGTAGCAGAATGAGGACTGTGCAAGTATTGTTGATCGTGCCTTCTGATCGCCATGGGGCCACCCCCGCTGCTAAACTAAAGTGCCCCACGGAATCTTGGAAGTTCTTTTTGGACTTAAAAAGGGAGTAGGAGAGGGGATGGGGAGAGTTAATTCTGTATCCGAACGGGAACGTAGATAGAATCCGAGGACCGCCAGGCGGAAATTGGCATAGGTATTTAGACCTGGGAATGAAATGGGCTTCGGGGAAGCTCTTGTACGCATGCCGTAGTGTACGATGGAATAATGCACATCCATGGACATGTCAGGGCTATTCTCCGTGAAGATTAATGCCTGTGTATAGTTAATAACTTCATAGACCTTGTCGGTAGCTTCGAGGTTAGAATTTGAGCTTTCGACACGTGAAGGGGTAAGAATTCTAAGTGGGATATCACTAACTTAACAAAAGGTCTCCTTTTCAGATCGACGTAGGTGCCATTGATTACTTTCCCCCCAATAATGGATATTATTTCCTCCTGTTTCGTTGTTGTCAACTATCGGGATGTGCCTGAAAATGACGTCACTGGAATCAATTGCGAGTTGAGCCCGAAGCGCAGCATGCATCTGGCGCAGCACGAAGGCACCGAGATAATTTCTGGCAAGGCAGCAATTAACTCTGTTGGGGAGAGGAGGCTGTAACCAACAGCCAGCCTGAAAGATGTAACTTTCTGCAAAGATGAAATAGCCGAACGTTCCAGCGCAAGTCAACTACGCAATTCCTTCGTATTTGCGGAATACTCCGCATGGATAACTTTGGGGAGAGGCAACGGTTCAGCCACAGTAGAATCCAATGCTTGACATGGCCGGCCAGTTCCAGAGGAATTATTCATAGAGGACAGCTTCATGATTGGGTAGAGACCTTCGCTTTGTGCAGCAGAAAATAATGTCGTTGCCTAGTTTCAACAAAAGGGCACGGGAAGTTGGCGCTAATCTGCAGTTTGGCCTTGGGTGGAAATTTAAAATAGTCCAAGGTCCCTTCTTCGTCGCATCTTGACCTGCAATCAGGCCTTGAGAGGTTGTTTGCTCCTTTTCCTATATCTCATCGATCTTGTACTTTAAAGTTCCTCTTATAGACATATATAAGAGAAACAAACTCTGCCCGTGTGGTCTTGAATGAAAGCATTATTATTGTATGCAGCTCAACATGACCTCCATCCCCAGCAGCCCCGATGATGCCCCGCCCCCATATACCCCCATTGACCCACTCACCCCGGCTTCGAGCAGCGAGTCTGCCATAACCGCAGACGCTGTTGCAGAGGAACCTCACATTGACAATGATACCCCGATACCGACTTACGACAGTCTTGCCTCCGTTCCAAACTTCATCTCTGCAGTTCCATACTTCAGAGAGCGGCCTCCACCAGTTCGTCAGCATGCCCAGCCACAGGAGCTTCTCCAACACACCCTCACAATCTATCCCCGAAGCCAACCAAAAGACTACCGTCGTTTCCCTAAATGCCTGCGGCCTCGCTCTGTTGAGATTACCCAGCATGACTGGGACACATTCCTTAATTACTTATTCCCACCGCATTTAGCCCCCGCCGCGAGTCAGGCTCATCTACCCCGTAAACTCCGCGCCGAAATTCAGCGTGACCGTAAGGACTGTGCGCAGGAAGGGGATGATGACCGTCAAGCCAGGATAGAAGCAGTCTGTGCTGAGTGGAACGGATCTTTCTTTTTACCCAGATCCACTGAAATCCTCTTTACCTATGTATCGTCTTCGGGCTCCCGGCCAACAACACATCTCTGCCCAAAATGCTATCCTTCCACTGTAAGGTCATTGCCTATACGGGGCGTCCCTTCCGGCAGTGGGCCACGCCTTTCCCGCTCTGCAACGACCCCTTCGTGTTCAATGCAGCGTTCAACACCCCGCAGTCCCGTCGGTAGCCATCCAGGAAATAACTCAGCGCTCGCGCCAGAAGTCAGCCCTGTGACCGCGCAGGGATCAACCACAATTCCACTCCCGACTGAGACGTGCAACTCTGGAAGGGCGGAAGGCTACGGTTATGATCGGAAATTCGCGCCAGCATATGGAATAGTTGGCACTGCCAATTCTATTGTGAATTGGGCAACGCAACTTGGCGAGCGCGCCGAGCAGTATGGCCAATGGATCGGCGAACAGGCCGCTGCACATGGGAAGATGGTCGAGGAGCGCAGCCTGCAGTACGGCCGGATGATTGAAGAACAGGCCAAGGCTCGAGGGGAATATATTGAGCAGCAAGCCAAGTACGTTGCAGGCATGGGAAAGTGGCGCGGGCGTGGAGGAGGAAGAGGATGGGGAAGGGGAGGTCCTGGCGCGCACTGGGGACACCATTGGGGCCCAAGGGGCCGCCATGGTTTTTGCCATAGCCCTGCGCCTGCGTTTGCTGCTGCTGCCGCGCAGCCATGCGGAGGATGGGAGGGCCATAGAAGAAGCAGGTCGGTGGGATTTCGCCAGCGAAGTGCATCCGTTTCCTCGACATCTTCCTCTTCCTCTTCATCCTCATCCTCGTCTTCGTCCTCCTCCTCGTCGTCAGATTCAGATGCGTCCTTCCTCTCCTCCCTCTCCTCATACTCTCACAGGCACGCCGAAGGCCTCGAAGACTTGAAGGAGAAGATCCGTAGTGTTCGGTGGGAGCACGAACAAAGTCATGCCCGTGCTCGCATGGACATGCAGCGTTCAGATATCGATTACCTGAAGCAGGAACTCCGTATCCTGAGAACCTCGCACAAGCAGTTCCGCTCCACGAAACGAGCGAATCGCGACACTGGCGCCCGTTTATGTTCGCGCGGTGCTGCAAGTAACTCAGGCAGCAACGCAACAGGCGGTACCACTGCCACCAGGGATCTAAGCTCCAAGGAAGCGCAACGTGCTTTCAAGAAAGATATACAGAATACCAAGAACGAGTTTCGAACGTTGGTCGCGCGGATTAAGCAGGAGAAGAGAGAAGCACGGCGCCACAGGCGGCAGAGGAAAAAGGAGGTTAAGCGCCAGAGGAGGGAGAGGAGGAAGCAGGAGAAGAGGAGGAATAAAGGACAAAAATGAAGGCATGGCTTCTAGTGGATGCTGAGGTTGAGTCCGGTTTATGTCTCTTTTCATGCTTAGATTTACGACCATGTTTTTTTTTCATCCCCCTTTCCTTACCAATATAGTGTTTTAATTTCTCCTTTGGATTATTACATACCATCTCATGGAGGTCGGAAGAATATCAATGTAATGGCGCATGCGAACAAGATTGAACAAACCAACTTCAATATGTCATTTGCAAAAATTTTGACTCTTTGAGCTATATTACCCGCCGCCAGCCCAAAATCAAGTTCCCTTCTCTTCATATTGCTACATGATAATCTGGCTAATTGTCATCCATATCCTCTTCATGAATTTCCCAATTGTTTAAACTGTAACAAGAGATTATGGGCTGTTGTAAGCATGGCCCTGGAAAACAAGTAACCCGGTTGGTCTGTTTATCCGTAAAAAGTGTAGCTTTTCGGACAGAACAGACGATAATTTCGTATAATCTCCGTCTATATTAGTATATATGTCGAAGAAATTTCTCGCGACGTTTCTTCCTCCATTTGCTTCGTAGATAGTCAATACCAGTCCCAGGCAGGATTGTATCCCATGAAGCGACCAGCCTAACGCACTTAACCATACATCCATCAGCCGTACGCCAAATCCATTCATTAACACCTTATCGCACACTCTCATTCCGCTCCACAAGATCACCCACCCCGAGTGCTCTCCCAACCTTAACCCGGAAAACCTTCTCTTTCTCCTTCTCCTCCTTCTCTCCAGGCTGTTTCCCCATCTCGCCCACCTCCTCGCCTTCATCGGGGTGTGTATCCGCATCATTATCCGGGGCAGCAGATTCAGCCTTGGTAATTTGTTTCTGTCCTCCATTCGTATTGCCGGGACGGTCCTCTTTCACCCATAGCGTCCGCAGATCCATCCGCATGGCATACGCATTTTCGCCGTCGGCGTAGTATTTTGGGTCGATTTTCTCGACTTCGAAACCCAGCGTGTCGCGGTAGAGGTGGAGGGCGGCGTTGTTGGAGACGCGGACGTGCAGAGAGACATATTCGGCGCGGTGTGATTCGGCCATTGCGCGTTCTGTAAAATTGATTTTAAGCAAATGGATGTATGTCAGTTGAATGAGCGCACTCAGATCGTTAAATTAAAATTGAGTGCGGGTTGGCCGCCGGCCGAGAAAAGGAGAAACGGAATCCACATACGGCTCATTTTCATCAATCGCTCTGCAATCCCTAGCCGTCTGTGCGTCCTCATGACACTCAGACTGGTTATGTGGCCGTGGGCAATGCCATCCGCAGGCTCCTCCTCCATCTTCGCGAGCACGTATCCAACTACCTTTGGATACTCATTTTTCAGGCCGTTATGTTTGGGTCGCACGACAGCGACGAAGCTCAACTGTGGCCATGAGAGGGCGTGGTATAGATAATATTTCAGGAAGTAGTTTTCCGGGAGGTTTGTAATGTTGCAGGTCTGGACGGAGGGGAGAAGGGAGATATAGGAGGGGTATGACGAGAGCGGGACGATGTCAACCATTTTATTATATTTTTTCTCCGAATTTCTCCCTTTATGTCTCTAGGGTGTTACAGATGGCTGGCGAAGGCTGTTTGACCTAGTATGTTCCAATTGCGTCGTGTAGAAGTGCCGGTGATAGCTGTTGGTTCTGCGGACGGTGAGATGTTGGTGGAAGACTGCAAACCACGTGAAATTTTTCGGAAAGTTCACGGATCTGGCCAACTGACAACCACCCAGCAGCCATGGAACACCATCGGCGACTGGATATCTGATTATCTACGTATCGCGACAATTAATCCTAGATGATAAGGGAATGTTTGGGTTTCTCTTTTGTTTTGTCACTATTCTATAATATTAGGCGAGTATGCCGGTGGTGGTATCTTTGAATAACTTTCTGCAATGCTAACAAATAATTCGAAAAGGCTCCCATATAACTCCTTTGCGTGAAATCAACCGTGATAAATTAAAGTTTGCGAAAGAAACATAGCGAATCGCTACGAAATGCAAAAGGAAAAGAAAACCCGTAACACCAGTCATCATAGCGAAGCCATCACCATCATGGCTACCACCAGATATACAGGCCACACCTTATTCGAAAGCTGGGAGAATAGCTTGCTAGGTGACGAAGATGTCAATCGACCGCAACATTTCCCATTGTAAGTCACGTTGTTCAGCATCGCCGCGGCTTGGAATACAGAGCCATTCACAGGGCCGATATTGTAATAATCCACCAGGAGGAAGTTTGGTGGTCGCCCCCATTTATCTGCTCTCAAGTCAGTTTCCGCGTTTGAATTTTGTGTGAAATCGTTATGATAATATTTGATGTCAATACATACCGGCACAGTCGATACCAGCCTTGCCAACACTTCCAAATCCTTCCACCGCATTCGTCTCATTCAACAGAACAGTATTAGGCACAAGAAGAGATTGACCAGCAAACTTGACCTCTGTGTTCAGATTGTGGCTTGCTAGGAACAGCCTATCTTTTGCAGCCTCGTCACTCAAATCCGGGGGCCTTTGAATAACGCAGGGAAACGATCTGTCTGTGGGGGAAAATGGTGTTTCCCACATTTGGCTAAATTGATCGAGAATATACGGAACCTCGGCTTGGTTGGCTTTGTAGTTGAGGAAGACGACTACTCTTTTTCCAGTCAGGATAAAATGAGATAAGGTTGGCCAGTCATCTAAAGCCATAGGCATTTTCGGTGGTGTATAGACATAGTCGAGCAGACCGGACTTTTCCAGAGGAGCAATAAACTCGGTTGGAGCGACGAAGTTGCCATTTCCTAGAAGGATCGTAACAACGTCATACGGGTTTTCTCTGAGCCATTCCGTCACCTTAATGAAGTAATCATCTAGAGTTCCGACGTCCAGGAGATCGCAGGATGAGTGGCATAGACGGAAAGTGCCGTTAATAAGATGTGTTTGGAACTGAACTGTGGTGAAGAAAAATATATTAGCAACAGCCAAAATAATATTTTTAGATGAAGGCGGTAACTCACGGGCCCGAATTCCGTCGTTCAATTGAATAGTCACCGGTAAGTTTTGATTGCTGGCTATATTCCCTTCGCGGGCGAAAGGGCTGTTATGGGCTGCTACGTTTGTGATGTTGCTGTATTTCCGCTCGCAGAACTCCGCATAGCCATTGCATGGCCGAGTATTTGTGGGCTTAGCGGAAGACGTAGTAGCTGTTCTCGTAGCATTTCCGACAAGGGTAGTTTCGTTGCCCGTTATGGTGCTGATAATTCCCTTGCTGCCAACAAGAAGAGTATAAGAATCTGAAGTGGTAGTATAAGGCACGGTGTCGGTTTCTGATCCGTTGGCAATTCCTGTCTCGATCGCTCCAGACCCTGTTAGCGTTATTGTTGATGAATGACTGATGTAGAGCCCCGTGGTTTCGCTCGGAAGGCCATTCCCTAGAGATAGAGAGGGTAGACTGCTGACGCCTGTGATTTCCGTAGCTTCCTGTGCCAGCGCTATTGCGGCAAAAGCGGCCAGCAAACGGAGCAGCGCAACAAGGTCTATTCGGAATGTCATCTTTCAGGCCCCTTTGAAGCTGCAATTCAAGTAGGAATAGACAAAGCTGCTTTCTACAGCCGGCGCTGGTAACAGGCGATGGAGTCCTACTTTTAACAAACGGTCCTACGCCGAAGCTGGAAGCAATATCAATATGTTTTCAACCAGGCCCTAAGAAATGGAGAAGGGTGAAGGGAAACCCGTTGAAATTCTAGCCTTCCTTGGTGGCGAAAGAAAATATGGAGAAAACATATAAGATCGTCTATAGTCTGTTAGCAAGAGCTGCAGGATCCCTGGAGAATGGTCGCCTAACGGGGCTATGGAGGGACGGTGGAGTCCATTGATGGAGTCCATATCAGCAAACTTCATTATCCCGCTCGCTTTGTCTAGCAACAAAAAAAGATCCAGGACTTGTTTCACTATGATGTGAAAATATCACTTTGTAAATTAACCAGGAGGGCTTCTGCAAATACTTTAGAACTAGTCCCCAATCCAGATAATAAACTAGGCTTGAATGCCGTGTCAAATTTCACCATCGCATAAAAGAGTTGTAAAACGTAAAGTTTTGCCAGACGCAGAAGTGGAGCTTCCTATGACGTTGGGCTGAGGCTTAGTTCTGGCCCGATCCGGCAATCCAGCCCTAACTCTCCAACTCGCCGCACCACTCCCCCCTCCATTATCAGTTTTGTCTCGCAGCCCATTGCCCAACTGCGCTAGAACTGCGCGTCCGCCAGGGTTTATTTTCATATCCGTTTGGCTGAGAGTATGGCTACGCGCGTTCAATTCCACGGCAAGGGAGCCCGCGTCCATCAGCGCACCATGGGAGTCTCCGCCATGGTAGAAACCCAGCGTAGCTTGGTTGATCTCTCCACCAGGCCTGGTTCAGGGCCGAATTGTTCTTCAGAAACATCTGAACAGAGGTTCCACTTGACCCTTGGCCGGGGGCGAAACCAGGAATTTCAGTTTTGTCACCCGCATTAATCATTGACTTTATTATATATGGCCTTTGGCCTTTGTTGAGCACTGTGAAGCTCGTCTGGCTTCTTTGTGAATTGGCAAATGCTTGTTGAACAGCTCTATTTCCGTCAAGGATGACACACGGATGCATATGACATACGTTCATTATACATGATGTTCTTTTTATTGACATACCTAGATATATATTCCTTTTATTCACTCCCTCCGCCAGGTTTGAGCTACCGGGGTTATCATTCGCTCCCAGGACGAGCTCACAACTGAAATATCAATTTTTCAGTTGAAGCCTGGACGGTGATCCATTTCAAAAATGGGCTTTCTGGATCCCCTCCGTCGAAGGAAAGTGGAAAAGGACCAGCTTTCCCATGATGCCTCATCCCCTGAAAGCGAGAGCACCAATGCCGAGCGCAGTCAAGGTCGCTCCGCTGTCATTTGGCACCGTGCCCTGTACTCGTCAATATACACCATTGCGTTCATATTCATTATCCTCGTCCTTGTTGGAAGCACAGGTGATAAGGCCGTCGTCCGGCAGACATATTTCTTAAAAATCGACCTGTCTAATGTTATCCCCCGCTCCGTTCCCGACGCAGTCCTCATTAACAGCATCGCCAGAACAATCGGACTTCATGATTTTTACCAAGTTGGCTTATGGAATTTCTGCGAGGGTTATGAAGATGGAAGCGGCATTACCTTTTGTTCGGAGCCGAAGAAATTATATTACTTCAATCCCGTGGAGATCATAATGAACGAATTACTTGCTGGAGCAACAAGTTCGTAATTCTTTCCACTATGGTGAATACTAAGGAATCTAATCGAAATCGCAATCTAGTTGCCTTACCCGGCGAGATCGACCAAGCTTTGAGAATCGTCCGCACAGCATCCCACTGGATGTTCGGTTTATTCGTCACCTCCGCGGTTCTGATCTTCCTGTGTATCTTTATTACACCACTTTCCGTACCATCGACTCTCAGCCCCCACACATCAAAACACAGAGCGGTCTCTAAACGTGTTTTCATCCCCGTGGTGATTTTTACGTTCCTCACATTCTTCACCACGGTAGCTGCCTCCCTCATCGCGACAGCTATGTTCACCATTTTCAAAATCGTCTTTGCGAGCAAAGCGGCCGAATTCAATATCGACGCCGAATTAGGTACTCACATGATGGTGTTTATGTGGCTTGCAGTCGGCTTTGTCCTGCTTGGGTTTTTCTTGCATATCCGTAGCATCTTGGCGTGGTGCTGCTGTTGCTGTTGCCGTCGTGGCCGGCCTCGTGGAAAGAAAAATGGTGGAAATGGGGTTGGCATGGCCGAGCCAGGTAGGAGCGTGGGAGAAAAGCTCCGGCCTTCTAATTGGGGGCGAGTCAGAATGGATGCGTAATCGCAGGGGGATATTTTAGATATATATTTTTGGGCACTTTGTTTTGAGGCTCGTAAGACCCTAATAGAATAGAATTTTTCGATTTCCGACACAAAGGGAGCCCCAGAGTTTGGGCAAGGGTATGTATGCAAGGCGTTCCCTGGAAGTAGAAATTGAATGGCTCTAACACAAAAGTTTACAGGTGAATGAACGGTTTCACGTCACATTCCCCTTGGGAAGCTGGATCCGTGCAGGGATGATAACCCCATGGATAGGTTTAGCCTATTTCTAAATATACTTTTAAACCCGATTATTATATTATTATTTTTATGATTATGCTCAACTCTCGTAATTCTCTTCAATCCAAACCTTCGCGAAATCAGAAATCATCACACTGGGCAAAAGACCGCGGAAGCGCCGTCGGTCCCGCCATTAACCCACAATCAACGGGGAGACATACGCCTGTAATCGCAGACGCCAGTTCCTTGTTACTAAGAAACGCAACTGCGTTGGCAACATCCACAGGTTCAACCGTTCGCTTTAACGGGTACCATTGCATGGCCTCCTCGAAAACGTTCGGGTTAGCTTTAACGCGATCCTCCCACACGCTCGTCCTCACGGTTCCCGGCGCGACGGCATTCGCTCTGATACCAAACTTTGCGTACTCAACAGCAATTGAACGGGTGAAATGAATAAGCCCCGCCTTGGCAGCGCTGTACCCCGGGTTCCCAAAGACCCCAAGGCCGTTGACGGAGGCGATGTTGACGACGCTGCCGCCCGTGCGTTTGAGTGAGTCGGCGAAGGCGTGAAAGATGAGGAATGAGGCGTCGATGTTTAGGGCGGTTTCTCGCTTCCATATCTCCGGGGTTGTCTGTTGCAATGAGGCGGAAAAGGTCGCGCCCGCGTTGTTGACGATGGTGTGTACTTCGCCATCCATATTGAGGACTTTGCGGGCTAGCTCGGTCACCTGGGCGGGCTCCGTGATATCACAGACCACAGAGGTGAACCGCTCAGTCCCCTCAGCTTGTTCACTCTTTGTTTCCATGCTTCTATTCAGCATGGCGGTGATTTCGCTTGCTTTCGCTTCGTTTATATCTACCAGAACCAAACGATCGTGTGATTCCGCAAGCCGAGCAGCAATGGCCCGGCCGATATCGCCAGCTCCACCTGTTATGACTGCGATTGAGAGCATGATAGGACCTCTATTCTTCCGTGATCTAGGTAGATAAGGCCAGGAATCGGTATATTTCGATAAACAAGGAGTTCAACCAGAATTTGATTTTCATTATCAGCAAAGGCTAGAAGATTTTTGTGTGGTTTATCAAGTTGCTGAATGTGGGTAGCATCATAGAACAGCATCCTTGAAGTGGACACGAGAGGGGAAACCAGTTTGCTTACTAAGGAATCGGGCGGGTTGGGGCAGCTTCGGCAAAGGAATTACCGGTTCTAGCAAATGGATCGCTATAAGAAAACACATAAACAAACTTTTTTCGAACATGTATTTGGACCCGGGAGAGGATTGATTTTTAAGCCACATGAAGCAAGGCTTTTCGGAGCCAGGAAGTTGTTAAAGGGGAACCAAAAGATGCCGTCTGGAAAACGGAAAATGAAGGAACAGCGGTGGGTATCTTAAAAATCGCAGTAAGGATTGAAATACAAAAAATATTCAACGGCAACAAATTCAATGAATATGGTGCCGTAAATAGAGAAGAGAATGATGGGCATATTTCGTCTAGCTTTCTATTGAGGCGCCGCGCTCTAGTTCTGCTTCTAGTGTTTGGGCCAGTTCATCGTTACTATCATTAACGTCATATTGCTGTCGCTCGATCATCGCTTCTGAGTTTTTAGAAGAACCTGAAGTGGCTGCTGTGGCAGAGTGAACCGGTGTTGTGGTTGGTAGATCTCTGTCAGGCGTGTGTACTGATTCTTGCCTGAAGTCTCGGCCCAGAAGTGGAGGTGCTGGCAGTATACGTCTTGCCGTGCGGCTTTCGTTTCCAAGCCAGTGATATTCTTTGCGACGCATGGCGGTTCTCAGTTGTTCTGCAACATGGTTTCTGGAATGATCCTCAGCAATGGACGAAACGGAAGCCGGCTCGTTGCTATTGTAGTTCGTGGGCTCATCATAAGTCAAATCGATGGTGATGGGAGTTGGTTGAGGTGGCGCCTGGGCTGGTTCTGACGACTCGAGTGGTACGCTAACGGATGAGTCTGCTGTAACACGTTCCGGCTGCGGTGATGGTACCGGGGTGGGATGTCCAGGCGGAGGGTATGCAACTGGTGGCGGGTGCTGAGGGATCTGGGCCGCTTGGAGCAGATGTAAATGCTGAACAAGTCCATTGTAAGCCAAGGCGAGGTTGTTGTATTGGCCACGCCAGTCTTCAGCTTGCTTCCTAAACTCTTCAGCCTTCCGTTCTTGAGCCAAAAGGGCCCGTTTTAGCCGGAAGGGTTCTTCTTTCAATGTCTGCTCCTTAGTTTTACCGGTTATGGGGTCGACAGTTTTCCATTCAGCCCACACATTCCTGTACCTGCTTCGTTCAGAACTAACCTTTCGGAGCTTTCGACGGCAATCCTCCAGTCGCTCTGTCATGTCATCGGGAGCAACCTCAATACACCTAGCATGTGTTGCTGGAGTAGAAGGGAAATATCCCAATGGCCCACGATATTTGGGATAGGGAGAGACATACCCCTCAGGCTTTGGAACATGACGAAAAATTTCTCGATACTGGGTGGCGAGTATATCCTCCTTTTCAAGACGAAAATTTTTGGAGATATCGTTTTCGACGAATTGGATAGCGATGGGCATATCCTGTACTGGGCAGTTTTCTTCTCGATGATGAACCGTATTGGTTTCGGAGGCATTCTCGGGTGCAGGAGCAGAGGTTGGAGAAGTACCCCCAAACAGAGAATCAAGGGACAACTCCCCCGCAGAATATGGCTTATTAGAATCGTGAATGTCGTACGAATCAGCGGAGAAAGGCGTCAAAGAAGAGCAAATTGAAGAACGGGATGTGCTGGTAGTGGTCTCCGAAGCCTGCCCGGCTGTTTGTGCATTTGCGGAATCACGACCTAACGCGGATGAACCAAGATGTTTGTCCTGCTCGACTTCAGCTAATTTATTGTTTGGTGGTACGGAATTATATAGCATATAAGAAGATAAAAAGATGTCTGGGTCATGAGAGCCTCCATAGTCGGTGGATACATCAGTGTTTAAGATGTCGAAGTCAAATCCAATGGGGGATTGGCAAAAGGACAAGATATCAGGGATCTCAGAGAGGTCTGGTAGTAAGAAATCGGGAGGTAAAGTACCAGCACTTGCCGATTCTGCATATTCGCACTCGTGATGACTCGATGTAATCGTTCCACTCTCTGGTAATTCATCGGAGGGTGAGGTTTTCTCGATGTGTAATTTCTTTGTGGGTGGTGTGCAGTTTTCGAGGGTAGAATTAGTAGACCCAGAGTTATCGTCATCAAATGGCCTTTTTCGACAGTCAGATGCGTATTGATTACCAACTGGATTAACAGGCAGGGCGTTTATATCTTCCACATGGTCGGAGGAAGCTTGGGGCTTGTCCTTTTCACCATCCTGGATGGTTTCTGGAATGTAGCTCGCCAGGTTGGAAGCATTCAGTTCATTACTATAAGAGGGAGGAAGGTCTTCCTGGGCCAGGGTATCCATCAGCTGATTTTCCCATGATAGCTCGAGCGTCTCATCGTCGCCAAATAAACTGTCCGGGCTTTGTTCTCGAAGCTGGGTTTTTGAGGAAACCGATCGTGAAGCCGTAGCCTGGTTATTTGCTTGAGGAATTATTGTTTCCTCAGAGCAAGTGGGACGATCCTGCTGTTGCTGTGATCCAGGGAGATGTGTAAGCCCCAGAGCTTGATTCATAACAGGCTGACAAGAAGAAAGATCTTGAGTGTTGCTTGGAGAAGGATGAGATGAGCTTTGTAAAGAAGCATAAATACCTTCTATGGCCCAACTATGACTATCCATCGACCTGATGAATGGGAAAGCCAACGTTTAATAACCAGGAGGAGCTTGACGGGATCAACCACCATCTACAGCTCCAATCTGAATTTTTTGTTTTAAAGAGTCCCCACCACAGACGGGGAAATCACGCCCACGGAGAAAACGGACTTGTCACGAAATCTCTATTTCAGCAACAATTGTGAAGTGATATTCACCGCTGCAGCAAGGCGGCAGATTTGGAAGCACATATCTTAACATGCACTATCATCCCAGACTGAGAGGGCTGGCCAAACATGAAGTGGACGCGATGATGGATTTCGCCGGGAGTTATATTTTTTAATGTCTCGAGTTCAGATCTAGCCTCTTTGGGAAAGGTGTTGATGGAGCCTAGAATGCATCTATTACATCAGCAGCCTCACGTGTAAACCACCATCCGTTGACTGGAAGCATTGAGCCTGGTCGGACGAACCCATCCACCTTCAACGAATGTGAATACCACCGGCAGGGACTATACTGTCGTCGCATTTCTATATAATTACTTGGCTGTTCTTCCCAATATCGGAAAGACAATCTGCAATAGCAACATGAGTGTTATTCTCTGTACTGGTAAGTTTCCTACCCCTCATACTTCCAGGCTTCCAACTGACCTCCATTCTCCAGCCGGGTATGACCACACAATCAGGTAGGTTCCAAGCCTTTTCGTGACAGATGAGACTTGCGGCGATTAATTGGTATCTGCGACAGGTTCTGGGAAGCCCTTTCTGGCATTTGCTCGCGAACCATCCAGCATTCAGATTCCCAAGTAAACCGGCTATGTATCACTCCGGACAAGCGATATGTCGCGGCAGCGGGACGCGACAACGTGAAGCTATACGATATCAAATCTACAAACCCAAACCCAGTAATGACGTTCGATGGACACACCAACAATGTCACCGGTGTTGCCTTTCATTGCGAGGGGAAATGGATGGTGACAAGCTCGGAAGACGGTACGGTCAAAGTCTGGGACACGCGCATTGGGACTCTGCAGCGCAATTATGTACACCAGGCCCCAGTAAACGATGTTGTTATCCATCCAAACCAGGGAGAGCTGATAACGTGCGATCGCGCCGGATTTGTTAGAGTCTGGGACTTGGGAGAAAGTAAATGTACCCACCAACTTCAGCCTGAAGAGGACGTTGCAATGGCCAGCGTGAGCGTCGCTAGTGATGGGTCACTGCTGTGCGCAGGTAACAATAAGGTACTGATTTTTCCGTCCTCTTTTTTTTTTCCTTGCGGAATCCAAGTTGTATTTATTCTAATCACGAATTAAATTTTAGGGAAATGTATATCTCTGGCGTATGATCCAAGATCGTGATCTAACCAAAATCGTCCCATTTATCACGTTCCAGGCGCATAAGGACTACCTAACTCGAGTGCTACTTTCTCCCGATGTCAAACACTTGGCGACATGCTCAGCAGATCATACCGCAAAAGTGTGGTCACTAGATCCGACCTACGGCCCGCCTAGGGATGCCGAAGAAACGAAACAGGGTGCCAATGAGGAGATGAGCAACGAGAAAGCACAACCTAAGAACCCCCCTGCGGCAGCAACGGACACGACCCCCATTACTAACGGCCACAGTGGCGTATTAAACAGCGATGGTACGTTTCGCAAGCACATACCAGCATAATTATATACATATATACATATACTGAGATAAACCACCTGCTAACATACCTTTTATTAGATATATTCCTAGATCCCTCCAAAGCAAGCATGCCCCTTACAGACACCAACGGCTCGACAAATTTATTCCCAACCCCGTCGGATGCACCCATAGACCCAAACACCAATGCCCCATATCTCGAGGCTACATTAGCCAACCACCAACGTTGGGTGTGGGATTGCGCTTTCTCAGCAGATTCCGCATACCTCGTCACAGTTTCTAGCGACCACTATGCGCGCCTGTGGGAGCTGTCATCGGGCCAAATCATTCGGCAATATAGCGGACACCATCGTGGTGCGGTCTGTGTTGCGTTGAACGATTATTCGGAGCCTCGATAAAGAAGTCTGTACATGGGGACTAAGGACGGGTGGACCCAGGCCATTCTGCCACGTTGAACGAATAGGCCATTCTGGGAGAGTAGGTTGTTGTTTTTTAAGTCGATTTCGTAGCGGTTACCCCTTTGTTTAGTCGTATTGGATTTGCCTAGACTCTGTTCTGATTGTTTTGATGTTCGTCTAATATACACATGGACAGGTAATTTTCATATGTTAGCGAGGCGTTGGGATGGTCATTTGCCTGGCACTTTGTATGTTGTTTTCTCTTTGAATTTACGGTGACGAAGCACAGAAGCAGGACTAGTGGCTGAGATGGCTATATAGCGTTGTTTCTCTTTGTTTGGAATGTTATATATTATGTTTTAAGTGTGCAATCTGGCAATGTACTTGTACTTTGTGCAACATGTAGCTTTACTCATCCCTTACCCCGCTGTTATTGAGCCCCTTCAAACTGGGAGGGTAGTACATGTGGGTACTAGCGACTAAGGGGAAGTAGACTCTCGTTCAAAAGACCTTTTGAGAATTCACCAGCTCAAGACGAGCCCTTTTCGTTATCCTAGCGTGCTGGAGTCTGGCTGGAATCAGCATGCCTCAGTGATACCGTCAACATCCAGTATATGAACAGGAAATCTAAAAGTAACAACAAGATACCTAGACAAGAAACCAAAAACAAAATATATAGAACATAAATAGTAGATAAGAACGTCGCTATGGCTTATCACCCAGGCCTATGGCCGCTAGCTTATAGAAGAAGAAGAAGAAGGAAGGAAGATAGAAAGAAGAGGGATATATAAGAGAAAAAGACCGCATAAAAATACAATCAATTCGTCCCAAACCACACAATATTCAAAACCAAATCTAGCCCCTTATCTTCCGCGTTCGGGTACTTGAACGTCCACATCCCATCACGGCTTACGTCCCAGTATGCGCCGGAAGCGGAGTGCATCCCCCGTTTGCCAGCTTTCTCGCGAGACTCTGGGGTTTCTGGCGCTGTTACGCCTTGTTGTATGATCGTACAATTTACGTTGAAGCGGTATGGTGGGGCCTGGGGGGTGTCGGGTTCAGCGTCGTCGGGCTGATCGGGTGTTGTGGCTTCGATGAGTGCTTGGAGGACTGTGTTCTGTTGGTTGGGTTTTTGTGGAGCTGTTAGCGGTCGAAAGGTGATGGGTTACTTTTATCTTTAACGGCTTTTGAGATCGTTGGGGGTCTATGGATTGGAACGGGGACCGTATCCCCCAGCAGTGGGTTCAGGGAGGCGTTTGGTGGCTTTTTGGGCAGAGGGCATTGGGAACTTTATATTTAGTCCTGTTGACAGTATGGGTATGAACGTACGATTATATGAGAGCTCCATTGGCCGACTTGGTCATGGTCGTAGCCTTTAACATCCTCCAATGCCGTGTCGCATGCCTGAGAAACCAGGAGAAGCGTATTAGTAACGTGAGTGTATAAATCAAGCATTCCGGATGAGCACATACCTCAGTCGCAATTTCTGTCAAGTCCGCAATTGGGATAGGCTGTATATGTTAAGGACATATCCAAGTCAGTAACAACGACAAATAGGGGTGGTTGGCGCTGCTCATTGCGCGGAGGTAAGCGGAGAGCGACACATACAAGGTTGCCCGCACCAGTTTCACCACTCATGATTAGTAGTCGAGAGCACGAGAATGCCTATGGAAAAGGGAAGTGAAATCTCAACGTGGTTATATGGAGAAATGGTTGGAAAATGCCCTGAACAAGTATTCATATATTGTTAGTTCTGTGTGTTGGTGAGGGGCACTTTTCGACAATATGTATGCTGACAGATCCCAGAACGGAGATGTAAACATCCATCAGCCCGACCTCCGGTGTAAGCAGTCGCATAGGCGCGGAGGAGACAGAGAAATGCGATTGGTTGGAATTAGCGCGCAAAGCAGGGCAACTACTAGCCGCCTTGGCGCAAGCAGTGTGCCATTTTGACTCAGCAATGATTTGTGAGAGAGCTCGAGGAGATCGAAAATGCATTTTTGTAGCATATGGAGTATACGATTGATTATCCCTTGGCCTCTACCAAGGTGCTCTACCTGTCCAAAAAAGGCAAGTCGGGTTTCCCCAAAACAACGCGCGCTGTGGAGCGGTGATGTCAGGCCTCAGCCACTTTCCAGCCACATCAGATCGGCCAACCACAGCCAACATTGCTGCCACGTGATAATTGGCAGCGGGGAGTTTCGCTCATCTTTCTCTCCGCCATAACATTGCCATATCCTGAAGCTCGCAGGACGCTCGGAGACAATTTCGACCCGCGGTTTGAAAGCCATTCTTAGCTATATATTCATATTTTTTGGCTTTCTTGGGGCCGTCCTACCTGCTACAATCTCTACGATATATCACCCAATTCCTATCCGCCCACTCACTCACCGCCCGATTCTGCTGCTGGCGGAGAACGGGGTCCGCGGCAAAAAAACAGTTTATTTGAGAGCAAAACAACAGGCGTTGCTCGCTGTAATAGGAATTCTTAGATACCAATTTTATTTATTCTGTGTATTGATCTGGAAATATGTCGAGCCAGCCTCTCCTCCAATCTGGTCCAGGTACGTTGTGATCAAACTGCCCTTCCATCGCAACCTCTCCGTCTCTGTCCGTTGGCATGTCACCTTTTCCCTATATGCGGACTTGCTTGCACATGGTATCCTTAATTATTACTCTCAGAGCTCCTCCAATTCCTAGACTTAACAATCTTCTCCTTCAGGCAAACGTATCGCCCTCCCTACTCGCGTCGAACCAAAAGTCTTCTTCGCAAACGAACGAACCTTCCTCTCATGGCTCAACTTCACCGTAATCCTCGGCGGCCTGGCCCTGGGTCTTCTCAACTTCGGTGACCGCATCGGCCGGATTAGTGCCGCTCTTTTTACCTTTGTGGCCATGGCTGCGATGATATATGCGCTCGTGACATTCCATTGGCGGGCGAAGAGTATCCGGCAAAGAGGTCAGGGCGGGTTCGATGATAGGTTTGGGCCCAGCGTCTTGGCTATTGCGCTGCTTGCGGCTGTTATTGTCAATTTCGTGCTGAGGATCCAAGAGGGGGCGAAGGGAAAGGCGTGAGGGGTTGTAAGAGTACGGATTTTATCATCCAGTGGCGGTGCTGGCTGGTCGCTGTTACACTTTTTGGACCTGGGATTGAAATACCTTTGGAGTTTTCACATTTTTTTGGACATTATTGCTGCTTGGTTGTCTGCTGCCTCTCACGAGTTTTGTTTCGTCATGCATAGAGAAGGGAGGCCGCCCTTTGCTAATGGCCCCCGTGTTGACGATTTTGCGTTTTGTGCACTTGGTTTTGGCATTGTATAAAATGTACCATGGACATATATACCTCCTGGATTTTGGCTGACATCTTGGTTTCCTTTATTTTTCCTGCTACATATGACAAATCTGCTTTTGCTTTTAGTTTACCTACCAACACAATATGTACAGTTGAAATTTCCTCAACAAAGTTGAACAGTTCAAATTATTCTTCCATCTCCTCAAGTAAAACGGCGAATGACAATCATGTTCAGGTGAATTGGCTCCCCGGGTAATAGAGACGGCTCACACTCCTGCTGAAAGCTATGCTTGCTTGGGTTTTTCATCGCAGATAACGTTCTATATATATTTGGATATATATACATGGGGCGCCCTGCGGTGCCATCCTAGAGTAACGACCATGGTCTGACTACAATTGGCAAGCTATACGTTTTTGTATTGCTGATTTGCTTTTGCAAAAAGCAATATTTAGATGATGAAATTGTTTTCATGATTGGCATGCATGCTGTTGCGGTCGTTCATAGATATTTGACCCATAGGCATGGAAAACAACGGCGGCCAGAAACTAGATATGTGATCACATGATCAGAATGTGGCTGCACGCTAGTGGCCTATCCGACAACAATCATATTATCAAATATGGCCACCCGCGCGCCATACAATGTATGGCCTTCATACAATAATATATGCATCTGTAAGCAAACAATTGCCCCCGTCTGAATCCCGTTGGGGACTCTTTGTGATGTCAGACTGAATAGTTACTGTATCCATGTATTAATCGTCTCAAACGTCTCGTTCCAAAGGCCCAGAACCAGCGTCCAAGGGGCGAAATCCAGCCAATCTCACCCGCGTATTAATTTGTGGAGCCCCAAGTCGCTGCCAAGACCACTGGGCCGGCCTCCGTGAAACAGTATTATTACCAAGGTTACCGATATTAGCCTCCAATGTGGCGTGACTCATACGGCACTAGTAACGTGTTGCGGCGGTGATGTTCAGCTGAGGAGAAGGTCCGAGGCTTGAGCGGCCGGCAATACGGTAGGGCCATACGCTCCAAATACACCGCCAACCCAGGCCAAGCTGGGCGAAACCGGACCAAGTCGTATTCGTAATACCATCAGGCGGCGGAGGGCGTAATTACTAATCCAGGCTGGGCGGCGTAAGAAACCGGTAATATTCTGGGGCAGCGCTCCGTCTGGGCGGCATCAGCGCAGACATCGCGGAACGTCTCGTCCCTGGCCTGAGAGGACGTCACCTTTCCACCTTCACTCTTCCATCCACACCTGCGGTATACAACGCAACACTCCTCTACCCTACTCTCAACCACCACAACCACCACCACCACCATTATTCCCACTACCGCATAGAGTGGGTATCTTCGTGGGGAATTCGTCTGGTTGTCTTGATATTGCAATCCCCCCAGCGGGTGTCTTATTTCACCAACGCCCAGTCGTTGCACGTGCGACAGAGAAACCCCGACCTCAATCCTCTGCGCTTCCAACTCTACTCTACACCGACCTAACTGCCTGGCGCTGGTAGTCGTTCGTTAATTTATTTCACCTTTAAGCGTGCTCTTTTTCGCTTCTGGCCGCCCTTCCACAGCTGCCACGTTCCCTTCCTTTCGCCCTCATTCCGGCAAATTCGCGCAACATTTGGCTCCCCTGAATTCGACCCAAACAGGGCCCTAGTCGTACACAGCAACTAAGATCGTTGTCGCGTAACCGATGCGCCCCGTCTACGCTGCTTACAAGTGCGTTACCGCGGCAGTAGCATAGGTGGTTTGCTTACCTGGCCCCCGTCCGAGACGAAACAAGCACCTGGAATCAATTGTGGCGACCGGTACATTCTCGTATGGCATGTTTCGATTGCTTCCATGGTCTTCTGCCGTTGGGGGCAATAAAGTGAATGCGGAGGAGGTGAAAATGCTGGCCGCACCCCAGCGGAGATCTCCTATTGTGGAGAGTCCCGCCATTCACAAGTTGAAGCGGAAACGCGCAAACTCTGGTGAACGAGGCAATTCCGCGCCAGAACACTCCCAACCCTCCAAGATATATGCCCGTCCTCATGACACGAACGGCAATGATAGGAAAACCATAGCGCCACATTCACCGTCGTCTGCGATCAAGATAGAATCGCCAAAGGCATTATCGCAATGCAATAGCCCTAGCAACAATTCACTGCGAACTATAAACCAAACTACGGAATCTGGAGATGAACCTCCACCGGCAAACCTAGCGAAACCTGAATCAACGCCACCCGCAAGTACAGTTCCAAAAATGGATACGGAAACTTTACGCCGCACGCTTGAAGCACAACTAAGCCTGGAAATACTCCTGAAACATGATGAACTACGATTAATTGACCAGGAATTAGCAAAATGCCAAGTCGCGTTGGACCAACTTCGTCGGTGTTCCGAAATTCCGTACCCTGGTTCAACCGTTTCGGGGCTCTCCTACAATGTCAGCAACGGTACTGGAAATGCGATCCTGCCCGCTGCAGCTCATGGCCCACCGCTAATATCACCTTCGCCATGGGGTGTTACTGATGGGCCGTACAGCAGACATTATGCCAGATGGCTACTTCCCGACCCCCGATTTGATGGTGGAGAAGCTGAGACGGCTGTTCCCACTTCTGCAATTACAGGAGGTACGCCCACTGACGGACGGGTAACGCGTGGTTCTTGGTCAGAGCAAGGCGTTGCTGGGACTTTGCGTTCGCAACGTAGTTCTGCTGGTACCAAACTGCAAGCACTATCTAGCGGGTATCCGCAACCGAAGGATAAAGCTGGACCTATGATAATAAAGCGCAAGAGCGATGGCCAACTTGTCAAGTTAGTCTGTCTTGACTGTAGGAGAGAAAACTTTTCAAGCACCCAAGGCTTTATCAACCACTGTCGAATTGCGCATAATCGAAATTTCGCAAGTCATGACGCGGCCGCTGCTGCATCTGGAGAGCCAGTAGAAGTCGACGAGTCAGGTGCGGTTATTGGGAACAATAACGATGTATCTGCAGGAACCACGGTTGGATATGTGCACCCTCTGATTCGGTCAGCTCACCTGGTTGGGTCTACTCCCCAACCCGGCGCGCCTCGTACATCATCCTCCCAGAATCAAATAGCAAGGCGATCCAGTGCCAGCAGAACATCTCCCGGTGGCAGCATTGAACCTCAAAAAGGATCTTCCCCGTTGCAAGCTCGAAATACTCCTAATGGGAACCGTCCGCGACCGCAACATGTCGCCGTTGAGTCTCCTAGTCCTTCATTTAAGGCTTCTCCAGAGACTCCCAATCTATCTTCGCTAATGAAGAGAAGAGGGATGGCAGTCGATCTGCTTGACATTGTGGACGATGCTTTGACGAAAATAGACCTGGACATGTTTTCAGAGGATGAGTTGAGCGAAGCAGCAGAAACTGAGAACGAACAACCAAATCCTCAATTTAGTGTTCGAGGGAGTAGGCTGCCCGCCCGAACGATAGTTTCGCCATCCCAACCACCGCGGCCAGGGAGCCGAAAAGGAGCCGATAAACCAAGCCGCAAGCCACAGTTAGCTCGTCCTATCAATCCTCCTTCGCCTCAGACTTCATACAGATCGCCATATGGCCCAGCTTCAGGATCTTCTCATGTTCGTGAAGTCGACCGGCAAAAAAGTCAAGGAAACGACATGGATATAATAATGGCTGATTCAATTTCCGCTGATCTCAGTCCCAATACAGTGGAGTCCAACCAGGCACCCAGCCTAGTCAGTGATGACGAGGACTATGAAGCACCGTCCGAATCCGAAACCCCGAGCCCTAGCCCTTCAATGGCAAGTGATGAAGGCCCCGACAACATCGAGGTTCGGGATGGTGATGAGGGCAGTGTCAGGGGCACCAACGTAACCACCGCAGCAGCGTCAGACACGAAACCGGGACCGGAGATTCCGAGTCCTTCCAAACACCATCCTTCCCCAGTCCCTCGAGAAGTGCCTACTTACAAGAAGAAAGCACCGAGTAAGAAGAAGAGTGGGGCGAAAAATGCCGGACAAGCCTCCAGCGTTACTGTTCCTGCTTCCGCCACTGCTCCCCGCACAAACGACAAAGAGCAAAAACGCGTTAGTTTTGTGAGCCCAATCACCACTCCACCAAGAACCAAGAAGGATGGTACTGGAAAGAGACATCGTCGTGGATAGATTTGTTTTCCTGTTTGTAATACTCTCTCCAAACTTTTCCGTGAATGGTGTATTATCACGCCTTTCTCTTTGTTCCCCCACCCTCCACCCCTACACCTTTACTTGACTTGTTTTATTTCTTTTTTAATAAAGATTATATATTTTTCTTTTGCTGCAAAGCCCTTTCTATAGCCGAGACTCGGGAGATTGGTGTCTGTTTTGTACCCTTTGACCTGCCGACCTACCGAAACCGTGGGCCCTGGCAGGTGATTTGTTTGCCTGATGAAAACGAATTCCCTTTCTTACTCTCACTATGCCTTGTCGCGTTTTGCTTCTCTGCCTTTTGTTCTCTATACGAGCCTGCTTAGCCTTTTCCGACTTTGTCCTTGATTTTCTTCTTTTTCTTCTTCACTCAGCAATTCACATTACGGTTTTTTTTTTACAATACTGGGGGGAAGTCATACATGGGCGGGCATGGCATTATGGGATATCTTTGTGTTTTATTTCTTTCCTGCTGGGGTTTCATTTCGCTACCTTTCATTTTCCACGCTGGTTTCCGGGTTACAGGGTCGGTTTTTTTGGTTGGATATCGGTCTGGGTCTGGGTCTGGGTCTGTGTTCGGCTGGGCTGAGCTGGGCTGGGTTGATATCAGGAGCCATAAGGGATTCATTTTATGGCCACCAACCGGGTGGGATTGTTTGTTCAATTTTCTCGTCCACTGTTTGTTTTGTGTGCGATTCCTCAATTACACGCGTTTTTGTCTTGCCTTTGCCTTTGCTCTCTTTGTCCTTGTGAAAGGAACAGCAATCCTCTGCATCCCCTTTCAACCTGTCCCGTTTTCTTCCTTTCTCCGCCTCTGCTTGTGCATATGGCTGGCCGGGCATTCACCCCCTGAGCTCCGGGCCCTTCCCCCCTTTCCTATTTTCCTTGACTGCTCTGTCTTGCTCTGACACGAGGATACACTGGCGCATGTTTCCCGACCTATGATGCCCTTCCGCCTTTTACTTACCGAATCTCACTCATTCTGCTGTGATTATTTATCTATTTTACCCATTTCGCCGAAACGATGTCATCATATACACGTGCCATGCCACCTCAACCCTCCCCTCATTTACACATACATAAACAATATATAATTTGTACATACGTTGTGACCCATCATCTCCTCCCTTCCCCCCCCCACCAGCAATATGCCCCACCATATGATGATATCTTGATATGTTCCGAGTCTCCTCCCGGCGCTACTCAAATGACGCTTGCTTGCTTAAAAGAAGAGTTGACTCCAATGATATATATATTTCATGCCACAGTTAGCACTAGTCACGTACAGTTTCTTCCATTGAGTGATCTTTTTTTCATTGCTTTCCCCCTTATTTCCTTTCTGCTCCATTTTTCTCGTTTCCCTTGCGCTTATGATGTTGTTTCGTGTGCCTCTCCCATTTTTTTACTTTTATATTTATTTTTTAGCACATGTGGTTTGAGCCAAGCGAGTTCCCCCGCCCCCCCCGCCCCGGGCTTCTTATACATATATTTATTATATATATAGGTATATCATGGGATCATGTTAATATATTGAACGCCACAAGGGGAATATCCCCGAGAATGATCAAAATGAGATAGATACTTTACAACCCACGCCCATGATTAAGTTTTGAGGCGGTAAACTTTGCTTGAAAGTCGAGCTCTATTTTCAGATCTCCTCTTCGATAGCTCTGAAAGGAAGGAAATGAAACGTTTCTTCCATTGAATACAAAATTGCAATGGGGTCTTCAGCCATTTTATTATTCGCGCCGTTGTCAGCCATTATTTCCCCGTTCTCTTGGCGCGGATATTGTCTACGTTAGCTTCACGAGTTTACCGCGCGTGGCACCTGTCACCTCACCTCGCATCTCATTTGGGCCACCTTTACAGCAACCATTTATTATCTCCATTTGATGAGTTAACCTCCGAGTCTTTCAGTTCTATGTTCTGTTTTTATCCCTTGTGAAAGGCCTCATCTGGATAACGGACAAGAGTCGCAAGGGACTGCTTGCGGTTACGCGACGTATCTATCACTTGTTGGGAGAAGTACGCAGGTGGGTTAACATTTCATTGATATTTGTCCTTCGTCTGTCTCCTGGAGAAGGGCAGACTCCATTTTCTTCTCTCCTATGCATTCTAAATTACTGTGTTCATGTTTATGTCTCATAAACTTGGCCCCAATGTGCCTCCTCAATGCGTTTGTGAATTTTCTTCGTCTGGGAGACATAAGAAATGCATATGAGTGGTTTGTGGTTTGAAACCATGCATTTCTCTGGGATTCAGCATCTGAATATCTAATCTTATCAGAGATAGATGTGGATTGTTGGCCGATAATTATCGACTGAGTTATTTCTTCGCCTTTCAAACAATCTATATCAGTTTGATATGTATTTCTATCCAACTACTTTTTCGACAATGGCTTGATTATTTTCGATTATTTTCCTTAGACAAGCCATTCTCTTCTCCCTTAGGCATCTAGCTATCTGCTCTTTTATCTGTCGAAGGCCCTCGTTTACGAGATTAAGGATGGTTGCAACTGTTGACCCCCTTTCGGGCTATTTGCGGGTGGAAATAGCATATATCAATCACCCTGATAGCTGGCTAGAAGTTATCTGAAATGGTATCTTGCCATGAGCCCCCATCCCCCCCCCGAGGAGTGAAAATGTATTATATGAGGTGTATTTTTTCTTAATTGTGTTTTCGTTCAGTATTGCTTTGAGGTTCAGGATATGTTTCATCTAACGTCTGAATGTAGGCTGAAATCTGGCGTGTCTACCCTGTTCTCGGCATAAGAAAGGCTAGGGAGGGGATAATCCACTCCCACTCGTCGTGCAACTTTATTACTAGTCCAGAGCGATAATAAACCGAAATCAAAACGAAAACGAAAGATAACGAGCTAATGGCGTCTCAAAGGCCCCTCGCACCGGCCAGCATATCCCGTGCCACCATCTCTTTTCTGTTATCTCTCTACCCACATACCATCAGAAAGTTTTACAGGGCTAAACTGATAGCCAAGTCTGCACCGAAAGTGGGCCCAAAACCTGGTTCAAAACGGTCCACGGCGAAAAGAAAGGATGAGGGAACTATAGAAGCGGAAGTCGAAGCCTTTTTGAAATTGGATAAACTGCGCTATGAGACGATACCTGCTGCGCTGAAAGATAGAACTGGAGTTGCCGCTGGTACTGACACCGTTAAAGAAGCCGCGAAAAGACCAAGTAAAAAAGTAAAAGTATCAAAGACCGGTGATGGTTCGTCCCTTTCGGGATGCTTCCTGGAGAAGGATGAGATTGTCAATCTTATGGACTGGAAACTGTAAGCTTTCTTTCAACCAAGGAGTTTTGTTTGTTCCATCTTCAACCAAAATATACTCAAATCATTTTCACAGCAAACATGGCTCCCACCGACCAGCCCTCATGGGCATGATACGGTCAAATCCAGACTCTCTCGTTCAGTCCACTACCATGACGGCCTTTTCACAACTCCGGGACGCGCTCTCCAATACAGGAGGTGAGGCTTTTCCGGGCACTCCGCTCGAGACATTGACGGGCCCACTGAGGGGCGTGGGGCCTGCCACTGCGTCTCTTTTCTTGTCCATTGCCCCATGCCATGTCCTTTCAGATGATACAAACAACACGAGTATAAACGCGGCCCCCTTCTTCAGCGATGAGCTTTTCAATTGGCTCTGCCTGGATATATACCCGCATGGCTTCCCCAACAACAGCGGCGGCGGAGGCGATGATGGCCAGAGATCCAAGGGAAAGTCACCAGCAACAAAAGAGACTAAAATCAAATATAATATGAAAGAATACAGAGACTTATGGGAAGCTGTGAGAGAGCTTAGGGGCAGGATTAATCAGATTCCTGACCAAAAGGAGGGGTTAGGAGAGGGTCGGGGTAGTGGGAAGGGAAGTTTCTCAGTGTTGGATATTGAGAGGGTGGCCTTTGTTATTGCCCATCTTGAGGTGTCAGGTTATGAGGAAAGGATGGAGGAGGCATCGGTGATAGGAGTTCTGGACAGTGGTAAGGCCAATGATGATTTAGTCGCGGCACCTATGGGTGCAAATACTGAGATGAAAGCTGTGAATGTAGGGAGAGGGAAAAGGAAGAGAGGATAGAGCGTTTCGTGAAGGGGTTTAGGGAGTGTATTTGGGAGACAAGTACTCTGTAGGATATATCGTCTGATCTGTATATCTCATCGCTAAATGTCCGAAACCAACGTCAATCTACCATTCCATGCGTTCATTCTCACCAATGAATATACCTGGAGCGAAAGGAAGATTGAGATCAGACCCGAAAGAATAATCTAATAAACTACATCAATCAAAAAGAAGGCTATTAAAATTCCACAGTAATTATCCCACAAGCCCCTTGAGCTTCCGCTGTCAGTTTTCCTAATAGAGCACACGGTCGCCCTATATTTCCCCTTGCACATGCGGCAAAGTGAACTGATTATTCCTGACAGCTTCAATCCCTCAGGTCAATCAATTTTCAACAAGCCTACCAACGGGCTCAACCCAGAAAACGAGCAAATAGAACTTATACACAAAATATCAACAAACGTCGCCTCCGCCAATTTAGCACAAAAGAAGATACCAATGTCTTCAATCTTAATTACTGGCCCTTCCCTTGCCCAGTTTGCAACCAACGGTCAAAGTCGCCCCCTCCTTCAAACGCCCAAGGCACACCATTTAAATACCAATCCACACCCACCAAGCACTTACATCAAATATCCAACCCCCGCAATCAACATCCAGACCAGACCTCCCAACCCCATCTCAACAACACTAACCACGATCGCTGGCGCGGCATTCGGCGTCTCTGCCGCCGATGCTGGGCCTGTCCCGGTAGGTTTGCTGCCCCCCGAAGTTTGCGACGCACGGCTACCACCGTTTCCTGCGGTGTCTGAAGGTTTTGTAGCAGTGGGTGGTGGAGCCGTCGGAGACTCGCGCGCTGTGCCGAATTGCTTCGCGGCGTTGCACATCGCGACTTTTGACGATTCAACGCCATGTCGGCCTTGGTCGCCGGGGCAGTTGTTGTAGCAGCTACATTTCGTGTTTGGGGCTGGTTAGTGATCTGAGCCGTTGACTGTTTTTCCCCTGGAACTTAACTGTGGTGTGGTAGAGAGGGGAGCGTGGCGGGGGGAGGAGAATATGATGTTGACTTGAGTATATACATACGTCAAAACATTGTTGTGATGGGTGCAGAGGCAGTCCCAATCCTGTGTGGGGCAGGTGTTGAGAATGGCAGTGGTAGATTTCACACAAGCATCGAGAATACTAGGCGTTGGGATTCCTGGTTAGCAACAGAATTTTGGAAATATTCCACGCGATTCGCGGACTGCTTTCCCCCTTCTGCATCACTATGATCTCCGTTTCCTTCATCTTATCAATGAGAACAAATCACATACTTCTGTGCCGCACATTTGCTGGTGCTAGCATTTTGTGGCTCGGCGGCTGCATTTACATTTGCCACGATAACGAAAAAGAAAGTCAGGAGCGCAGATAGAGAAATAAACGAATGCATATTTGGCAGTAAAAACGGAAAATCAAATGAACAGATAGATAAAAAAAAAATATTAACGATTGCTTTGTTTCTCTTTTTATCCCTTTTCTGAAACGAAAGTGCTTTGCCTGCCTTTCGTTTAATTGACTGAGAAGCGCTTGAAGGCCGGTGGGTATAAACGAATGAAACGGACCGGATGATGAGGAAGAAATATAAAAGAAAGTTGAAAATGAGCGTGAGAGAGAGTATATGAGAATATTTTTGTTAACGATTGATCCAAGGGAACAAGAAGCCAGGAACAGAACAGCTTTGCTTCACCCGCGTCATAGACATCGGACACAAAACAGGGGAGCACGCGATGTGGAAAAGGGGGGGGGAAACCAAGCCGAGAAACACCTTGCTGGGAAAAGCAAGGCGAGTAACTAACGAACAATAATAGCTCCTGTTAGCAGAGCCAATGTGTTACAGACTTCACAGACTATTTGAAGCCGAGAGCCGGATCTGGATTCTTGCTGTGCTAGGCGTGGCGCTTTGGCTCAAGCCATGTTGTACTCAGCAGGGTGACATACAGATTGTATGTATATGGGCATCCCACATATCTGATGATATTTCTCGATAAGGTGAAGGCAAAAGCCAGGGCAGTATTAAGTAAATTGGTGGTGGGTGGTATCTTGGAAATCCTTTGCTTGCGAAGTTGCGAGATCTCTGAACAAGGCCGTAAAATCAAGAGGAAATAGCCGGAAAATAACTAACGAAATAAAAACGGCGCTCTCTTGATAACTTCAAGAACAGTCTGGAGCAGGTATCAATGAACATGATACTTTGAAACCATGGTGTACTCTAGTCTGAGAAACCTGTTTCAGTGGCGTCCAGGCCTAAACACTGTGCAGGTAAATGGGTCGAGCGGGGTTGGGGAAATGTAAGTGTGTGATACTTCCAAAAACATGGCTTTCTTTATTCCTGGAATCATGGATATTGTAAAGCCAACCTGATGCGACGCGGGAGAAGAGAGCGGGATAAAACATATAAAATATAAAAATATAAAATACGCTGCAAGATCCCGGCCTAAAGGCCGGTCGAGGTCAAAATTGCCGTTTTGGGAATCGAGCTCAGCTGCGTGATTATATAACCAACATTTCTTTCCATAGACACATACGCGCACACCCATATATGAAAATTGCTTTATTTCAAACGATTGGTGATGTCACCAGGTTGCAGGTTGCAGGTTGCAGCAATGGGCAATTATATAATTATGAAAGGGGGAAGGAAATGGGGGGAATCGTTACATACATACGGTGGCAAGGAGTGAAAGGATAGGAAAAGGAACACAATATATTGCCAGTCATCACTAAGAGGAGACAAGGAACAAGTAGAGGGAAACAACATATAGAGGAAAATAGATGCGGAGAGAAAGGAAGGAGAAAAAGGGGGAGGAAAAAATTCTGGGGCACAGTGATAGAGAAAGAGAATATGATGGGAAAACGGGGTTATTTATGTCATGATAGTAAATAGGATGCTTTGCTTTCCCCGTTTCAATTCCTCCCTACCCACCCTGCTTGGTCTCTACATTATACAGAAGACAGAGCGAAAAACATGGAGAAAAACACAGGATATACACAAAATATACGGCAGTAGGGTGAAAGCTTATAGAAGCACCTCGGACAAAGACAAAAAGAAAATATGAATATGGGTCGGCTGCTCTGATGGAAAGTAGAAAGTAGGAATAACAACAAGAGATTTAAATAACATATGCATGGCTTGGGGCTTCATTTACTCCTGGCCGAAGCCTAAGGTCTCCTCAACAGCAATAGTTAGCTTATGTTGTAGTTGCTCGTACGTCTTATACGGTGGTAGGTCCAAGCGGTTAAAACTGTGATGTTTCCGGAGCTGTTAGTACGCAAAGATATATAGAGAGTAGACAGGAAGGAGAAAGGCAAACTAGAGTAGGAAATGAACATACCAAGTATGCGACTTGGGCAGCGCGGTGATCTCTCCAGATTTCTCAATGGTAAACCTCCGGGGCCCATCGCTGCCTTGCAGGTCCTTAAAGCCGTTAACTGGAATGCGAGAGGTACCCGTTGCGAACTGCAGGAGGCGAGATTTTTGCTCCGCATCCCAGCTCCGTATGACCTTCCAGAAGTTTTGGATCACTTCGTCCTGCTCCTGGTAGCCGCGATAGTCGGTATGTTTCTTCCAGTCATCCACGTCGATATCGGCAATACCACCAATGAGCAGCTCCAATTCACGCTCGTCAAAGACATTGACGAGGTCGGCTGGGATAAGCTCGTTGAATCCAGCGATGAAAGCATTGAACTGCTCTTCTACTCTTTTTTGGATTTTCCATTCTGTGATCAATCTATTTATTAAAGCGTTGATTAGTTATAATATTACCTATTATAGAGAGTTTGGTCTTGGCGCATTGTATATACTTACTCAACATATTGCTTTTTGTTTTCGTTGGTAACTGGGATGTTACTGCCATTTGGTATCAAGTCAACAGTCTTCCTCTCGCCAAATTGGTCATCGTCAATGGAGAATGTAAGCTCGTCAAATACACCGGTAATATCATGTTCCCTGATTTACATGTTAGCAAAAACTGGGTGTACTCGTGACCATAAAAAGAAATAAAAACATACAATGTCCATGTTAGATTTCGGTGGAAATCTTCATCGACACCCTCCATATCCTGCAAAGTAACCTTCTTCCTTAACATCATCTTATAAAATGCGCCGATGAAGAACGAATCAAGGAAGCGGCGATGGAAAATGGCAAGGCCGACAACACGCCCTATGAACTTGAAATAATTCAAATGTTCAGGATTAATACCGGAATGCGGGTTGATCTGGAGAGTGTAGTTATCATGCGCGGAATATTCGAATAGACAGTAGAACGGGTTAAACATTTCGTGGGAAAGCAAGAAGAAAAATTCTCTGTGTTTTCCCCATATGTCAGTCAGTTTTTCACCACTAAATTCAACAGCGACAACAAAACTGAACTCAAATAAACGAACCTCGAAAGACCACCATAATCGAGCCCATCTTCTCCATCGAATTTGATCATTAGCCTCTTCTTCAAATCCGACGCACTCTGGCGCATGATTTCCGCGTACGAATCTTCGAAAATAGCACCTCGCCGGACTTTGACATGGCATTGGCCAGACATGATCCGCAACGCCGGCTGGGATCTGAAGTAAATAAGCTTGCGTCGGAAATCGCGCTTGTATTGCGGAACACCTTGGTCGAGGGATGAGGGGAGTCGTGGATCATCCCAGGTGGTAGTCTTCGTATTGTGATCAACAAAGTACACTCGAGCTGTGTTGGTAAGCCGCATTTCCCAGCCACTTGGTAGCGGGCCGAGCTGAGACACAGGCTGTTGTTGAATGGTGGTATTATTCCCATTAGCATTTTGACCGTACATGCGGATATATTGCTGTCGACGCGGATCAACCCAGGTGGTCGTTCTCGTGTTATGATCCACAAAATATGGCCGACCCTCCGGGGTATAACGTTGTTCCCATCCAGCTGGAAGCTCGCCAGTACCGGCTGTCGTAGCTCCGGTGGCCATCATAGAAGCCGCATTTGCATTGGTAACACCAGGAGGGGTGCCTGCCTGCTGAGAGTCTGGTAGATTTGGCGAATTTGCGCCTGTGCGGTCTTCGGGAAGCATTCGGCTTTGATGGGCCCTGCGCTCCATCTGCATATTGGCTTCCAGTTGGGTGCGTTGGGCCTGCTCGCTGTAGTGCTGCGAAGGACGTGTCCATGTCGTCGTTCTGGTGTTGTGGTCTACGTAATACGTCCGGCCTAGATTATCTTCTCGTCGTTCCCAGCCCGCCGGTAGCCTTCCTTGGCTGTCCTCGAAGGAGCTCAGGTTGACTCTAGAAGACGTTGATCCATTCGCCGTCTGAGTAGGTCCCCCCAGCAGGGAACCTGAAGGGGTGGGGGTTGCGGCGGAAGGAGCTCGAGCGGGAAACATGGACGCGGAGTTAGCCGCAGCTGGCTGATCGCTGGCTATTTGGCTAGTGGCGGTAGTAGTAGCCGACGTGGAAGACTGGGGACGAAGTTGCTGCTGGTACGAAAGGTTTGAAGATGGAGGGGCGTTATGAGGAGGGCGTAGGGAACCGTTCTGTGGCGGAACGGGTGTCGATAGGTTAGTAGATAGGTTAACGATCAGTTTCCCGTGGACAACAAGATTATCATTGGATTTCTTCAGGTCTCTCGTAAGCATTTCTGTAAAGGAGGCGGAGTAGTTTAGCAAGAGTCCTTGGTATCGAATAGTGGCCGTGGGATTTCGGGGAGAGAGTATTCACCATCGTCACCAACGCCTTCTAAGTCTATCACATCCCCGATGCGGACATTTATGACACCTAAGAAACCCTGGTCCTTCTTCTTGAACTTCTTCTGGTCGAAAATCTGAATGGCGAGGATGGAATCCTCCGTGACTCTCCTAAATATTGACAAAAAAAGGATCGGTTAGACCCAACCGCAGTGTAACGTGAATAAAACAGGGCTTGAAGTAAGAGCTGTCGTACAGGTCAAAGACTTCATTCCAATATGGGTTGAGTGTCTTCTTGATCACCGAGGTAGTATGAGTTTGTTCACCACCAACCGTGGCAACTGCGAACGGATCGGGGAACCCTGAACAATTCAAACGTTGTCTACTTGTCAGCATGAAGTTCCCGGTCTTTAAATAGGTGTCTTTCCCCCTCTATCGGCCTGTTTCTTGTTGACTTTCATCGATAGTGGGAAGTTTCGAACTCACGGAAAACATCGCGTTTGTACAGTCCATCAGCGGCGATGACTATAGCTCTTCGTCAATATAGGGAAGGTAATCAAGAGCGGGTCAAAGGATATATTGATCCTTACTTGTTACTCTAAGATTAGGTTGGCTGGAGGGGCAAGACGACAGATTAGCACATACCCCAGACAAGAAATGGGGGTGCAACCTAGCGATATAGAAGTCTATAGAACAAAGGGAGGCCAAAAACATACGCAGGCAAGTTGGAACCCATTCTGACGGCAGTCCTAGCTCAGCAGGCCGTCTCCGTCTTTCAGGACGGTGGAGATATATGCTGAGGGGTGGCGGATGGAGGTTCACATCCAGCGGGGAAGTGAGCGGCAACAGCAGCAACAAAACGCCAAGAGGAGAGATAGACGCAAATCCTGCGCACTCGAACGGGGGGGGGGAGGCGAGATGTAGTCTCGATGCAGGCAGGGAAAAGACCGAGATAGGAGGCGTGGTTGGAGTTGTTCGTGCTGGGTAGCGAGCGAGGGAACGATGGGTGTCAGATGCAATCGAAGACGTGGGAGCCGCCGACTGAGGCTGAGCAGTGGGACGGGCCAATCGCCGGCCCGCAGCAGGTCGAGGGTGCGGTGGCGCGCGCCCAGAGAAAAAAGACCCGGGACGTCAAAACCTAAGACAGACAGGCCCAGTTGTCAAAGTTAAGCAGGACGGGAGGAACGGGAGGAGCCTGGGGATTGACACGCTGGGAATTGGCTCGGAATTGAAGTTGTTGCGACGCCAGACAGATAACTAGCTCATAGTTGATGTTGCAGAAAATGGAATGGGCAACACTGCGCCGCTAGAGCAAACCCCTTCGTCCGGGCGTTGTATACGGAGATCTGGCATCCGCATAAATATCACACTTTATGGGGGACTATTTAGATGCCATGCTAGAATTACGGTCTACAGGAGAAAATAGCAAAGTCACAACAAATAAATATTTTGGCATTCATGGGTAATCTTTAAGGCGCATCGTTGATATCTTTTCCGTTGGAAAATGATATACATAGCCAAGCCCCGCCGCTGTATAATGACGATATATCCCCAGTTTTTTCAGCTGGGACCAATTGTCGATGGAAATATCAACGTGAGCAAAAGCAACATCCCGTCGCAATGTACTCCGTAACCTGTATTGTTTTGTTCGAATAGCCTACCTCCAAATCTCGAGCTGCAAGATAGCTCTCACAGATTTATAGTAATCTGCTGTTCACTCAACCCCAAAGCAAGAATAGAAGAAAAGAACAGAAAAGAAAGGAAAAGAAACGGAGAGAGTGAACAAGAACAAAGAAATAAAGGATGCAGATTTGAGAGTGGGACAAACAAAAGAGGAAAATAGAATAAATAAATGAATAAATCAAAAATAAACAAACTGAGGAAATAGAACACAATTCACATAGACATTCAAACCCTCATTAAATATCCCACCTCAGTTTCGACTTTTGCCCTTGTGCCCTGAGACTCAAAAATTTTGGAACAAAAAAAAACAAGGAGCCACATAAATTGCCAAAATTCAACCTCGCATTTGCCCATATCATATCAATATTCATACACACCACACGCACACCCATACCCCCCATCTCCAAGTATTCGATTCGATCCGATCCGAGCTGATCTGATTGGATCCCGATCGTTCTCTGGGTAGGGGGGCTATGGGTGGATTTTCGGTCGGTGGGATAACGAGTTTCCATTTCTTCTTCTCTCCGGCCGCGGTTCCCCTCATTTTCTTCAATAAGTACAAAACTATTCCCCCCCCTTCTTCATTAAATTGCGAAAATCGATGTATAGTGCGGTCGGACAAAGAAAAGATATTTTTTTTCAAAAAAGATATTCCTGTCTCCTCTTTCTTGCTGGGCGGGTTTATTTTTAGTATGGTGCATATCCCCTACCCCGACCTCTATAGCCTCCACGGTATACGCCTCGGGGAGGGAATCCGCCACGTCCGAATCCGCCGCGACCGGGGCCACCCCGGCCACGACCACGCCCTCGGGTCATTCCTGGTAGATTGGTTCGTTTGGGGACGACCTAATGAGGGGAGAAGGGAAAGGGGAGACTACGTTAGTATATAATTTCATAGATAACAAATAAAGGGCGAGGAGAAGGTTTTGTCTGGGGGGACGGTAGCTTGCTCACCTTCAAGTTTCTCCCGCGGAAGACACTCTCGTTCAAAACAAGTGCTTGAGCCACAAGACTCGGCTCCGTGAATTCCACATACGCATACCTGCGTGTATTTATACCAATTAGCGCTCCATCTCTTGCCAGGCAGCGCGGATGCAATGTTTATAAAAAAGGAATAAAATATAGAAACAATAAAGATGAAAAACAAAGAGCGAAACACAGCTAACTAATCCATGACAGCACAAGGGGCGTCAATAGCAGCAGCTGTAGTAGCAGCTGTAGCATAGGAGAAAGAATAAGGGCAGGGCGAGACAAACCCCTTAGGATGGCCGGTGAACTTGTCGAGCAAGATGGTGACCCGATTTATCGACCCGCAGCTCTGGAAGTGTGCCTGGATCTCCTCCGGCGAGGCACCGTAGTCGACGTTGCCGACGAAAATGCTCCGCGCGTCGATGTCCTCTTTATCCTCGCGCAGGCTCTCCGACTGCTGGTCCAGCGACGCTTGCATCTCTCGTAGTTTGGCGGCTTCGGATTCCATCTCGGCCACCCGTCGTTTCATGGCGGCGATTTCTTCCTAGAACGGGAGAGGAGCGGGCCTTGCGTTAGCTGGATGATTTTTGTGATTTTTTGTCTCGGAATCAAGTAGCAGTACAGCAGGTAGGAGGCGGGAAGCGGGAGGTTTCGGGATTTCCTCCTTCAACTCCCAGGGTCTCTCAGATGTGCATGTACTGTGCATGTACTGTATATGTATATCTAAAAACTCACCTCCTCATCGCCAGGTTTCTCATGTGTCTCCACCCGCTCATCAGCGATATCAGCTGTATCAGCCATGATGACCGTGATTAGAGTGTGTTGAAAGTGTCCCCTCTTTTTGCGAATTCCCTGGATTGGATGTTTAGGTAGAGCTGATAAATCTAACCAAATGGGCGGCGCGTCCGGAGATATATAAGGAGTCGGGTGTTTTTCTGCTAAAAACAGCAACGTCTGTTTTGAGGCACAGATATAATAAGGAGGCCGACGATACGAAGGAAGTCAAAAGGGTCTCAAAAGAGGAGCTGCAAAGACGGGTTGCTTCGTTGTATGTTTTGCGTTGTAATGTAAATTGCTCTTGGATGAGATTGGTTCTCTCGTTCTCTGCAGAAACAGCCGCCAGCTGCTTTTCTGGCGCGGGTGACGGATTAGGCATGGCGCCATCTGGACCGCCGTTCAAGGCCGGAACCTGAGATGGCAGAGGGTATTGATCATATGGAATCGCTGATTTTATTTAGAATTTAACGGATATTCTAACTATTACTTATTCCTATTTAGTTCGTTGTTTGTTTGACAGGGCTTCAATTCTTGCTTTGCAACGCTGGCTCGTTACTACTGCTGACAGGATCTTTAGTAAAGAGATCCCGATGATGAATACATATACTCCGCACACGGACATGGAAACAAGCAGTAGTAGACGCGGGAGAAGCATAAAGCCCGCAGCAAACCATTGGACGGCAGGTACAACACAATTAACGTGAAGAATTGAAATCTGGCCTCCAGAAAAGGCCTGCTGGAGGTTCCAGGGCAATACGATAAGCCATATGAGAAATACGCGGAAAATAATAGCAAGAATAATTTTTAATTTCTGCGACAGCTCCGATATGTACACCATACAAAAATTAAACTTAGGAATAGAAAACGAAATAGATAAGAACACCTTTGCAGAGAGTTAACAGATAAAAGGGGGAAAAACTGGCGAAAACGGTAAATGCCAATCGACGAATGTTCTGCAGGCATGATCATGAAGCAGGCGGCGGTGCGGGTTGTTTACGAAACGAGACCTTCTCAACGGAGACAGTTTCCGCTCCCTGCGCGTCCTTGCGTAGCTGGTATACGTATAGAACGAGCACATCACCTTGCACCTGTATAGAAAATTAATCAGCAATCCATCCGCATCCCGAATGAAAGATGGGACCACCCCATATAGTACGGGATGGCAAAATAAATAAATAAATATCAACAAAAACGACTCACATCCATCAAACAAAAACTAGGTGTCGGCTCCTCTGCTTCCAGCCCACCCGACGTCGTAAAAGCCCCAGTCGCACTGCCCGGGTTGACGAAGAATCTCCCTTCCAACTCGTACGCTTCGAATTTATGTGTCCCGCCCCACAACAGCACATCGACGTCCATCTGCCGCGCGGCTATGAGCAGAGAGTCCGCATCGCCGGGAGGTATGATGGTGTGGCCATGGGTAAAGCCGATGCGTAGGCTACCATGCGTAACAACTTTGGAGAGGGGGAGGTTGGGCGAGTCGACGTCGAAATCGCCTTTGACCAGCTGGAGGTCCGGGGCGATTTGGCGGAGGAATTCGAAGGTGTCGCGATCGGTGAGGTTGCCCAGGCAAAGGATCTGGCCGATTTTACCGGGTGTGAGGAGCTTCTTGAACTGTATTGTGTTTGGTTGTTTGGTTAGTCCATTGAGATGACGTTTGTAGTGTAGCTAGCTTGCGAAAAGGAGCTGCTTGCGATTGCGGGGAAACAGAGCACGGGGTACTGGTTTCGTGCGAACCTTTGCTGGAATATCCTATTATTACCATCATCATTGCAGGTGGACGTTAGCACAAGCATTGGTGGTACTCTCCTCAAGTAGTCCAAGGAAACGGAGGTGGGCTACGATAAGGCGTATAGGAGCGGGGATTCGACATACCGGAGCGCGGTCAGGGACGAAGAGGTCGCCGATGGCCAGGACCAGGCGAGAGGTCATACTTGTAGGAGTGGTCCTCAACAACCCATTCCTGGAAGATGCTACTGATGTGAGATGGTAATAGCCTTTTTCTTCCTCACTTGTCGTTGTCTCCGCGTGTTAGATTCGTTGTATCCCACTCCTGTTCTGTCATGCCCGGTGGTTGCGATTCGCTGACGCCTGCTGTCCCTGGGCTGCGGCTGCGGCGTCTATTTCCCGAAGCGGACCGGAGTCTTAGCGCCTCAGCCCTAGCAGCGCATTTCCTTTTTTGGAATATCCCAACTCGAGCCTGGGAAACTTCTGCTGGATACCTATCATTGGGAATCTCTTTTAACACTGGTAGCCGAATAGAAGGGTAATAAATCGGGCAATAGGACGGACCAATTGACCACCTGCAACCACCCTCCCCGTGGCAGGTTTTTTTTAACAAGGGTCTGTCCCCGTCTACTCTTGATATTCAATGAATGTCTACTCGTGGAAGCAACTTCACGGTACCGTCAGCCGTGGATCCATAAACCAGACGCTGAGAACGGAAAAGAGAGAAAAATATGAAGCTGACAAAAAAAGACAGATGAACAAAAAACATACGAAAGCCCGGATTCGCTGGTGGTCACCCACCCAACTACTAACAGGCCGGCGAGTGGCTTGAGTACGGCTGAGCGGACGGGAAGCCCTATTTTCCACTCCCTATGTTCGTATGTGCTAGGAGAGGTTAGAGATTCCCCTTTTATAGTGGCGTTTTCTTTTACAAGTGTTTTGACGCAATGCTACGTAACAGAGCCTTGGTCAGCTCCCGCACCGAACAACGCGTTGAGTTCTAGCATAGCTAGGCCTGCCTGAAATCTAGTGGAAACCGCCTCGCCAGACGTGTATTTAATATTGAAGCTCCCAATGCGAAAGGTAAATCCTTCTCGATCGAGAAAGGTGACTTTAGCTACTAAGTTACTTTACGTTTCAAGTTCCAATCGATAGCTCTCTGGCGGATTGCATGAAGGGGGGACCAATTATCCATTTCGTTCCCAATGCTCCATTATGCCCACTCACCTCTCGCAAGGCCGCATCTCTCACCGGCAGCCTTACAGTGTGTAATCTGTAGGCTCATTATTAGTTTGCGATGTGGGTAGGAATACTGTTATCGGAAGCCTCCGACGTCAGCGGGCAGCGGGCATCGGCATGCTCCACTGGCGGTTGCGTGCATCAATTTTAGGCGATTATCCATTCTCCTGGTCGAATAGGATGGCTTGGGTAGTTTTTATTGAAAACTAGTTGGAATATATAAAGTTACCCAGTAGAGATAAATTTGTATTTGAGGCGTAGCCTGCCCCGAGAGGGAAATGTTCAAATTGTCCGGAGTATGTACCAGAAATGAAATATTTATAGACAGTTCCACTCCCGAATGTTGGCTTTTCTTTCATGTAGCCTGCTGTTGGAAAATACTATGCATCCGTATTGCAGTTGACAGACCTAGTCACAATTTTAAAACCAACAAGAAAAGAAAAGAAATAGCTTGTGGTTGATAATAAATCCAATTCAATTCAACGCATGTGGTAAGTAAATACATATATCTGGCCAAAATAAGAAATTAGCCCTAACCAATTGGACGGCAAGCTAACAATTCTTTGGGTCAACAGAAAAAGGATAAACGCAAAGGAAAAAAGAAAAGAAAACGAAAAAAAGCAAAGAAGAGCCTTATTTAGATTCGACTGGTCGGGGTTCTTTGGCCAGACTGGGAATATTTAATATTTCACTCTTCCCTCGCTCTCGGTCGAAATAATCCTCCAGCTCTATTTTCTCCCTCCTCCTCCCAAGTAGTAGAACAGGCCAATCCTTGCAGCCTCCGCATCTGCAGATTGGCTGCCAAAAACCCTGGGAAACAAAGCCCCAAAAGCATATGCTTAATAGCCTTTCTTCGGCAGTCCGAGCAGTGGCCCGGCTCAAGCCCGCGGGTGGAGAAATCGTCCTGGCTCCCTCACGGGCAAACCCGCGTCTGAGCCTGATCTCTCGCCATCTGGATCAGAGACTCCCACTGCCGGCCTTAAACACGCCTTTTTCGACCGAGAGATCTGTGTCTGTCGAGCCCGACGACCTTGAATATAAACCCCTCCAGCGGACCCCGCCTCTCCTCAACCACAAGCACACTCCTGCTACTCCCAGCAATCGCAAAGATCCTGCTGCCAAAATGTCCTCCCAAGCCCCGCACTCGACGCTCCTGATCCCAGGCCCCATTGAATTCGACGATGCGGTGCTTCAGTCGATGTCCCATCATGCGTACGTATTTGCTTCTCCCTAATATCTATTATTTCCCTTTTATGCATTTTCCTACAGTTCCGTCCCCATTGCTCTACTCTTAACTAACCAAACTGAACTTTTCCGCCGCCGCCGCACAGTGAGAGTCATGTTGGCCCCGCCTTCGTAAAGACATTTGGCGAATCCCTCTCTCTCCTTCGACGCCTTTTCCAATCTACTTCCCCATCTTCCCAACCCTTCCTCCTCGCCGGCAGCGGCACATTGGGCTGGGATCTTGTCTCCGCCAACCTTATCGAGCGCGGCGAAGATGCCCTCGTCCTGCACACCGGCTACTTCGGCGATTCTTTCGCATCCTGCCTCGAAACCTACGGTTCCAAAGCCACCCAACTCAAGGCCCCAATTGGCCAACAACCCTCTCTTGCCGAGATCGAGCAAGCCCTGACCGCAAAACCCTACAAACTCCTCACCGTCACCCACGTCGACACCTCCACTGGCGTCCTCGCAGATATCAAGTCCATCGCCGCCCTCGTGCGCCGCGTCAGCCCAGAAACCCTCGTCGTTGTCGATGGTGTCTGCAGCGTCGGTGCCGAGGAGATCGCTTTTGATGCCTGGGACCTCGACGTCGTGCTTACCGCCAGCCAAAAGGCCATCGGCTGCCCGCCAGGTCTCAGCGTTGTTATGGCCTCCGGCCGCGCTATCCAGCGATTCGAGAGCCGCCAGTCCCCACCAGCCAGCTACTACGCCTCCATGGCAAACTGGCTGCCCATCATGCGCAACTACGAGGCAGGCAAACCATCCTACTTCGCCACGCCCGCTACCCAGCTCGTACACGCCCTGCACACCACCCTGACCCAGGTAACCAGCAAGCCGCTGGCAGACCGCTTTGCGGCACACAAAGCTGCCTCGCAGCGTGTTAAACAGGCTGTTGCCGAGCTGGGGTTGCAGCAGTTGGCGACCAAGCCCGAGGACCAGGCTTCTGCCATGACGGCCATCCGGCTGCCGGAGGGCATGACGCCGCCAGATATCCTGCCGGTGCTTGGGAAGAAGGGCGTTGTCTTTGCTGGGGGGTTGCATAAGGAGATTGCGTCCAAGTATATCCGTTTCGGACATATGGGGGTTAGCGTGACGGATCCTGGACGGAATGATATTGACAAGGCGATTGTTGCGTTGAAGGAGGCGTTTGCGGAGGTGAAGAAGTAATAGAGTTCCTTTTATCTTCTGTATCTTTCTTTTTTGTTCTTTTGAGGGGAGTTTTGTTCTCTGAATATATATTTGTTTTCGAAATTACTTTAATGTCAGTCAATCAGTTTACGGAATATGAAAGCGATAGAACAGGCGGGATCTCTCTCTGGCGAAGGGGACTGGAGATTGTGTTTAGAGGTGCCTACACAAAAATGAACCGCTTTTAATATTCCGCAGGCGGGGAAATTATGGGTTTGTATATAGGTAAAGATGAATGAATACACAAACGTGAGATTATAATTTCTTCCGTACTTTGTGTATATCCTCTCAAGATAACAAAGAAATAAGGCATTCTCATATAGTGAGCGCAAGGACCACCATTACCGAATAATTGACAGATACTTACGGAGAAATTCGACATGAGAACATAATGGCTTCTTTTCAAGCTCCAAGCATCTGGATCTAACTAGTACTCAAGCGGAGAGAAGCTAGCTGGGGTAGTAATATGCCCGCTCTACATCCCTCAGCACAAAATACGGGAGAAAATGAAACAGTCTACCAAACCTAGCACGGAGAAGTAGGAGAAGAACCACGGGAGGGTTCAAGGGTAGTGTAATAAAGATAACTGAGCAGAACTGAACTACAAGGTAGGGAGGGGGTTGAGGCGAAAAAAAGTAAAAAATAAGTAAAATAGAAAGGGTCAAAAATGATATTAACATCAAGTTAACGAACCGCGGCAAGAAGAAAACAGATCTAAGGACAAAATACGTACGGCGAAAAATAAAAAACGGGTAGCATACTATCTATTTAAAGAAAAAAGAAAGAAGATGGGAAAAAAGGTCAAAAAATCAAAACATGAATAAAAAAGGGGGTAGCCACCCCTCCAAAGGTTGTTCGTTATGTCTACCAATCATCATCGTCCTGCGGCCTCATCGCGCTCTGCCTCTGCCTCAATGCCTCCGCAAGACCACCCGCAAAACTAGCACTGTTCATACTATTCGGGGTGGCACGGCCACTCCCACCCGATGAGTCGTGCGAGTTCATGCTAACCGCGCTGTCTCGCGGTGCCGGGGGTGGCGCGGGTTTACGACCGGCAATTGGCCGTTTGGCTGGGGGAACGGGTGGGGTGGGTTTGGCTTTCGCGGCGGCGCGGGAGGCGCCGTTGGTTACAACAGGGTTTACGGGTGTGGCGTTGGAAAGTGCGGAAGCTCTGGGAGCGGCTGGGGGTGGTGGAGGAGGGGGTGGAGCGGCTGCCGCGGGGGTTGGAGCTACGATTTCTTCTAGATAGGCTTCGGGTGCCCAGCCTTGGGCGGAGGTCGTCGTGTTCATGCAAAGCCACCAGCCTGGGAATTCACGCGTTATTAGCATATTTCCGGTACGTGTTCTTTTGAGATGGAAATGGGAAAATAACGATGAGGGGCGGGGGTTGGGGTGTTCTTGAAGCTTACCGTTTCCTTCTTTTGCCATGATTTGGACTATTTCGCCCTTCTGGACGGAAAGCTCGTTAGAACGCTCGCTGGTGAAGTCATACAGAACCTTGGCGGTATCCTTTTTGACTGCTGGCGGTGCGGCCGGGGGAGGTGGTGGAGGTGCTCGAGCTTGTCCGGAGGCAGTTCTGGTATGGCTGACTGGGTTGGCACCTACGGGTATTGCGGCCCGTGGCACGGTTCTGGAACCAGTAGCTGCGGCCGGGGGGGTGGCTCGCGGCAGAGGTTGAGGTGTGGGTGTTGCCTTCGAAGCGGCTGGTCGCGACGCCAATTTTGATGGCCCTCCTCCAGGTCCCCCAGGCCGAAGCAACTTGCCCTTGGTGATCGGCTTGCCAGCTACCTGTCTCGGTCTTGGAGTCGGTTTCGATACCGAATCTGGTGGCTGTCCTGGACTAGTGTGAATTGTTCCACTTTTGTACAGATCATCTCGAACAACAGTCGAATCTTTCATCGTTTTAATCACAGCCAATTTTCCTGGCTTTTTGTTGTATTCAATACTGGAGGCTTGTTAGCTTGCAAGTAATGGATGTAGTAAACTTTGGGTTGGCAGAGAGAAAAACTTACGTGTCGGCGAGTTTGAGATTGAGTTGACCGCGAAGCGCATTGGAAAGGTATGTAAAAAATTCAGTCTTGAATACACAGCTGATAAGAGGGTCCGGCTCCTGCGGGGATCCAACTCCAAGAGCAAACCAGTCATCTTTCAGCCTTGATGCGCTGACAAATTTGATTGCGCCGATCGATATCGTTCGTTCTGCTGAAATGTTCAACTGATGATTTACGACGCTTTGGACGACAATGTAAACATTGTTCGACGTCTTTTGGGGCGACACATGTTAGCAAAGGCGTCGAAGTTATGTGAAAACATGAAGTGCACATACCAGAATTAAAATTCGCGGGGATGGTTTACTAGAACGGCCGAACTTGGTGACAAGTAGCTCACAGCGGCAGGAGAATAAAATAGTTTCGGATTCTGGATGTTTCTGCAGTGTTAGGATTTCTTCATCACTGTATAAATGTATATTAATGGAAACAGCACTTACTGCTAATGCGAATGGAATCCCTGATCATTTCTCCAGGGCCTCCAGCGTTGCCAACTCCAAGATAATCACCAAGGAATCTTCGCGACCCAATGAGACTGTATCTGCGCCTTTCCTTCCTCCCACCAAGGATTTTGTGTCCCTGGTCTCGCAGTTTGATATATTCCAGTCCTCCAGTGACCCGTCTCCAGAATCTTTGGATACGGATAGCACATTCAGTTCGGTATCGGAGGTAGTTTCGCCATGCGCGCTGGATACGGATGGCCATGTTATGCCAGTACCTATCCCGCATATGTTCAAGGGCGAAAAGTGTTTCGGGCGTTTTAATAAAGGCTTTAGTGGTGCCCATCTGGTACTCTTCTGTTGGGATACTTGTGTCTTTCAAGATCTGCCTCGCTCCCGATTCAGCGTCCCCAGTCCAGGTGTAATCGCCGGCATATGAGGTCTTTGGCGACAGCAGGTAGAAGCGCTCGACAAATTTGTCGAAAGTTTGACGGTAGGCGAATCCCGCTCTGCGAATCCGGACGTTCTCTTGTAGACCAAGGTATTTAATTTGATGCATTACATTGCCAACATTGTACTCGGACGGAGATTTGTTGTCGTTCGGTTTTATAGTTCGGATATATGACGGTTGTGCCTTCATTAAAGTAGTAACAAGGTCGTTTGCAGATGCCTTGATCTTATCACCTGCAGTTGGAGGTCGACGCTTGTCGTCCTGATTAACTTGGTTGGGGAAGAGTGCATGGACGAAGCCGTTGCTACTCGAGCCCACAAGGTTAAGTAGGTCTTTTAGCAGCTGATCTTTATTTTTGTCCGTCATTCCGTCGACAGTGTAGCCGACGTCACCAGCGTAATGCTTGACAATAAACTGGCCTTGCCGGGACTCGAAGTTTGGATTTTGACTAAGGAAATTTAGCCTTCCCACAAAGGTCTGATCAGCGGCTCCGGAGTCAGCATGTGCAGTTGCACAGGCGTCGTTCAATGCCGCGAAAATTCCCGGGGGGCGTTTATCTTCGATCAAGGAACAAACGACTTTGTTATCAAAGTAAGTAATGGGAGTCCACTTGATTTGTTCGCGGGCGTATTCTTCTTGTTCCGTTTTCAGAGTAAGCTGGATGAAGATTTGCTGTAGTTTTTCGTTGACGTAATTGATACAGAGTTGCTCAAATGAGTTCTTATCAAAAATCTCAAACCCGTAAATATCCAGGATACCGATAGAGTTTTCTACAGCTCCCTTAGCTGCGAGTGAGGCATTAACTCGCTGAACAATCCAATCAAACAGGTTGAAATAAAGGGCTTTCGCGAGTGCGTCTCGAACAGCGGTGGCCTGGACAATGTTCAAAGGAACCTCATACACAGACCCCCTGCGCCCACCTCTGGATGTTTCCATAATCCTCAAGGTAAGTGCTTTGTTTACCGCAGCAGAATCAACCTCTAATAGGTAAGCGACGAAGTCCACTACCGATTGGTCGGTTATTGAAACGTTAGAATTGTCGTCTTCGACAAATTGCATATTTCCAAGCCATAGAATGGCCGAAAGCACGCGGAAGATATTATCTTGCTCGGCTTGCGCTAAACCAATAATTTTCATGGCGTCTAATGTATCTTTGAAATCAGCAGTATCGTCAATACCCTGGACGTCAAAGCATTTAGAGCGACTCGTATACACATATGACTGTGGTTGTTGGATGCCGAAGGATTCTAGAATATATGTCAGATTGACTGAGTGGGCTACGCTGAAAACATAGACACTTGACATACCTCTATAAGTCTGCGGAGCAGCTTTTGTAAATTGATAAAATATATGGAAGTTTCGCTCATTTGTAATTTGACCAACGACTCTAGATTTCTCTAGGAGGTAGTTTGTAATCGTAGCGCCGACAGGCTCACCAACGGAGTTGAATTGCAGTTCTAGGTATTTTCCGAACCGTGATGAGTTATTATTCCGCAACGTTTTCGCATTGCCGAAGGACTCGAGAAGAGGATTAGTCGCCAGGACCATGTCTTTGGTATGTTGGATGGAGGAATCGCTGCCGCCTGATACATTCGCAATATACTGCATCAGCCGCTTAGCAGCTTCGGTTTTGCCAGCACCGGATTCCCCCGAGATAATGACACATTGATTCTCCTTGTATGCTTTCATGTTATAATATCCTGCTTCGGCGACAGCGAAAACGTGCGGGGGGACTTCGAGTCGGTTTTTCCCGCGGTAGGAATCAAGGACCTTGTCGGTATAGATACCCACTATATATGACGATCAGTATGTCGCACTCGATATTTGTGGTTAAGTTAGATCTGACTTACAGTCTCTAAATGGGTTAACAGAGACAAGTACATGGCCGATGTATGTCTATATTCCAGGAAGTTGTCAGCAGTCAAGTCGAAGGTCCAAAGTTATCGTGTAAGCTGGCATTTTGGAAGGAGGCATACGTAAATCTCGCCATGTTCAAATCTCTTTTTCAAGTTCTCATTTATCGCCTCGTTGGACACTTTACTGAGGAGTGTAAGATCTGACACCCCAACCTCCTTCTTCTTTGTGCTTTCGAATACGGCCTTCCTGACCTGAGGTTTTCCCCCTGCCCCGCCCTCACCATGTCTCGACCGTCCAAAGCCACGACTCTTCTTCTCCGGGTCTCGAGGGCGTCGCGATTGTCCCTATGAGAATATAGTTAGGAATATAAATTGTACAATAAGACTGAGCGTAGTATGAGGGGATATAACCCGTTGGGACTTACCATGTTCTTTAGATTGCGTCAGATGCGTGTTGGGCTATGCTCGTCGGGCCGGAGGGACTATAGACCACGACCTCCTGAAAAAATGGATGGACGGGCGCAAACAATGGAGCAAGAGCATAAATATTTGTTCCGTAAAAAGGCCTCTTATCCGACTGAAAAGAGAAATACAGCCTCAGAATCCAGCGGAACCGGAGCGACGGCAAAAGAATAAAGTATGAAGGGCAGGTGGGTGGACAGTTGCTTTTGACAACTTGGATCTGGCTTCGGAACGACGAATGGGGGTTGATGATGATGCGGCGCTTACTGCGACTGCGCCACAGCCTTGTGGCGGCTAGGCCGGGCTTATATAAGCTGTGTACGCGCAACCACGTTTTCGTCTGACAGCGCTAGACCACTTTTTAGCCTTCAGTTAACTTTGGTGCCTGGCCCGGAGTGATTCGCATCTTTATACTACATTAAGGTCTTGATACTCTAGCTAACGGACTCGATTTATATAGTCTTGAGTAGAAGAAACGTGACTGTGCGCCAGGAAGACTTGGTATAGTATGTACATGGCAACTGAGAAGAGTTCTCCTGTTGCGGAGGGGAGAATTTTGATTCTGTAATGTGATAGGGGAAAGCGAGCATGGTATATGGGTTAAATATGTTGGTATGAACAGTCAGAAAACCTAGTAAAATACACATTGAAGAATTGAAATGACCAAGTAGGTATTGGAAACCATACTGCAACGTGAACTTGCTCCCAAATGGCTATCTCTCATTGTGATAACCTTGAATGCTGTCATAACCCTCAGATGGTATATCGATTGGAGATTATTTGACAGCTTGAGACGGTAATGGCGAAGAGGAAGACAGTTGCGAAGAGCCATTCAAAGGTTTGTATGCGGATGAGGAGACAATTGGATCAGAGGAATTGCGAGCTTCAGGAGCAGTCGTGTTGTCAACACTCTCTTTCCTGGGCCATTTAAAATAGCCAACAACCCGAGATATCCACCCAGGCTCTTCAATCTCTTCTTCTTCTTCGTCGACATCCCAAACATCCCGTGGTAAAATGCGTTTTACGCTTTTCGTCGACTGTTTCTCCAGCTTTGCTTTCAGCTGTATAACCTCCCGTTCTAACGCAACGAGACCGCGCCGCGCCGCCCTTTCAGACTCTTCCAATTCAATAAGGCGCTCTGCTACATCCTCTCTTCTTGAAGTTTCTTTCCTTCGCGCTCTGAACGCCTCGAACACTATCAAACCACCTGCAACGAGAAACAGAAATGTCTCACTAATAAATGTTGCGCCAGAATCAATCGCTTTCGCTTCTGAAAGCGGTCGGATTCGTATGGGTGGAGGTGGTTTCGGAGGCTCTTGGGCCTTTTCCTTTAGTTTTGTAGCAAGCGACTCCTCAAGCTTGGTTTGTGCTTCTGTTTTCACGGTCGTGATATTATGCTTTTGTTTTTTTGCTTGGGCTTCAGCAGCAGCCTCCCGCGCAATCTGTTTCTCTATCGCCGCAGAGTTCTGTAGGAGACCCAGTCGTAGGCGCATATCCATCCGGTGGAGGGACTGGGCAAAAGAAATGCATAACCGTCGAAATCGCTCATGTTCACGCGCTTGTGCTTTGATTTGGTTCTTTGGTTATTTTTGGTATCCAGTTAGCTTTCAAGGTCGATAAGAACAGTGCAGCTGCGCATTTGCTGGCTCCAGCTTACAGCAATAGGTTTTGACAAAGTTCGGATGACCAGCGAGGATATTTTAAGAGTCACGGACATCCTTGGGCGAGTGTATATTGTAAGTCTGCAGTTGTGAAGAGGGGTCACACGAGGTGCAGAATCATGTCAATAATGTAGGCGCAGCTTCCATTCACTTGGAACTGCAGCCTACACGTCGTCCAGGGTCCCGATGATGAATGGGATATCGGAGGATTGTAGGGGTAAGGCGAGGAATCGAAGTTCTGCTCCGTTGACTCATGTGGCTGCTGATTGGCTCCGAGCTGCAGTGTGGATTACATAAGGGACTGTCCGAAAGGGGCTTAGTCTTTGTTGACACTTTTCCGTTTCCGGGCCAATGTTTACAATATTCCACTCTGAGAAACTCAACCACTGTCGATGTCGATTCCTTCACGGCTCTGTGCGACAAGGCAGTGAACCGCTGTTACGGCATTCAATAATAGCCCGGCGAGTGGTGGTATTTAATAGAACACATCTAGGTTGCGGTGAATACTATTATTTACTCTGCATGCTAGTATTGTGGATGTCGCATCGTCCCATCTTTGTTAGTCCTGTCCCGTCGTGCTGTATCCAAACTCAATCAGACGACTAACCAAAACCGCATTGATTCAACCAACAATTTAGCCCGTCGCAAACTTCAAACCTGCTCTATGAAAAACCGAATGTTGACTCTGACATATATCACTTGTTAATATAATTTAACTTTCCACCGATTCCTGCTTGTCGTGATCGCATGAGCTCGACAAAGGCAGTACTGCCCTTGTACATACCACGATGGAGGCATTGTCACCTCGTTCAACAAACATTTTTCCCAAACCCAAGACCGGCCCTATGATGAAGGCGAGCGCCAAAGATGCACCACCTCAAAAGGCGCGGTCTGCCAAAAACCACGCTCCCCCACCTCCAGCTACAGTTCGTGAGCCCCGAGATGGGGGGGAGGAATACATCACTGGCAAATTTCTAGGAAAAGGAGGGTTTGCTGTATGTTACGAAGGGAGGCTTGCGCGAAATAACAGGATATATGCGATGAAGGTGGTAAAATCGGAAATGAACCAGAAGAAAATGGAGGAGAAGGTATGAGATAACAATTTGAGGAACCTGACATTTTTGCGTCTTGCGGTGTCTAATTTTTGCCTCACGTACAGTTCCGGACCGAGCTCCAGATACACTCAAAAATGCGGCATCCCAGTATTGTGGGTTTCTACAGAGCATTTGCCTTCGAACAAAACACTTACGTCATTCTGGAATTGTGCCCTAATGGCTCGGTGATGGACATGGTGAGGAAGCGGAAACATCTGAGCTTGCCCGAAGTCAGGAGGTTTATGATCCAGCTTTGCGGTGCGGTTAAATATATGCATAAGAGAAACGTGGCTCATCGGGACCTGAAAATGGGAAATCTGTTTCTCGACCGAAATATGGACATAAAAGTTGGAGATTTTGGCCTAGCTGCTATTATTCTGTCGGAGAAGGACGAAAAGCGAAGGAGAACATTATGTGGAACTCCAAATTATATTGCGCCAGAAGTCTTGGATAAAAGCAAGGGAGGCCATAATCAAAAAGTTGACATATGGTCCCTTGGCGTAATTTTGTGAGTGGGCCTGATCAGCGCTTGAATAACGCCAGTTTTGTGAATTAACCGTTGGTCCTAGTTTTGCCATGCTCACCGGATACCCCCCATTTCAATCGAAAACACAGGACGAAATCTACAAGAAAGTCAAAAACCTTACATATGTCTGGCCCAAGGAGTCTGAGGGTGCTAATTACATTCCAGTTGAGGCAAAACACTTGGTCAGTTCCTGCCTGAATTTGAACGAGGATGAACGACCGGAGCCCGACCAGATTGTTGATCACGCATTTTTCAATATGTACAATGGCTGTATACCACGCCAACTGGACCCAGCCACGCGGCTCTCTGCACCTACCTGGCTGACAACCCAAGAGCCTCGTGGAGACCGTATGAGTCATGGATATAGCCTGGACCATGACTCGAAGTATTTGGGGAAAACAGCCTATGCGAAAAACTCCGATGAGAGATATCTTATTTGCAAAAACGAGTTTTACACAGAATGTGGGGTTGGCAGGACTTCCTCTGGATCAATTAGGAGACCTGCAGGGAAACGGTGTTCGAAATCTGCCTTCGCTGAATGTGCTGCGGAAGAAGAAAGAGGGATGCAGCCCATCGTACCCTTGCCAGAAGATCAAGTATATAGGTATTACACTGGGTCCAATGGAGATTGGAGCCATACAACGGAAGAGGAAGATGGCCAACCCGACCCTGATAGTCCCATTGAGGGTGAATCTCCTCTCAAAACACGTAACGCATCGTACAAGCAACAAGCCGCCACGGTTGCTCGCACAACTTCGGCCTTGGCTGCACAGATTCGCCGCAAAGAAGCTCAAACCCAAAGCCATGCAGCTCTCCTACGGCAGCAGGCTGTGCCACAACGACAGTCAACAAGGAACCCCTCGTCTTCCCAAAACCCTCAGGTTGATATTAGAGACACCGCAGAAAATGGAATCCCGACCGACAACATTCCTCCACAGCGGCTGCTGAATGAGCGACCAATCAGGGCACGGAGGGTGGCGTCTGGTTATTCTGCATCCGTCCGCGACAGGAACTTATCGTTAACTTCCACATTGCCTAAATCCAATTCGGAACCAATTAATTTGACCATTGGAAAAACGAGATCGCAGTCGAGACAGCAAATGGCAGCGTTAGCGCGAGAGAGGAACGAATTAGCACCGGAAGGCAATGAAGTCAAACCGTTAGATATCAGAAATAAAGACATGTTTGCTTCGGTTCGCGGGATACCGGCGAGGACCGTTAGAATTGACCCAGCCGAGACAGAAAGACAACGGCCGCGGGAACAGCCAACGAACTCACAGCAACCACAATCTCGTGATGTGAAACTGTATGAAAGGTCTAGGAGCGCCAACAGCAATGGAAGTAATGGCAGCAAATCTACTAGCTCCTCTAGCAAATCACGGTCTACGCTCGGGCTGAGTCCTCTAATACACCCCGATGAACATGCAGAGCTTATGCCGGGGACGACCGCTAGTGAAGTTTTGAGTGATTTGAGAACATACCTTAGAAGCTTTGGGCAACTGGAGTCATTGGCAGCATCGACTTCAAAGTCACGGCAACGGCAACAATTTTCATCACTTTCTGATCCACATCCCTACGTCGTCAAGTGGGTGGACTATACGAATAGGTATGGTATCGGGTATGTCTTGGACGACGGGAGCGTGGGCTGCGTTTTCAAAGCAGAGCACGGCCGCCCAGCCAGCTGCGTTGTTGTCCGGGATGGAGAACGGCATATACGTCGGAAAGCCCATGCGAAAGAGAATCCTCGTAGTGCATATGCCGATGCCGACCAGCTCGTGCCAAGGAATGGTCAACCCGTGGAATTTTATGAGCATGTTGACGTGCAAGACAATTCATACTCTGGGGGTGGAACAAGGAGGGTTCTTGTTCGGCCAGATGCATTTGAAGTGAGGAATCAAAATGGCCCCGGTGGGCCGGGCATAAAAGTTCGCATGAATTCTGGCGTTGACACTGCAAGGTGCGATGCGGAGAAAGTCAAACGAGTCAAGCTTGTCGACCAATTCGGCAAATACATGATTGGAACATTAGGAAGGAGTGTGGACGAAGACTGTCCCCCCGAGGGTGAGACAACGGATAGATTTTCCGGCAAAATCGGTCAATATGTCAAATTCTATCAACGGCTAGGAAATGTTGGCATATGGGGTTTTGGAGATGGAGCTTTCCAGGTTCGTAACTTCCCAGCGCAACTTGACGTCGTTGAATTTTCTAACTCTGTCTCCTATTCAACTGTAGTTCAATTTTCCGGATCATACTAAACTTGTTATTTCATTCTCACCCCATGGATCGCAAGGCTCGTCGGAACCACGGTCTTGCCAGGCCGATTTTTATCACCTTTCCCCGTCTGCAGCACGTTACCTATCAACTAGGGGCAGAATGCATCCAGCAGGTTTTGATACAAGAGCTGTTATATCTGAAAACCTGAACACCTATCTCTCTGCACTCTCGGGACACCCTATCCACCCATCCGGAATTAGCAGCAGTCGGTTTTGCGATATATTGGAGGCGAATGCGTTCCGCGACAAATTCGACTTCGTTCAACAGGTTTTGTGGAGCTGGTTTGAGAGCAAGAGATTAGGTAGCAGAGTACTGCTTCGAAAGTCATTATCGGCGACGATGGACACTGGCCCCGATAAAAAGATTCCTGACAACTTAACATCCAAACGAGGCTACCGCGGCGAAATATTTTGGGACGGTGCCCAGGAGAAATCCTGGATGACGCCGTCCGGCGGTAAATTTGTTTGGGTTACCGTTGGCGCCCATGGCGGCGACGGCGAGTACTTCGCCGTACAGCTCAAGAGCAATCCTGAAGGCGGAGCAGTCGAGTGCGTTGGTGCTGAACAGATAAAAGATCTCCAAGATCAATTGATGGCGTTAACTGTGCGATCGAGTTAAAACGTGCTGCTGCTGGTGTTGGTGATACCATTTAATTATTTTTCTTTCTGCTCCCTTTTTTGTGATATCCGAATACTACATTTCGCTGTGTTGATCGTTATCCTTTTTTTGTCTTTTCTCTTTCTTGGCTTGGCGTTTTGGGTTCCTTTTTATTATTCATTTTTCATTTCATTTTTTCTCCCCCCTTTATCTACATATTTTTCTTAACTCAGCGTTTTGCATCTTTACTTCTCTGCATTCTGCTGTTCATCGAATGCTCTGACAATCATGGTTCATTTTAACGAAGTTACGCAGCCTGTCGCTTTCTCCTGGTTTCTAGCATGGTACTAGGCCTTTCCGTTCTCTTGTTCATTTAGCTGGCGTGACTGCTCTGATTCTTCTGATCTTAAATTCTCTCTTGAATTGCCCGCCCCGGGTCATGGGCTTGAGCCTTCTTCTTACCTTTTCGTTTTCTTCCTTTTTCGTATTCTGGTCTACTCAATCTAGCGGTTTGAGAGTGTCAATGTGCGAGTCATTCTGGTAGTGGAAGGGTTCGTTGTCCTGTCGGTTCTTTTTCGCTGTTCCTATCGAGTTTTTCTATGGCGGGGAGTATAATTGGGTATAGTTGATTTGTGGCTGTTGCGACGAGGAATATACATATAAATAGCATAGATATTCTTTATGGCAATTGAAGCGATGACACGGAAGATGAATAGCCAACAGACCTCTGAATTTGTGGCCATGTTTTCCCTCGCCCAGCTACGTAACGGGAGTAGCTGATACAATTAACAGTAATTTATAGTTATTCAAATTTAGATGTTTATATTCTATTGTAAACATGATCTACACTATCGTAAATGGGCGTTAACATATCGATCTACATACTGTATACTTTATGTGCTATAGCCGTTCAACGAGACTAGTATCCTTCCTTTCTCCTGTAAAGATTAATCAATGGCTCGCCTTTTTCCAAGTGGCCCAAATTCACCTTTAACACATCCAAAGCCCTCTGCATATACTCAATCCCCAACGAACTTATATGTGGTGTAATATGCAAATTTGGCGCATCCCACAGCGGATGGTCAGCCGGCAAGGGTTCTGGCTCCGTTACATCAATCGCCGCACCGCCCAGCTCGCCAGACTTCAAGCTCGCCATCAGCGCGTCCTGGTCAATCACTTTGCCCCTGGAGATGTTGGTGAGGAAAGGGCGGCGGGTGGCGCGTGTGCAGGATTTTGAGAGCAGGGCCATTTCTTCTGTACCGATGAGATTTTCCGTCGAGGGCGTTAGCGGGACCGCGACTAGGAGGTGGTCCAGGTTCTGCGACAGGAAGTCGTGGAGGGCGGCTTTGTCGGAGCCGCTGTGCCAGGATATCGGCAGGGTACCGTCGGGGTCACCGGTGTTCGGGACTATGTAGCCAGTATCTCGCCGGGATTCAGGGGTCGTCCGCGGGAAAACGGTAAATGCCAGCACTTGCATGCCCATGGCGACAGCGACGCGGGCAACTGTGAACAAGCTCTGTTAGCGCTGGTGTTTTACATACGGGGGAATATTGTAACGGCTTCGAGCGCTGTGTAATAATAAAAAAAGAATTGGCAGAAATTGTGAAGTTTGTTAATACCTTGCCGTCCAATACTTCCATACCCCAAGATACCCACTCTTTTGCCTACATTATCCTCCATCTTGTGCATGAGGCTCTGATTATGGGTCCAAATATGCTTCCTTTGCCATTCGGAAGTTTGATCATAAATTTTGGAAGAAACAAGCCAGTTCATGACCACCCACTCGGCGATTGGTGGCCCGTGAATGCCGGACGTCGTCGTGAGATCTATATTCGTGTCTGTCACCAGCGGGTGGTTTAAGTAGCGGTCCATGCCCGCAGAAACGATATGGACGAGTTTCACACTAAATACAAAAGATATGGCCCGTCAGTAATGACTTCTCAAGCGCGAGCTAGATAGTAGCTAGCAGCAAGGCATAGGCTCGTTTCGTACTTGGGAATGTCCGCGAGAATCGGCGCATAATGTAGCATACATAAAATGGTTGCTGAATTAAGGAGGTCTGCAAAAGCCAGAAAGAATTAGCAAAATTACTAAAATTGTTCCCATCCGAACGATGTCGAAGACGGGAGCTGCGATAAAAGAACGAAAGGAAATAAAAGTAGAAAAAAACCCAGATTACAAAAAATAAAACAAGAAGTGTATCAAATTGGGTATATAGGTTCGCCATGCTCAAGATTATGGACGAAAAAAAAAAAAAAAAAAACTAATAATAACAATAAAAAAGGTTACGTGGGATCATCGTACATCCGTGTTTGGCTCTGTTCAAACGCATCGAATCGAGTAGTATATAATGGGTGCAAGTTTAACATGTTAGTATTAAACCCACCTTTTGGTACAGCACCATCGACCTGCGTTTCACGCTGTTGTTCAAAGTATGACACTCGGATATGCGGAAAGCTGTTGCGGATATCATTTATCAAGGCGACTGGTTCGGGGAACGGAAGAATCACCACCAGGTGTTCTTGCGATTTGGGAGCGTCACCCATTTTTGTCTGATACTTTGGCCCGTCAATGTCTGAACCGTAATCGGCAGCCTGGATGGATATGTCCAGACACTCTATTTACAAGTACCGACTTTAGTGCAGATGAAATGACAGGAGTATTGTGCTGCGATGTATCCAAGTGCGCAAGTCAACGGTGGGTTCTCGCAGAACAAAACGTGGATATGTTCCTGGCGCGGTACAGGATGAAACCTAGGGGGAATATATATTAGCCTCGTCTAGCCGCTCTCAAATTCGGACACTTTTTTAAAGTTCTTAATAATATTATTTATCCATGAACCCCTGTCGAACGTACCTGTGTGAGGACTACTAAGCAGACACCTAATTGCGGGGTTCTTTTGAGTGAGCAGAACGGGAGGGATCCAGGGCTACGAAAGATCACGATATCTCGTATCGAGGAGGGGGGTTTAGGAGCGAGTGTAGGGTAGATGTGGATACCTATATAACTCAGTTAAAACTCCTTGAGGCCTTGGAAATTGGATATATAAATTGGCCAGTCAATTCGTTTTGCCACGGTTGCGGGCAGAAGGGAAATGCTGGAGGCCCTAAAAGCCCTACAATGGGCTGTCAGAGAGTTTAAATATCCTAAAAACAATGGGATGCCCCTCCAAGACTCTGACCTCGGATAACGACTGGAGCTTTAATAGATCGAGAAGTGGATCAATTCGACACTGGAGGCTTCGGCTTCGGCAGAGGATCATTTAGTGAGAAACTTATTCTGAAGCTGCCGAGGGCGGACAGGGAAATTTAATTCGTCCCGACAGCTTGGTGGACTTAAGCCATGCCAGAAACCTGGTAAGTTCCAGCAAAGCCGAAGCTCCTACCAAAGCCGAAGATACACAAGATTGTGCTCAAGAAAGGGGAGTTCTCAGGCCTTGTAAGTGTATCTTAGGGCTGTGTCTGGGGAAGAGGTCAGCCGGTTTCCAGAGCCAGGATGGTGAGACTTGAATTGTGCCTCATCTCTCACGTCAGATGAGGAAGGATTCAATGCAACATCTCTGGCAGCTATCAGCCATCAGCCATCAGCCATCAGCGATCTAGCCGTCGATTACAATGATCTGCGCGGGAGAATGGGTTAGTAGACAGCTCCTCTTTGATAATGTAGGGCCCATGACCCCGGGCCAGTTTGAATGATGTCCGATGTAGGGACATGCGCGACAGAAGTATGATCGGTATTTTAGTTACAAGGCCATTAGTTTGAACGGGAGCGTCATTTCGAAGAGTTCACTTGAATTATAGATTGGCAATGGATAATATCAGTAAGATGAAAGGTAAAACGAAGAAGCAAAGTAGAATTAGAGACGAGAGAGCGCAAAGAAACAGGGGAGAGAGGGAGAGAAGGAGAAATGATACTACAGCACAAGTATCCGCCTGAATGATAACACATATTTTTACTGTTTCCAGTCCATGGAGTATTGTTGAAATCAGCGGAGATCAAAGGAGAAAGGGAGAGAGAGACATTAAAAAATGGAAAGAAATGAAAGGCACGAACAAGTAAACTGATGTGTTAATGAAGATTAGAATCAGGAGAGACAAAGGCCCAAAGGCTGCCATTGCGGGGGGTGGCTAGAGAGTGGTTGGGGAGCTTGAATTCTCTCGGATTTGAATATATAGTGTCAACGGGAGAAATATCGTCAGATGGGCCTGTTAATGGTTTCTTTTATGTGTAACGTGCAACACTCTTTCTCATAGCGGCCTGAGAGTAAGGGATGGAACTTGAATAATGTGGCGACGGGGACGAGGGGGATAAGAGGGCCACAAGCTAAGAAGAGGATGGATGCGCATGCGGTCAGACCCTTAAAAAGGTATGAGCAACTTGGAAGTTAAAAAAACAAAATTATGGCTAAATTCCAATAGCGGTCTTAAAAGTGATGCCGGTGATTATTTTCCTTTCCCGGCCAGCTGTGGACACTCATCGGTCCATCACTTAGCCGATATTCACCTATCGCATTGCTTTCCCCTTCCTTTTCTAAATATATCGTCCTCAAAGGGCCTTTTCGACTGCCACCAGCTCCTTGAAGCCTTCGGAGTATTTCAAGGCCTCCTGTTTTGTCGGACTCGGAAGCGGCTTACGAGCACATCCACCATATCCAAAGTGGGATAGCAGGCCACTCTTAGTACCAACCACGCCTCCTTGAATTGCAATCCAATCCCCTTGAGCCACAACCGCTTGTAGCTTTTGGGCCTCAATGCGTTTCCCGGCCTTGTAAAGCTCAACGATCTTGACACAGGCTTTGGGGGCGATGTTTGCTAGGCCGCAGATAACCCCTGAACCGCCGCCAATTAGAGTCTGTATGGTGAAATCTGCGGATCCACCCATACACATAAACCCTGAACCATTATCTGATATTTTGGTAGCTTTAGTCGCTGCTGCTATCCGATTCAGCTTTCCTGTATTGCCACAGGTAAGTTTGCAGCCAACAATATTTGGGTGTTTTGCCAGTTCGATGATTGCATCAGAATCCATGTCTATGCCCGCCGCGCCACCCGGGTAGTTGTAGATTAATATTGGAATCGGGGATACTGTTGCCACGTCTGTAAAGAAGTCGATTGTTGACTGAGGTTTGTAGAGGGCCTTGTAATATGCTGGCGGAAGTACCAATGCATAGTCGCCTCCGGATGCCGCAGCTTCTTGACATAGGCTGATGGTCTCTCGTGTGGATTGCGCGCCACAGCCCACTATTATAGGGACAAGAGGAAACCCTGCTCTATCAAGAGCTTCCCGTGTTGTTCTGGTTACCAAGTTTCGCTCGTTGTGTGACAGATGGACTGCCTCGCCGTTAGAACCTTGGGTTGCCAACCCGGCAACCCCGGCCTTGGCCATACGAACCGCATGGCTGGAAATGGTATCTAGGTCCAATTCTTCAGATATTTCTTTGAAGAAGGCTACCGTTGGTACATAGATCCCTGGTTTCAGCCGCCGTGATCCGTGATTATGGTATTGGTCAAGGGAAGCGTTGGAAAGGCGATTGCTGTACCCTCCGTTTGGAGCTTCTCCATTGCTTGTAGGATGTCCAGCCCGGCCGCGGGTAGGGGCAGATGATGGGGCGTCGTTATGAGGGGGCATCTGGTTTGTGGAGGTATAAGTATAGTTTGATTGAGCTTGATAAAGCAAAGGGGCCTCTCTGAGAACGGCACAAGACTTCGGAAGGCTGGAAATCTAGAGAGACTTCAACAGAAAACAAAATTGTTTCCAATGTGACTTCTGTGATGTAGACGTGAGATTGATGTAAACATTCAATCAGTTGAAGCTCCAGTGAAGGCAATAACAAAACTAGCAGACAAAAGTAACAAAATACAATAAGTCACAAAGAGATAAAATTTCAGGGAAATCTGCCTCGTTTAAGTAGGAGCGAGAAGATAGTAGGATAAAAAAAAAAGAAGCATCTAAATCCCCAACACCGAGGAAGAAGAAAACAGTTCACCCTCCCTAATTCACCACATCAATTAGGGTTTTTGGTTAGCTATTTTTTAAAAAGCTGGCAACGGATCGCACTTGGGCACATTCTGGGTAAAAGCTCCCGTCTGCAATTGACCTGTACCGTGCTCCCCAAGCTGGCGGTGTATTGTTGATCCAGCCCCAAACGCACACCTGGGCTACGTCCAATCCACCCGATTGCCCGCGTCAGTGACAACGAGGGAGACGAGAAACATTGTCAATCTGGGCGGTAGCTAAAGCTGTAACCACGACGGGCCTGCGAAGTCGGTCTAACACTGCCCAGTGAAGCTTCGACAGAGCAGCCATTGAGGAGACGTCAAGCAAGATCATCTGCTCAATGTGGAATAGTGCTGAAAAAGCCTGCTTCTTGACATTGGTCAACACCTCGTAGCAGCTCGTGGAGAGCTGCATGCTTGAAGCAGCTGGGCTGTCGAGGGTTGGATGCGTGGGGGTTTGAGCACAGTCTTCCCCTCGTGAAAACCAGTGCGGCGATCATTCCGATTGGGAACGGTTTGCAAGGCCTTATGGTCTCCAACAACGCCAGTCTGGTGTTGGTCCGCCTGGCTGGAATTGTGGCAAGACTTTCCTGGAACGCACCGATTGTCTCCATCGACGCCTTGCAACTACTGTAAGAAACCTGAGCAATTTACCACCTGCAGGCCGTTGTGTTCGCGGAAAGGGAACGAACGCCCTAAATCCCGTACCCCATACTCAGGGACCAGCCCATTTAGCCAGTGTCAGACAACCGGCATCTGAGCTTAACGGTGAACGGAATGTAGAGCATTGACCCTAGCCACATACCGTTGCGATGCGTTTATGCGACTAACAATCCGGGCTGCTACTACGGAGCATTCTCTGACTTTTTTGGCCTGAAAAATCGATGGGACTTTCTATCCCGTTCCATTGTCGCATGCTCGCCTGCCGCTCGCACATGTGGGATTTTGATATTGAAATATTAACCGTAGCTGGTCAACCCGACCGTATTTTCTCCTAACATAGTTAAATCTTCAAGGCATTGATGGATGTTCTGGTTTGTGTGTCAGCGCCACGCCACCCTCATCTGGAATTCGGCTTAACGAAGGAGTGTCTGCTGATATTACGGCAGGCAAAGATGGACAGACCCAAGACGTCACCTCGCTGGTAGGCTGCGATGTTTGTCCAGTACATCCCCTGCAATGGCGCGGTGACATTTGAGAGGACTCCGAGACCCAGAGCGCAGCGCTGCAAGCCAGTGTCGTAAAAGGTGATGTGTTGCGCCCCCTCCCCCCACCAATGAGATGGAAGGGCCATGCTCTCAGCACGTAAATTTTGCCCACTGCCGATCCAAGTCGTGATGCTGGGTTCCTAACGTCCATGATCAACGTTTGGTCTGGATTGTTGAACAGCATGGACTCCTGAGTTGCTTGGGTGCGTGCTGGAAATGGCCATCATTGCTGCTTTATTATGTCTTGAATTCTATCTATTATATTCTGTCCTTTGCTTTGAGAGGAACAATGGGATGCCTGTGGAGAGGATGAGCATCGAGATTATGGCAACCTGGATTGATATCATTGCTGCTCTGCGTCACCCTGGCGGAATTCGGCTCGACAGTCTAAGCGTCGGAGTTCTCCAATTGATACGTGATGAGGAACAGAAGAGCAGGCTGAGAGGTCTGCGAGGCGGTGCTTCAGTTCCGTTTGTTAGTTCAGCCTCGCTCTCAATGTCTGGCGGTTGTTCGGCCTTGACATTTCACTCCGGGATTGTAGCGTGGGGACGGTCAGCCTGGTATGACTAGGAGTGTGTTGGCTATCCCAATGCCCGCATATTGCTTCTAGTTGAGATTGATGGCTTCGCAATGTATCATTGATTTATTTTGGATGCTAGAATCGAATTTAGACCCACCTGCAAATGTTTGCCAAACGCTGAATCACCCAAATCGTAGCGCAACGGCTTTTCGAACGGACTGATCAGTCGCAGTGCCAGCGCCCCCACACTACTGAGTGCTGTGCAGTGACTTGAGGTTTCTATCTTGGAGCTTTGTTCCGTAAATATTAGCATTTGTGAAGAATTATCCCCACGGCTCATTATTCAACATGACAATCAAATTTCAAACTCATCTGGTGGAAGGACCGCCATGTCAATCATTAATAAGAGCTATAAAACAGAAACCTTGGAAAGCACTGAGAAAGATTTTTGGTGTTGTTTCTCTCGATTCTCATGCCCCTAGCTAGGAAATAAAATCTGTCGTGTGATCAAACATCGGAAACAATTAGACGGCCATATGCTGCATTAATTTATTTCTGACATACTCGTGGTGATCAAAATTATTAGAATATCCAGTTTTCCTGCCACCTTGAGAGCAGCACGCGAAAATTGACCACTTGCCTAGTTTATTTCCGCCTGTTTTTCAATTAAATGCATAAATACCCATTTTCTCCCCACCCGCATTTTCTGAAGCGTCACATTTTGTCCATGCGCGGCGAAATAGTCAATGATCTTGCAAATTGTTTTTCGTTTTTCAGGTCAAAGAGCGTGGGCAGAGCATCTGAGACTGAACTTGCAACTACCGCTCGCTCTCCTTTGACCTTTTGAGTTCCCTGAAGCAGTCTGAACTGAGTTGCGTCTGCACAAGCTGATGCAGATGTTCTCAGTTTCGTCTCTCAGTCCTGTGATCAGAGGCGAAAAGAGATGAGGCAAGTGCATGTATCCAAACAACATATTACAAACAATTTTGTGCTCCTTTTAGGTTGATGGAAAGAATTCTGCTGTTTCATTATTTGACTTCGTTCTGTCGTTGCTGGAGCTCAAAACCGAAAATAGATAAAAACTAAAAATAAAAATAAAAGGTTCCTTAGAAATCATCTTGATATTGGTAGAGTTCATTTGCACATTTCAGAAGTTGATATAACTTGCGTCTTCGTGACTCTGGTTTTCCTTTGTCCTGTAACCCAAATTGGCTGCATCAGAGTTCGTCTTCTAGTACAAAAAACGCACCCTTGCTGTCAAAAGGACAAAGATCAGTGTCATAGTTATGGGAACAAAAGGGTTAAGAGAAAATCCAGCAGTCAATCAACCAACCCCAGAAAGTTGCAAATTTGCGGGGTTGGGCTTATCTGAATTTTTTTGGCAAGCCGATCTGTACAACGCTAAGCAACGCTGTCCTATGCCGGAGGAGACGCAAGGCTGGAGAAGCTCGGACCCGACAGTAAGTTTTTCCCCGCAAAACAAATACGGCCTTTCCCAGCTCCTGTTGGATGTTTTACGTCGAAGGGGGGGGTCACACCCTTGTTAATCCCACGGCTTCTCCTTTTCTGGGCAAAACAAAATGAGCTTTTCGAATTCCCCTGTGTTGGCCAACCTAGTTGTCTTCAAAATAGATGAAGGCTAATTTGACGAATTTTCGTTGATCGGCCGGATGGAGCTGGGGTGGAGTGAAGTGTAAGAAATACAACTCGACATTGCATTTCGTATGTACGCAGGACATGCATGCAGGTTTTATTATGGAATTCTTGAAGTAACGAAGGGGCAAGGATGCACATGGCTTGAGACTTGCCGTTCACAACGCTGTCGAGGTGCCATCAAGGAAATTTTATGCTCGAAGGGGTGTGATAAAACTAGAAGCTGCCAATTTCCATGGTTTGATCTTGTCCAATCGTCTTATTCCGCGTGCGGTCCGATAGATTTGCGGATTCTGACTGATCGGGGCCAATTATGTGGGATCTTCCAATATGGACGGCCAGATTAAGCAAGAGAGCACATGCCCAATTTTTCAGGTCGTGTTTTTGGCTTGGATCTGCCTTCGCCGAAGAAGTTCTGCAAGCGGGATATCGTCCTCATCATAAAATTCAACCTCTTCGTCAACCCCAAAGTCCCGAAGTCTATCGCCCTCCGGATCTCTCCAACCTTCTTCACCGCTATCGGAGTTCCCCCCACTTTCTGATCCACTCAAGTCAGGAGAGTCTGTTATCTCCACATTTTGGATATATCGCTTGTGGAAGGGGGTTCGACGTTGTACTTCTGACACAGCCTGTCGGCGCTGGAAGTCTTCTCTTTGGCGACGTTTGAATGCTTCAATCTCTTGACTTCGGGAGGCGTAGGTTTGTTCACCACTAAAATCATTTGCAAAGTTGTTCCGTGGCATTGACTTATACATTCGATCTGGGTCTGGTGGTGGCCATGACACGGTGTTTTCTAAACATTATTGTTAAATTAACCATAAATATATGAAATAGAATATGGTAATAACCCTGCAGGTTAGTTCCGGCTCCCACGCACCTTCAAAACCATTCACCTCGAACTCTAACCCTGATCCTTGACGCGGAGTTGAAGCAAGAGGCCAAAACCAACCAATAATCTATATTTATGTTTGTGAGTTAGAAATAGCACATGTGAGTGTGGGATGGTCTTCTGCATTTATGAGAAAATTGACTAACATTAGCGCTTCCTCCCATGCCAGCTTTTATATTGTTCCAGATCCCAATGTCGTAAGGAAATTCCTGTTTTTGGATACGCACAGGAACACCGTCGGGGCCATCGAGATATCCCCCAAGCACACGAGCTCGTCGAAGAAGTGTTTTATGTCTTTCAATCTCCCAAACCTCGATGGTAGTTGTGTTTCCTCCTAGACCCCATAGCGTTCGTGCTAGTAGAATTACGAGTGCGAAGAGCACTGTGGAATTAAACACAACAAGCAAGAACAAGTGAACTAGCTGCGGAAGGCTTGGCCCCAGATACTTCAACACGAGTCATTGCATTTGGTGTCAGTAAGCGCGTTTTACCTAGGTTGGATATAGAATAATTGGGAAGCCGGTAACTCACGCTCGGCAGATGCCGGTTTTTCCAAACGACAGCAACCCGGGGGTAGAGAAGACATTCAAGGTAGGTCATAGAACAAACTGCATAAAAAAGAAAACGAATAAAGTGGGGGAATGTAAAATGAGAAACGCAGTTTTCTGTCCAGGGACAGTGGTGGTCCATTTTTGGAATGCATCTATCACGTAAGCGTTAGTCATGAAAATAACAAATAAGGATCGGGAAAAAAGAATGCGAGAAAGTAATAAGGAGTTAAAAAGGTCTCACCGCTGGCAAGACTTGCAATGGTGAGCCCGAGGAGGCTTGAAAGTTTCACAACGCCGGCACCATCGCTGTCGAAAGGATGAATATTGGATACCATTTTGTGCCGTCTCTCCTGTCTCAAAGACATCATTCGCAACACACGGCTGCCAACCAGCAGGCACCTGCCCAGGATCTGTCGTACAAGCACGGTAATAACAAATCCAAAGACATGCTACCAAAATATTAAATTTAATCAGTTGGTCCTTGTTTAGCGGCGATGGCTCTAGGTATAGGAACGTATACTGAGATGAGTATGCAAGGAATGTGATAAGTAATGAGACGGCTGGGATGGCGAGGCGGGAAACGTTAACGGAAACCATCGTATCATGCTCATCGTACTTAGCATGGTGCTGCTACGTTCTCGTCTTGAGTGCAGTCTTGATGCTCGACGGACGGCAATGTATGGTGTCACGTGATGTATTCCGCATTACGTAATTTCAGCCGCGGCCGGATGCCCCTGAACCAAACGGGAAATCGACAACTCTAATCCAACCTCTGTCATTCTTGATATCGGTTAATTGTCAATTGAGAGATATTTATAGAATCTAGAAGCGTTTATATACGATTTATAAGGTGGTGTGTATTTTCTACAGTTTCACAATCAATACATAGCCCTTGCAGTGCTGTATGAGCACAAGCTTTCAGGTTCAGCTGCAAACATCACTATGAACTGGTCCTGAGCATGGACAATGTCAATCGCACATCTCCCCCCAGATACTGCGAGGGCAGTCAGGTCAACCTCCGCTATTTCTGACCCATGCTCTCTTGTTAAAGAGCTTATCGATAACAGTCTTGATGCTGGAGCCACCTATATCTCAATCGAGGTGTCTGCTAATACCCTTGATACCATTCAAGTCAAAGACAATGGCGTTGGCATCCATCCGAATGGTCGTCATCTGGTTTGCAAACGCAGCTGTACCAGCAAACTTCAGACTATTGATGATTTAAAAAACCTTGGCGGAAGTACTTTGGGTTTCCGGGGAGAGGCCCTCGCGAGTGCTGCTGAGATGTGTGGCAGCATCACAATAACAACAAAGGTAGCTGGAGAAATGGCCGGGGAAACTTTGAAATATGATCGCACTGGGCTACTGGTCAGGTATGCTCTGCTCCATTCAAGAGATATCTTCAAGGTATTTCTCGTAAGCAATTCTGACTACTCATTAGCTGTGCCAAAGCATCTCACCCAACAGGGACCGCTGTTCGAGTTTCCGAGTTTTTGAAACCGGTCCCTGTTCGGAAACAGATAGCTTTGAAGAGTGCTCCCAAAACACTCAATCAAATGAAGAAAATTTTGAACGCATACGTGCTTTCCCGCCCTGAAATTCGACTCTCCTTCAGAATCTTAAAGACTAAAAATGATTCCAGCTGGATTTACGCGTCGAAAGAAAATGCAACAGTTTCCACTGCAATGTTGAGAGTTGTCGGTGCCGAAGCCATTTCTCAATGCACCACAATAGCCTGGCCGCAAATCCAGGGCGTTAATGATGATTTCTTGCCTGGGTCCTTAGATATCAATGACAGTAATCATTCAGCGATCCGGATCGTTGCTACAATCCCGAAGCCTGGTTCCGGTGAGTGATAGCTCGTTTTATTGCCTATGATAAAGGTGACTAATTCACTAGACGTCTCGAAACTTAATCACGCGGGGCAGTATGTTTCCATTGACGGACGAACTATGTCAATATCCCATGGCACTGCAAAGGAGCTCGTTAAGCTATTCAAATCTTATCTTCGTTCTGGATCACTTTGTGTTGGCTGCCAACCATCACCAGTGAACCCATTCCTTTTTCTGCATCTGCATTGCCCCCCCGGCAGTTATGATGTCAACGTGGAGCCATCTAAGAATGATGTCCTCTTCGAAGATTCGACACTGGTTATGTCCATGGCGGAAAATCTGTTCAAAACCGTATATGGTGAAATCGAGCCGAAAAATACTCATCAGAGCAATTGCCAGCCCGAAGCGCAAGCGTTATCACCTCGGGCGATACGCTCCCCCCCCGGTCGGTCGGCCAGCAGTCGACGTTCCCACGAAGCCGAAGATCCGCCATTATTTTGCCATATTCCAAGCCACCCAGGAAAACACTGCTATTCCACAGGTAACGCCCTTTTTAGCTCAACACAAAGGAAGAAAGACAACATGTCAATAGCAAGTTCCGCCAACATCACCCCCTGTCCCCAGCCGGCCGAAAATAACCCGGACCTTTCCAAGAGTTCTCGATTGACCAACCCATGGGTGCTTGCTAAAAGGCAATATGTAACACCTCCGAAGAAAAACGCGCAACCCCGCAATTTTAATTCTCATCTCCTCACCCCTGCGTACGGGGATGAGAGTTTTCGTGATGATAGCACGATGATAGAGAACTGTATGGAGAATTCTATGCTTCCTAGCCCCACATACCGGACACCCATTCCTATGCAAAAGCCTGAAACGCGGTTGGCAAAAACCGGCTACGATAGATCTCCAACACGGGTTAGCAAATCTCAGATGTGCGCACTGAGCAGTCTTTCCGAAGCCACAGCTAGCAATGGGGAATCCCAGCAGAGGGAGTTAGAGCGGCCGGGCTGCTTGGACGTCTGGATAAGAAACGCCCGAAATGCTGCTAATCAGCTCGCTGAAGAAAGTCAAGATATTGGGATACCGCGAGATATGGAAGGTTGTGAAAATGGGCTTGCAGAGATTGCTATTGCGAGACGCTTTGGTACGGAAGGAAACGGCGTTTCCACTGGGCGTTTCCATGCAGATTCTCCAGCAGGGCTTTCGCCGCCCGCATTGTCTTGTTCTCCAGCTATCCATCGGAACTTCACTCTCCCCAACACAAAGGGCTACGGCTCAGCATCGATTTCATTTGAAGTAGACGATGATCAAAATTACCGAATTCGTGAGTCAACTGACATCGGCCAAAATTTTACGCCAGAGGAAGTGGTAGGTGAGGCACTAGACTTCGAATACCGGAAGAAAGCTGCTACGCAGCTCTATAGACAGCAACAGAGAGTGTCTGTTCAGCCGGCGTTCCTCGCATGGCCGGGAGCCGACTGTGATAAGACATCAGAGATCTCTCCGCATCAAAATCGATACAGCAAAGCCAAAGCCGAACTAGCCAGTCATTTGGCTAGGCCCAGATTACTCAGTCATGAGATGATGTCCTCGACACCCAAAATGGATTCAGAAGATCCAAGGGAATATTTTATCCGCCATAAAAATGCCTTGTCTCACCACCCATCATCACACACAGGGGTTGGGCGTAAACGTGTACTGACCAATAAGCTACCATTGGAAGCGATACCAAATGGGTTTGCACTTCATGGACTCGTCGTCATCTGGTCGAGCCAAGACGATGAAGCGGCAATCCCATGTAATGAATTGTCGAAAACGGATGAATACGTCCGAACAGGCATTGTGCCTCTGTCCCCTGCCTTTCTCGAGGTGCAACCGACAGATATCAGCCTCTGGACTACCCGATTATCAACCCTGGTCCAAAAGAAATATGGATCCGAAGATATAGGCGGAGAAGTAGGAGTCCAACTCAATTTCGATGCAATTCCGATATCACATGTGAGCGTTCCGTAGAGTAGAAGTATCTTTGATTGCAATCTCCCAGTTTATCACGTGGGCGTTCAGGGCTGTTGTCCCAAATGCCTCCATCACCTTTGAGCCGCGGGTTCACCTAAGTTTCTCTTGTTTATTTGCATTGTCATCTATATTAGTGCAGATTATAGACATCATGCATAACTTACGTGTGTATTTTTAGATGGCTCTAATCATCAGATTCCCGTCTCATAATGTATCAGCTGCCGAGTTTCTCTTGTTGTCGAAGCTACCGAACTCATATTATTTTATTTAACTTTCTTACCATTTTCTAAACCATTTTCTACGTCCATTGAAACTAGCGATAATACTGCTGGCTAAACCCCTCAGCGGATTTGGCAATGGCTGAGGTTTCACCGTGGCAGATATTATTTAGAGCTGATCGCACTAGCTTACATTTCCACCCCATGCTAATTTTTTATTATTAACAAGCTCTCTGAGTCTGAGGATTATCGAGCTGGGTCGCATTTTACCCCTCTACGAAAATTTGACCCCACTACAATGCGCGAACTCAAAGCCACGGGCAAAGCTCTCCGCTGTGGTCGGGTTACCAAACAAAGCATGGGTCCACATACGAAGGCATGAGGAGCAAAGGAAATTGAACACTTGGGAAATATTATCTGATTATTCTCTTGTCGTGAAACCATTGAAATTGGCTCTAGCTAATACTGAACTATAAGGAAAGGAAATTCCAACAACAAAAATCTATTATTTTGTTCCCTACGTCCGGGTTTACCCTGGGCACAGGGCTTGATATCCAAATGTGGAAACATACGAAACCTAATTCCCTTGCGCCGAATCTCGGGTCGGGTCGAAGTTGGCCGGGTTGACACCAAGGAAACTGGCTATCAGCTTCTGATAAATGCAAAAAATCTAAGCGCGAACTAAAAGAATTTATAAATAGGCAAACAGGCTTGTGACAATCGGACCGTCTGATTCCTACATGTTGGGAACTCAATGCAAAGCCTGACATAAAAATTATTCCAAGCCTATAGAACCCGACGACACCCTTCGCCTCCTGTCATTTCTACATCAATCAAAGCTTGAACTTTTTACAAAACCATCCTCTCACCCTTCTTCCGCTGAAAAGCGCCCTTATAAATAAACGACCATGACAGTCACAGCCACAGAGCAGTCCCAGGGGACGCCGAAGGCTCAGCCCGTAAAGCAAACGTGGAAGCAACCATCGCATCCAGACACCATCGCGGTCCGGTCTTCACCTGCTCTCGCCTCTGGCTCGGAAGCCGCCGCTGAAGGTCCCTCTTTCAATCTCACTGCAGTCGCCAGCAAGCACATCCCAGCCAATTCCCTCATCGCGAAGAATACGTCCACCACTCTCGCCTCAGAAAAGGACTACTCCACCGTTCAAATCTCCGCAACGCATCATATCAGACTGAATTCGGATCTATTATACTGCAACCATTCATGTGACCCCAATGTCCGTTTCGTAACATCAACGCTCGCTTCACCCAACGACGTGGAAGAACAGGTTTCTGGAGCGATTGAGGTTTGGAGCTTGAGAGATATTCCGGCTGGAGAGGAGCTTCGATTCTTCTACCCAAGCACAGAATGGGAGATGGCACAGCCGTTTCATTGCTCATGCGGAGCGGAGAAATGTCTGGGTGTGGTCGATGGTGCAAAGAAGGTTTCTACGGAGGTGCTGAAGAGGTACTGGCTCAGTGGACATATCGAGTCGTTACTGAGCGAAAGGGATGGACTGAATTGATATTCTAGAGAGTGCGTTCTCCTCCCTATGGGCAACGAGGGAATGAAATATTTTGGTGCTTTTCTGGATGGGGGATACTTTCTTCTCTCTCCGCTTTCTGGGAGTATGCACATAGAGGGCCCGCAGGAAAACAGGGAAACAAGAGCGAAAATAATGTATTACAGCCACGGCTGAAGCTAAGGACAACTAGATATATTAGGAGGAGTTCGCGATATATACAACCAACATCACGGAATAGAGGACATTCTACAGACGTGCGCACGGCTATGGTGGCTTTAAACCATGCATCTTTCACTCCGCTTTACAGCACTCATAAGCTATGTTTCTCTACCATGGCAAAAGAAACCAGAATAATATTTACAATGACACTGAAAACCGCACAAAGTAACGTTAAGTCGACAATCGCAGTCTCATAAGCCCCTCATCTACGATCAGGAGGTGGGCAACCTCACCTGCTGAAGAAACAAGTCCATGCAATAAAAGTTCCCATCCATGGATGCAAGGTGTCGGTCCGGATAAATGGCTAAGAGGGGTAACTCATTAATTAAATATAACTAATGCAAGGGGGGAATATTTCTCCCAGGTTCATACTCTTGACCCATTCAGCCTAGGTTTGGCTCTCCGGCTCATCCCGGACCAGGTTCAATACCGAGAGTCAAAAGCAGTTGACGAGGGGCGAGGAGAGAAGAATCTCCGGAAAGAATAAAGAAGTACGCATTGTAGACATAATGCATGTTGAGGTTAGTATTATAGATCGAGGGAAGCTGTACGCAGCATCCTTGTAATGTTGGACTGTAGAGCTTGCCCCACGACGAAAGAGTGCGGGGAATTGCTCGCATCCTATGAAACATGGAACAAACTTCTTACACTCTTGTAATTGACTTCTTAAATTACCAACAACTTATCAATAATGCTGTACGTGTACATGCGTTCTCCCAAAACATGTGTTGTCGCCCTGCCATGAACAAAAGTGATCAAATTAGGGTTGCTGACTCAGTGGTACGGTGGCGGAAATTCATGACATCACCGGCTCCCCTCATTATTTTGTTTACTTATTGCTGATGAACTGATCTAACCAGTAATTGGGATGCGAAGGACGAGTAATATCCTATCGACGCCCATAAACATATAACTATTCCTCCATCTTCATTTCGAACAACGACAGCCATGTCCCCTCCAATTCCCGTCACCATAATCACGGGTTTTCTCGGCGCGGGCAAAACAACCATCCTCCTCAATCTCATCAAGCAATTGCCCCCAGACTACCGGCTAGCACTTCTAAAAAATGAATTTGGCGACCTAGCCGTAGACTCACAATTAGCCGCTGCGAACTCCATTTCCGGCGTCCGCGAGCTCCTGAACGGATGCATCTGCTGCAACCTGGTAGGACAACTAGGCGACGCCCTCCTCCAACTCCGCGATGAAATAAGGCCAGATCGCATCGTCGTCGAGACAAGCGGGAGCGCATTCCCCGCCACGTTGGCGATGGAAGTGAACCGCATCGCGCGCGAGAACAACGGCCAATTCGTACTAGATGGGGTCATCAGCGTGATTGACGTGGAAAACTGGGAAGGGTATGATGACACATCGTACACGGCGAAGTTACAGGCGAAGTATACGGATCTGATCATTTTCAATAAATGGGAGGATGTGTCGGAGGAGCGGTTTGATGTGTGTTTGGACCGCGTGGCTGATCTGGAACTTGATACGGCTTGGGTGAAATCGACGAAGGGTTTAGTGGATAAGGACGTTCTATTGGGGATTGACGGGGCGTTATTGGCCAAGGAGATATCGGATCGCGGACATGCATCGCTAGATTTGGTTTTGTTAAATGGAGGCGATAACACGGCGGCGAAGGAGGCCTATGTGCAAGAGCATAACTACGGACTTGGTGAGCCTAGCGAAAATGAGCACCAGTCCGAAGTGGACGTGCTCTCCGTCTCGCTCACCAGCTCTCAACAGTCCGATACGGTGAATACGGAGGCATTGACTACCCTCCTCCTATCTGCGCCCAAGGATGAAGTTTACAGGATAAAGGCCATCATTCAATTCCCGGCCGATTCGCCGCCAGAAGACTCATCAGGCGAGAAAGCTCAGGCGCCTACACCAAAACCAACGACGGAGGGAGGCGAGAATGTTAATGGAGCTGCCGCTCCTGACAGCGGAGCAGATGGCATCAAGACACAGAACTATATTCTCAACTGGGCCTTTGGCCGATGGACATATACCCACTCCCCGGCCTCGGTTGCCAGCTCTGCTAAAAGTAGCGGTGACGGTGAAACGGCAGCAGCAGCGCCTCCAGAACGGGCCACAATTGCGCGTATGACGCTTATCCTTGCCAGAGGCGAATCTCACAAGTGGTCGCGGAAGCTGGAGAGTGGCGGACTGCTGGAGGTCGCAGGCGACTCTGGAGAAGAGAAAAGAGGTGAGCTGAAGGTGGAGCGTCTTGCTTGATGTCGGGCGTATGTTGACTAGGGGAAGAGAGGGCGAAGAAGAGAGATGATTTTGGATGTAAATACTGCGGTATCCCGTACCTCTGTATTTTGCCATATCAATTGTACATATTGGCTTATATTATTTTCTTTTGTTGAGGCATAGTAAATACCTTTCACAACATTTGGATAGACAAAAGGAGAAGAAAAAACTGAACAGGAGGAGTCACCAATTTTCAGGCGAAAACGAAAGATTTGTGTTTGCAAATATTATTCCTCTGTTCTTTCACTATTTCCTATTTCATAGCATATATACCTTATTAAAGCATAATAAATTGAGTTCGCATGTTTACCTTAATTTAAATAAAGTGACTCAACTCCCTTTTACCTATCCGGAGATACGAACTCACTATTGAGCAAGTTGCAAAGTACCGTGAAGAATTAGAACGGCAAAGTCAAAATAGAAGTAAGCGTTTCTTAACTGTGAAATAGATAGGTCAGAGAAAGAGGGGAACGGTTAATTAGCTGCACATTTGCTTTTCACCTACGTTTATTTAGAGAGGATAGATGGCAATGAAATTGTTCGAGGAACAGGGTTGAAAGATGATGGTGAATGCGCTATTCAGATTCAGTGCGCGGACCGCCCTGACTCGTATGCTTCTCTCCGGAACAAGAGTGAGGGGCAAGAAAATGGGCTGGAGAAAACGTAGGAGAATATTGGAAGAGTAGATAATATGCCAAACTTTTTTTTCCCCTTGTTGTACGTGAAACTAGCTCTGAATATAGATAACAGGTAAAATTAATTAAATCAAGACAAGTTGTCCAGAGATCAGACAAAAAGATATCAAGTTAAAGAGTTGGGAAGAATCCCGACAGAAACGAGACTTTATCAGAAAAAAGAGTTTGGGGTTTTTTTTCTTTCTTTTTCTTTTTCTTTTAATAAATGGAAACATATGAATCAATCAATTCCCGGTATTAGCTCTAGGTCGCCAAAAAAATCAAAGCTCACATCCCCATGGCATAATATTAATGATAGTTAGCCATTGTCCCTCTCGCATCTTTTTATTCACTTCTCTACTCTTTGTTCATTGGGTATGTTAACCCAGTAAAACACTTCTCTCAAATATCATTCGAGTATTCCAGTAACGCGGTAGCACTTGGTTCAGTCGAGATGTAAATGACTTCATGTTTATCGGTGAACCCATTGAAGCGCGTTGCGCTGCACTTGGTGTATGCACCCATGTTCTCGAAATAGAGCCAGTTGCCGACGTCGAGGGCTCCAGGGAGGGTGATGCGTTCGGTGATCAGGTCGATACCATCACAGGTGGGGCCCCAAATCGAATACTCGATTGGCGTGCAGACTGGGCTTTCCATAGTCAGAATCTGCGGCACCGGGTGCTGGTGATCGAAGATGATGTTGGAGAAGTTGCCGTAGACACCATCGTTCAGATAGATCATGTACGCCTCGGTGACACTATCCGTAGAGGCGGAGTCAGACATTTCCAGACTGACATCACGGCGTGCAATTACGTTCGCAGCCAGTGTGAATGCTGACGCGACGTAGTAGCGTCCAGGCTCAGCGATGACGCGGACATGGGGAGGAAAATGCTCATCAAGAGCGTCGCTGAGGGTAGCCGCAAAGCGTTCAAAGGTATCCTCGGAAAAGCCCCCACCGACATCAAGGACTTTGAGATCGAACCCAACTTCGGCAGCCTGGTCAAATACGTAGCGGGAATCCTCCACGGCCTTGACGAATGATCTCGGGTCCTCAGCTCCCGACCCAACGTGGAAGCTGACACCAACAACATTGAGCTTGAGCTCCTTGGCCAACTCGAGCAAAGAGCGTGCAATGGAAAGGGAGGCCCCGAATTTCATGCTCAAGCGGCACAGACTAGCAGAATCGTCCGTCAAGATGCGGAGATACAGCTCTGCATCGGGGCACATCTCCTTGATCTTGTACAATTCATCAGAATTGTCAAAGGTCATCTGCTTGACGCCCACCTGGGAGGCGTAGCGGAGATAGGACTTTGTCTTGCATGGCTGTGCATAAATGATACGGCTCGGGTCGACGCCGACATCAAGGGCCAAGTCGATCTCCGCCTTGGATGCACAGTCGAAGCCGTTGCCCAGTTTCGCCATGAGACGCATGACTTGAGGGTCAGGGTTGCATTTGACAGCTAGAAATGGATTCGTCAGGATTCAGTGGTTTTTTTTTTTCGAAAATGGAGCAAAGGAAGAAGAGGAGGTTCAAGACATACCGTAAAACGGCTTCACACGTCCCAAATTCTTCTTCCAACGGATATGCTGGCGGTAAACCTGACCCAAATCCGCAACATAGAACGGGTCTTCCTCGCCGGCGTGGCAGGTCTGGGTATCGATCTTTGCGACTTTCTCCTTCAGAATGTCGAAGATCAGGTCCTTGGAGGCTTCCCTAGCTTGAAACAAATCGAACCCGCCATGATTGTGGGAGGACTTGTAATTATTACTGTCGTCAAGATAATTTTGGTGCACATATATATCATGGGGTACGAAGGCAAAAGGTGCCATAACCATCCAAAAGGATATGCCGGGTTTAGTTTCAGTTAGGTTGTAGGTGTAAAGAACCTGTATATATATAATATATATATATGTAGGTGTATATATATATATGAGTTTTTCTTTCCTTTAGGATAGATGGATAGATGTTTTAACCGTGGCGGGCGGATTCGTGTTAGGGTGGTCGGAACGTCTCAACACAACCGAAATTGACTGGACCTAGCCTCCTCGACTCTTCCTCCTGAAGAGGAAGAACCTGTAGAGAAGTCCTATGCGGCAGCTTAATGTTCTGGGGAACGAGGGGGTTGTGCGCTGAGGAATCAACGAGCACAAACGACGGGTTGCGGAGAGCTGCTTGGAGGACAACCAAGCGCGTTAAGAGGAAGGAGACGCTGGTGAAAAATGGAAGAGGGGAGAGGGGACGTAAAGAGGGATCGTTGGCTTCGGAGGCCGTTGTGGGCAAAGTGCCTTTGGGGGTGTTCGTCCCAAAGGCGCGGGTTCTGTTGTGGGAAAGTTTGTGAGGCGAGGGCTAGATAGGGCTAGAATTGCACACAGTCCGTTAGAAATGACCAGAGTTTTCGAAAAGAGGAACGAGAGCAGAATGCAGTGCAACGGGGGAGAGATCGGAACATGAAGGACAGCACGCAGTCACACGGGTCCGCTTTACGAGTGGCACAGGACGGGCATCCATCGTGGACTGTTGGAGGAGGAGGGCTTATTTGGAGGGGACTCACATCTGAAGCGGACACTTGTCTTGCAGAAGGGCCAGGCAAGTGGGCGATGGGCTCGACAAAGATATTAATATATATGTATATAATCGAGAGACAAGGATTTGGAACAGCTGCCGTGGAGTGTTGCGCTGATGGCTGCTGTCGAGCTGGTTGTGGGAGTTGCAGGAGTTGCAGGAGTTGCAGGAGTTGCGGAGGTTGAAAAGAAAAAAAATGAGGGCGGGCGTGGGACAAAAAGTCCAGTTTTTGTGGTGACGAGTTTTTGTGCGGGAGCGAATAGCGCCGAGGAGGGTTGCAGCCACCGCCAGAGCTCGCTTTTGCGGGCTAGAGTTCGACGACAGGGTCAACGGCCGCAGACAGGAGAGCCTAGACGCCGAAAAATGGATACAGAGCATACAATCAATCAAATCGAATCGAATCAAATCAAATCAAAGCCAAAACATCCCGAGTCTGCCAGAACAAGCCATATATCATATATATATCCAGCCAGCCCATTGTCACTTCTGGCGGCACAAACAATGGGCGGACCTTGATGCCCTGTGCCCCTGTCTGCTCTAGTTCAATGCATCCTGGAAATTGAGATTTTTATCTTTCGGACGAGTAAATAACAAAGTGGAAACAATGATATTTGGGTTCCTTTTTTTTTCTCGTTCCTTTTGCCCCTCCACATGCATGGACAGTAACTAATTTACAAGCTAGAACTCCCCAAGTGTACGAGCTAGAAATCTACATGGGCGGAACACGATGGAAGACCACCCTCGATGAATCATTTCCCCCTCCCCTGACTTGGATCGCCTTGGATTGTGGATAAGAATTTTGGATCAGATTGACGTGGCAGTGGTGGTGGTCTCTGGTTACCGCAAATTTGTCATAGTAATGCTGTGGTAGTAAATACAGCTAGCTTCTGGCGGAGGATAATAAAACTGTAACAGAACTCGATGCAAATTACAAACATCAAGGCAACCATGAGCCCATACTGGAACCGCCATATCTGACTGACCTGCATCGGATATTCTGAACATTCTTCACCCATTTTTCCCCCCCCTCTCTCATCTTGAAGAGTCTATCAATAGACATAATGTAGCACTTGCAGCTGCTCTTGCAGAAAACCGAGACGACGATCAACAGGAGCAAAGCTGCAGCCTGTATCACCAATAATGCTGAGATATGCCAGGTCTTCTCCCATCCTATTCGTCTGCTCAGCTCCTGCTAAAAAATGGGCCTCTTAAATCCTGTGTGCTGCGGGGTGTGCAGATTTTGATCCGTGTTCCCCACAGGCAGCCACACTAAATAATAATCATAATAAGCACAGAGAGGAACAGAAAAAAAAAAAAGGAAAAAAGAAAAAAACACTCCCCTTTGCCTCGTCGCAGTCTCTGTGGCTCGGTTTATCCATTGAGGTAAGCTGCGAGAACGGAGCGGTGAGTCGCACCAGCGACCGATGTTCCATGTTTCCGTTGGGGTTCCTCGCAGACTTCTTGATCTCTAGCTGTGCGTTCTGGCCCTCGCCCTGCAGTCGTCGTGGCCCCAGCTATCGCAATTCCAGCAGTCGATAAACAAACAAGGGATATACCTCCACTTTATATATGAGGGATTTTTCTGTTCCGTAAAAGCAATTAGCCGGGTAGGCTTATTGTCATCGTATGCTGTGATCTCAAATTCGTGTTTTTTTCCGCTGCAAAGCGAGAACACCACTCTCACATCATCAACTATCTACCGGGGAATTTTTGCGAAATGCGTATAGTTCGATATCGACTGACTCATTTTCTGAATCAAGGTTGGGTAGCGGGGCAACGGCACGGCTATCGATTTCAAATCCTGCGTTCTTCATAAAATCGAAGAACGCTTCCTCACTATCATGTCGCTTTTTTAAGGCCACCAGCACAATAGCGCTAGGAGAAATTTGCACCAGCGCTGTAAGCATTTGGACCAGGGCTGGGAGGCTGTCTGCATTATACGTGCAATCCGAAACAACAATCAAATCATAACCATGTTGAGCAATTTCTTCAGGCACAGATTCATCCCAGTCAAGAACCTGGAATCGAGCACTGGACAATCTAGCAAGAGTGGCAAACTCCAAATTGCGGCTGATGATATCCCGCACCTCCTCAAGGTCGGTGAGCAGTACTGAGCAATGAGGAACTATCTGGGCTATTGCGATTCCGACAATCCCGCAACCCGTACCTAGCTCGATAACGCGAAGTGGTGTGTCCTTTCGCTCATAGAATAGTCTCTGCAGTGTGGGAATTGATCCTCCCAGGCGCATATATGCATTCTGAATTTCCATCACACATCCTAGCGCAGCGTCCCTGTATTTTTTTCGTCGATGTTAGATAGTTTTTGGATGGATACAGAGGAAGTGGATGGCTAAATATGTATGAACTGTACATAAACACAGCTAGCTACGAAGGGTAATATCTTTTGCAAGTGGACTGATAGAGAAGAAACTTTTTTAAACTCACCATATATGCCGGGCAATACTATTTCCCGTCTCTTCCCACGCCCTCAACTGGGGTCCAATTTCGAGCTTAAAGCATCTCTCAACTACCTTTTCCGCCTGCGGGCCATAATTCCCCCCAAACTCAGCACTCCAAGCTGTAACAATGCTGGGAGCCTTTGAAGGTTCCAAACGGTCGACAAGACCAGCATTGGCGTCCCTAACACTGAGTCTAGCAGGTTGGGTCGTATCAGAGATCTGACATGGCCCGAAAACGATCTTCAACTCTCGGTTCCCAGCATTCCACTTGAATATCTCGTCGAATGAAGTTGTTAGCTCGTTATTATTGTCGGTAAACTGCAAGATGGAAAGAAGCTCAGCGTCTTCCGCAAGGAATGTGTCCCCCAAGTCTGTCGTGATGGTGACCAATGCTTCCACGAAACACTGCCTATGAGGAGACACCACTATTCTGGGGGTTTTGAGAAATCGGATGTAATGGGGCATAGTTCAAAATGATGGTGGGAATATTTAGTGTTTCTAGGGAACGGGTGCTAGAGATATATAGGCTTTGGGGAAAGGTCATGCCATGGTGCTTCCTTTTAGTTACAGGGAATATAACTTGTGGTATGGGATACGTTCGAAGATTGAACGGAAGTTGACGCACAGAGTTTCAGATTCTAGCTGCACTGCTTCTTTTCGGCTGCCTCTCTTTCACCGTCTTAAGCAACATGGAAAGCGAATGAAGGAACCTTTCCAGCGCTGCGATTTTTTTCTTGAGTCGGCTTGCAAGCAATCACAATAACAGCCTTGGAATACACTTGAGGCGGCCAACGATCGCCAAGCGCCAAACGGTTGTGCAAACAAGGCAAACTTCATTCCCGCCCTCTCGTCCCACCCACAGGACGGCGTACAACGTATATATATCTTTCTCGCGATTCTTCAACACTTCTTTATCATGAAACTGAAAGCTACTACTAACCAAAGGGCCCTACTGGAAACAGAATTCCGCACGAAGAACCGCTGGCTACAACCTCCCGGTCTATTTTGCCAGCCTTCCCTGGCATCCGTTGCCATGGAACTGGACAGACAGGATCCTGCCATTCGGGATTTGCTCAGCCTGCCGCATGCATTTATGAAACCGTGCATTGTTCTCCAGCAGCATCCCTATAGATCATAAGGCGCTCAACATCTATCTTGGCGAGAATGCAGACTCAAGCCAGCCGCACGGGCCTGACCCATGCGCAAGGAGTCGCGCTCCTGTGGCCTAATACGGATTAGGCACACCTTATCTTCTCCATAGAGATTGGTGTCTGGGAAGTTGTTCTCCCGGTGATGCATTTATTTGCTGGTTGCCTCGTTGCCTTATGGTCGATGGACAATATGCACGATCTTCATTCGCCCAACGCTTCAACCAAGTGCAGCGCCACCACTGAATAGGAGGGGGCTGTTGGACCATCATACACAGCTCTTGGGTCTATAACGCTCAGCTTTGCCTACGCGCTCGAAGTTCGTCGAGATAAATGCATTAGAAAATACTGCTCCTCCTTCAATTCCACCCGCTATTCGTCTACGGAGTACTGAGGGCAGTTCAATCGAGCACCCATGGATCGCTCTATTGACGCACGGGCAAGAAATTGATCATCCGACCCGCTACAACGGCCCGAGTGGATGAATTCAGCTTGCCACATGGCGCAATTTAGGGTTAAATAAGCGAAGGGCAAATGTGCTGTTTTCTCTCTTAACATAGAAACTTTTTCTAATCATATTCAGTTCCCCAGTGGTCAATGCTGGAGCGGACGAGCCTCCATTCGCTTGGGGTTGGTAACCGTACCGACGACGCTGTGAAGCAGATGCTAGAAGCTGAAGTTTATCTGACTCAATTTAGACCAGCCTCAACGTTAAGCCCTAGAAGAAGAGAACATTTCAGTGGGAGGAGCAACTCGGAGCTTTTTCTTTGGCCAACCTGTTTTGACCCCAGTTGGGGATATTCTAGCCCTCCGGTGCTTGCGTAGCATGCCGGAATAGATATGAGAAGGAGTCACTAGCCTGTATATTTGACCCCTCAATAAATCAGGCATAGTAATGCAATTCCAGATATTCTAGAAACAGAACCTGAGTAGACTGCTGCCTCAATCCTTCCTGACTCTAGTTTGATATCGGCATCCATTGACCCTCGAGGCCGACCCAACAGCGATATGAAATGATGAACCCATCACGTGACCGTTTAAGTAATCAGCCTCCCGGTCCCGGTAGACCCTTCCCAAAAGGGCTTAGCGTCTCCTTCCTCCCCCATCTGCCGCATCCATGACGCTCGAAGGCGGCTGATGGTGATGATCTTGACATCCAAACTCACCATCGTTGTCGTAGGAATTTATCATCGCCTGGCAAAGCATAAGATGCCACTGTCGCCGTTTTACTCTTCCTTACACTGCGATTTTAATATCGAACCGAATCCACATCCATTGACGGTCGCCCAATGCCCCTGCAAGCCTTGTCGTTCGTCTAATCAGTCGAGGACGTCACTTGGCGCCCCAATCCAGACGCCGCAAACATGATGCGCCCAAGTGATCCTCGATTCCGCCAGACCATCAACCAGATCTCCCATAACCTAGAGTCTGCCAACGAAACCGCTCAAGAAGGGATATATACCTTTTCGCACAACTATATCGGCCCCTGCTTTGCGGGCGTAAAGAATAGCATCCAATCCTGTACAACCCTTTGCTTCCCCACCCGCGAGGACCAGTTACGTCGTCGCAGGCGCGGTAGGTCAAGTGTTCGAGCAGAGTTTGACTTTGATTTCTATGACGACTGGGACTACGATGAGGATGCAACGGGGGATGGGCTTTTAGGCTGGCGAACCGATGAGTTGGACAGACTACTAGCTGGAAGCGGTGCTGCGCGCAGCTCCGCCGAACAGCCCCGAAGCCATCGCCGCATGAGCTATGGCGCTCGTGGTGGCCGTCGAAAAAGCGCTGCGCTACCAAATGACGAGAGACGCGACCCTACAGTCATCCCTAGTTCTTCATTTCTTGGATTTCTTGAAAGGTTCCCCTGGAGAATAGGGGCGAGGGGAATAAGATACCGGCCATCTGCGGCTGATTTGCAGGAAAATCCGGGAGGCGCACGACGGAATGTCATGGAAAGCGAACCTTTAATTGAGGGGAGCGACGAGAGCGACATGGATGGCTCAAAAGATGATGAAGGCTTACGCGCAACGAAAACTAGATTGCGGAGCGGGACCCAATCGTCACGAGAAACCAGCAATTCTCTAAGCTCGCGAGGCGATCTCCTACCGAGTGACGATGAAGAAGATGCTGTACCCCTTGACGACGAATTTACTATGACATTAGGCCGCCGGGACACGGGGGGATCGGGGATTCACGATCCTCCAGCCACAAGTAGATCTGCCTCCGGAACATCAATGAAAACCACAGAATCTTCCAAAGACTCGAGAACATCGGGCAAAGGCAAAGGAAAACGTAGGAGGAATTCAAGGAGAACCATCTCTTCCAAGTCCCCGAAATCTCCAGTATCTGATGGAGAAATGATAGAAACAACGCATATTCCTTCTATGCTAGATTTGAAGAGAGAGGAAGAGCTGGCTCGATATGAAGAAGAGCTGGAGATTGAGCGGAAGCGCCAGGCTGCGCAGAAGCTCGCACGAGAACGCGGTTTGAGCGTGAATGAAGATAATCGACAGGTAAATACTCCCTCTTCCCCTCAACGTTGTTCCTTTCTTTCAACATCACCTTGCTGACTGCGGGACTACCAGCGTGAGAATGAAAATAACGACCCTCCACAAGACCCCCAACATGAACAACAGCAATCTGACGACACCCACGAAGCCCTTTCTACCACCGTTAAAGGAATTCCTACGCACACGGAACAGGCACTACAATCGCCTGACTTAGACAGCACACCTAAACCCCCAGATAATCGAGATACACTCGACCAAGAGCCATAACATATAGACTGCTATGGCTAGCGATTATAATGCAAACCCCGCAAACCTCATTGACATATAACTCACTCTGAACGACTTACACTTCATTTCTTTCCAACCTTCCATTAGATACCCTGTTTACCTTCCCTGTTCCTCGAGAGGGATGAACCTACTACAAACCCACTTCCCACGGCTGCTGTTCCCCTTTTTACATTCGATACCCGGCGTGGTATGATAACGGGAACGAAAAACGTAATCCCTCCAGTTTCTCCGTCCAACTTAGCAACCCTGCTTAGCAACCCTGTTTCTTTGTATTTTTTATACCTTTATCTTCTCATTCTTGGATCGTGGCCAAATAAGTTTTTCTTCCATTTCATGTTTCTTTCCCTTTTCTGATGTATAGTTTTTGGTTATTTCCACATTTATCAAGTTTCCTTTTTCCTGGGATATATTACGAATGGAATGATTGAGGGCTGTTCTCTTCTGTGTATATAATATACTACCTTTTTTGTTCCCTTCCTTTCTTCTTGTGTTATAAACGTGACTTTTTCCATTCCCGCAGAACCTTCATCAAGCAACATCTCCCCCACGCGATGACGGCTCCGGCCCCAGGGAACATGGTGGATTAGCAGTTATACGCAACCATTTTTTGCCGAAACGTTGAGGGAAATGAATAATAATGAACAAATTCGGTTCTCCGAGCAGCTGGATGCCTTCAAATACAACAAGTGCCATTTTCAGGCGCACATGTGTGTCAACCACGATTACGACCCCTTCTACTTCCTCTCTACATTCCCAGCACCAAAAATAGAAAATAAAAGAAAAGGCAAAGGAAAATGAAAACTGTTATCAGCCTGTCATTCCCATTTCTATCTCACATCATCGCTCTAAACCCCTTGTCAGCAGTGGTTTCCAAGCCCAAAAACATGGCCACCTGGGCCATATGATCTACGCCCCAAAAGCACTCCGTCTCGCCGCTGCTATTGGTACATTCGAACCACGGAATACCAAATGCACCGATTTCCACTGCCTTGTCGCTATTGGCGATTAGCTGGTCTTTGATGGGTTGGGTGGTGGACTGTTGGTTTACGCGGGTGCCGTTAAATGTTTGCCTTTATTAGTAAAGATGTCTCCTCTGTATGTATGGGGGAAATTCGTCACAGCATAATTTTTTCCCCTTCCCTCTCTGGTTTTTTTTTTTTTCTTTCTTTTTTTTCTTTCAGTTTAACATACCTGTGCCAGCGCATTTGCAGCCGTCTCTTTGCCCACGGCTGCTTCCAGGATGGGGAGGAAGGTTTCCGGGTCGTTGAGCGTTGGGTTGCCTTCGACCCAGAGCTCCTTGTATAAAGCGTCAAAACAGGCGGGCAACTGTTCTGCCGGGATGGCGCAGAGAGCTCGTTGGACCTGGGTGAAGATTTTATGAGTTTCGAGGATCTCTTTTTGTGCCTTTGTGCAAAAGGGAAATTGATAATAGCTTTGACATACACTCATGGTTAAAATGGGGAATCCCTTAGGTATACCCTGGTATATGGGGACATTGAGGAACTTGGACCAGCGTAAACGCTCGGTATTTGTCCATTTACTCTTGTCTAGTTTCGAGATATTGTGTATGTTAGATCGGCATTATCAGGATAAAAAATTCAAACAGCATGAGAAAAAGCGAAATGGTGGAGGAGGCGAGGGGAGAGGGAACATGCTATGTTGCTAGACGACGAAATCTAAACATACTCTTGATAAAAAGGGGGGAAGTATTGTTGCATGCTTTCAAGATCCCACCGAGGAAGACCGGCGTATAAGTAATTTCGCAGTTTGCGAAAACAGGGGAGTGCTAGGGCGGGCATTTCTATTAGTTCTGTGATTTTGAATTTCCACCCCTTTTTTTCAGGGGCAGGATGGCCCCTTGGTGGTCAATGTGAGGGTTTGCCTCAAGAAAGAACAATTTTATCTCGATGGAAGAAATAAACCAATACTAAACAGTGTGAAAAGGTATAACAAGGAAATATCCAGGAAACATTATGCCGTGAATCGTTGAAATAGTTTAGCCAGGAATGTGGTGGTGTTGCGAAGATCAGAAGCGCAAGGTAGGTTTTTAGATCGCGGGGCCGAATATTGTTTGTTAACTTAGCAAGAAACTGATCGAGGATGGTAACATACTCTTGTCACATAATAGGCGATGTACCCAAAAGGACTGACGACATCCAGATACAGGTTAATTTTCGGAGCCGCCATTCTAGCTATTGTGGATGCCGGAGCTAATCTATGTGTACAAGAACCCAGTGAGCAAAATGCGCCTTCATCGAGCTGTTGATGTTCATGAAACTGACCTCAGTGTTTGTTTTCGAAGGATCGGAACGCGCGCCCAAAGATTTGGGAGAGCCATCTAACTTCAATCCTCGAAGGGTATCTGGGCTATAGATATAGGACTCGTGCAGGCACGGATATGACATCTACAAGTCGGCTCGGACGAATTCACCGGCAGCGACGCTTCGGGCCACACAACCTTGCTCCATTTCGTTAACCACGTCTGCCGCGGACTAAAGGGCCCGTTAGGTTTGCGGGACGGTATCTTCCCCCGCGTCTGCATAAGCACACTCACAGTATTGATACGACATTAAGGTTATCTGAACCTTAATCCTCATAGTTTATGCTTTCACCGATGCACCGACAGCTCGTATTTTACATCCGAGGTCCCATTATATTGTTGAGGCGGGAAACCAGTCCCCCCGACTCCATGTTCGAAAACGACTGTTGAGGAGAGAAATTGAGGGCCAGGTATTATTTCACCGGCCTTGCGAAACCTTCCTTGACATATTTACATCATAGGACCGCGATGCCCGTGAGTTATATGGCGCAAGAATGAACAACCTTGAAACCCTGTCACACTTCTCCTGATTGCTTGTCTTCTGCTTTACTGTCAACCACTCGTCCAGCTCGAAACACTCTAACATCTCAAACCACTCAATAATGATGTTTACTTCTTCGCTCAAAGATATCCATTTCCGATATGAGAGAAATGCGGATTGGTGGGTATAATGTCCAGACTGGAACTATAGAGACAGATGCTCGGAATATATGATCCAATCATGATACACATGAGCTTTTGTAGCCATGCACCGAGTAACTCCAGTTGATTATTGACCTTTCCGTGGGGAGCTTAGGAGCATTAAGTCTCATACATGAATCTCTAGCGCAAACATCGGCAGCACTTCCGTCTTACTATGTAGTTGCAGAGTGACAGAGTCCCAGGGCGAGCCATATTCTCAACTGGTAGTTTGTCAGGGCAAGTGAGCATGGCCAAACACCGAGCCGAGAAACCTGCATATTCTACTCAAAGACTCCAGCGGGACGAAACCTAATGACAAATGTCCAGAAACACATTCCTTTTGCCAATATCTCATGAGCATGCCTGGTTGGTTGAGAAACGTAAATACGATAGCCGTAGTTAAGGGCGTGTAGCTGGACCGAGGTTCGTTGAGGCGTTGAGTGCGGCTGCATTATTTCCGCTTTGGAACATCGGGCCGGATTGCTTCAGACATTTCTCCGCTCAACATGCCTTTTCCCTCCGCCAGATTTATCGACTCGTTGCCAAGCAGGAATACGGGAGCATTGACCGTGTTGCAGAAGAATGGTTGTTAATGATCGTGTTAAAGTTGTCGCTCACATCTGACCGTCTGCAATACAGGGACCATGGCTCTCTGACGAGCTGGTCTCAATTAACTATGGAAATTGACCGGCATGGAATATCAGCTGAGCTCACAGATCACTACATTCTGAAAACACCATGAGGGAGAGCGCATTATGCAGCCACAGACACGGCTCAATGGCACCGTTCATCCATGATAGAAAGTGCCCGCGGCAGCCGTTGATTGAACCCGGATAGATTGTATTTTCGCTGTACGAATTGGTCTGGCATTCAAAATATACCCGCATCCCAACAGGGTCATTTAGTACATATAAAACAGCTTTTTGCAACGGGATTTGATCTCCAGAACGTCGCAAGAACTCTCGACCGCCATGAGGATATGGATTTACGCTCCTCTAGTGCCTGTGGGATTGATTGTTATCTGCCATGTTTGCCATATTTGATTTGAGGATTGCTAAACGCTAAATAGGCTTATCTGATGCTGATATTTATGATTGCATCATCGGATGGAAGCAGAAGCGTCCGCCTGGCATGTCTTTCCTTCCTTTGGGAACAAGACATCTGCTGCCATTGCCGGGTGGTGGCTTCCTCTGTGCTGTCATCCTATATTCCTTCTTTCCAGCTCTCCTTTAGAGCTATGTTTTTTTTTAAAAAAAATTCATTGTTTACCTGACTTTTTATGTCTGTTTTCTTCGGTGAAAGAAATCCTTTCTTTGTATTGTTTGTATATCTTTTGGCTTATACAAATTTTAATCACGCTGCAATAAGTTCTATACAGCATTCGTTTAAAAGAATATTCCAGTTGCATCAGGCTATGGAGGAATCTAATCCACAAACGCCCACACCTGGGAAAGACACCTGCTCTCGTGCCGACATTGGCGAACCTTTCGCAAGTATGGAAGCTCCTGAATCTCTCCCTCATTTAAATAACCTGCACGATCCGTCTAGGTGGAAGCCTTTGATAGAAAGTCCTGGTCTTAATATTGCCCCTGAACCTGCCATATTGGTGCCCGATCCATCCCCGGCCAAGACACTCTACGACAGTGATGGGGATACACCAACATCAGAGGCTTTTGGAGGATCAGCTTCGCGAAGGAGGCGGCATGGAGAATACCACCATCGTCCACCAGTCTGGAACATACGCCCTCTAGACGAGGACATTTCTGTCTCCTCATGCGTCGAAGTCGAACTCGATTCTGATATTCTTGGTTCCCAAACCGGATTGAAGATGGACAGCACCTCGTTTCGCTTACACGCATCATCCAGTCTTGCGTCGTATAATTTTATTTCGGAGCCAAATATTAATCCTAATGCGACAATACCTGATTCTCTTCTCGAGGAGCAGCTAAATACGATGGCCTCCACCTGGTCGAGAGAGCCGTTCATAGTTGCCATGGCCGGAACGGGCGTTGAAGACAGTAGTAGTTCAGATGGTGATCAGCGTAGCCCATCTATAGGCTCTGCTTACTCTGGACCGGATGAGCCACCACCATACTCCCGCCGCCCCAGTCCCAGAAGGCGAGTTACATCTTGGCCAGCCGGCCCATCAACCCAGTCAACAGCTCAGGAACGCCCTCATAATGACACATTTGCCTCTCCCGAGCCGGAGAGCGGAGTTTCACTTGCCAGAGATTCAGTTGGCCCTTCGAGTACAGGTGGTGATGTGCAGGAACCATCCCACAGGAGAGAATGTAACGATCGGGGAGGAGGACAGGAAACTGGACACTTCCATTTGTCAAAATGTCCTTCCCTCTCTCCAGTCATAGAACAACCCCAAGATGAGAACTCTCCGCCTAGAGAACTAGAAGGGTCGCTTGAACCCTCTGAATATGAGACAGCTTGTTCAGTACCTCCCACTACGGTAGAGCAACCTCAAGATGCCTCCGCACCGTTTTGTCAACGATACGAGGAGCCCGATCATTCTGAGCAAAACGAATCTGCTCCGCCTGTTCAGGGAGCACAACAGAACGAAGCCGGGAACCAGCAAGTTAATGAACCCGAAGAGGAATATGAGAGATCTGAAAATATCGAATCCTCCTCAACACCAGCTGGAATACAGCCATCCCAAAATGCCAACTCCCCGGCCAACACCCCGCAAACAGACGTTGCAGGGCCATCTCAGCTGCCTCCACCATATCAACAACAGCGCATCGAGAGCACGCATTTAAGCACTTTTAGAGATATTCGTTGTTTACAGCCAAATAGGTTCATTGGGTATCCGCTTCTACCCAAAAGGAAGTTTGGGTGGGCAATTGAAACCGGCTCTAGGGTAATATGTATCTGCGACACCGTTGCAGACTGGGAATATGATGATGTTTTTCCAATGAGGTTAGGCGATGCCTACATTGTTCTTAAAATGTATGGCGATCTCTGGGCTTCATGCTTAAAATTGACTCTCAATAACCAAACCTGGTCCGCATACCCAGTTTATGAGAGGCATAGGGATAGGACGAAGTCTACCTACATTTCCCCAGAGGAAAATGTGCAATTCCTCCCACTGTGTGCTCTTACACTTGATGCCAACTTCGGAGACTACCTTGCGCGTCATCCCAGAAATGGAGGGTCTTGTTATTCACCGGCAACCGGCCAACAGGTTGTGCCCCCTGAGAGAAAATTTAGTAACCCGAGACTTCTTAGGCATCAACCTATAGTAGTGCCCAAAAAGATACTTCGCCTGGCCAAGTACCCAACTATGCCACGAGATACTGCTACTATCATTTCACATGATTTCGTAGAAATGGATGTTGGCCATGTTTTTGGTCAATCAAAGCCTTCAGAAGTACTTGACGTCGATCCTGATCATACTCATATTAGACCTATTGACAATATTTGGAGGTTTACGGCAAGAATTGAGAAGAAAATATCACGGCTATCTCCCCGACAAATAGGCGAAAAACTTCAAGAATCATCTGCGAAGATTGGTGGGCACCTAAGAAGAAAATTCCACTCCGACCCGGGCACTTCTGGTATCCGAAGATTCTTTACAAATCGAGGGACATCTAGCACGGATACGTCAACTGGGCCAAACGAGAGTGATCTGCGCCAGACTACAGTAGGTGCCGGAGATGGTACAGACCGAACTGAAGTTGCCAGAGGAAATCCTCAGCATACCACGGAAGTGATCGCGGATTCTTCCCGAGCACCTCGAGCCACTGAAGTAAACACCGATGATCGCACCGAACGCACTCCTGAAGGCACCACCACTGATCATCAACACAGAGACCCAATTACGACAACAGTACATGAAGTTAAGAGATAATTTGGAACACAGAATATTCATAATGATGCAAAAATTTTAAGTATTGAAGGTCCAACTTTGGCGTCTTGACAATAGCCACAAGCCCGATTATTTTTATTCCTACAAATTGGTTCTATGCTCTGTTAATATTGTTAGCCTGGATACGTCCCCTGTATGCTTTTTGGGTAGTTGGAAGTTGGTATGTACTTTATATCTTATTGTTTTTGGACTGTGGTGGAATGTTTGCGTCTTTTCTTGGGCGTTTCGCCCCCTTAACTTTTTTCAACTTCATATTTTTATACCAGACTTTTTTTGTCTTTTGAAAAATGATGCCATTCAATCAATGCTCCCAGCACCTCTCAAACATTACTTTTAGGTGTTCAACATTTCGGCCCTGCTTTTGGCACATTATCGCTCGACTCGAGTAAAATAGAAAAGTCCTGGGTATTGAAAAGTGAGGAAAGGACAGGTAGCAGAGCAAAGAATTCATGAACAAGCGTCTCATTGGTAGTCAACTAGAGGAGCGCAATTCCATCACGCCTGGGGGACAGTGGTTTCCCTTCGCGGCCAGGGCATGGGTTAAGATAAAGCTACATACATTCCGGGATGAAGCACATGGATGAGCTCAGTTGACAAAATAAAAGGAAGGGAAAAATGAGAGCTGTTGACGCATGATATGGTTTCATCTCCCCACATCTCCGCGAACGATAACGATGATTCCCCAGGCAAAAAGAAGTAAAAGAATCAAGAAACGGCGATAAACGTAAGAACCATCACATTATTTCCCCTGCATTCTGTGTGGTCGACATGGTTCAAATGGCTCTAAAGTCACTGCGGCTTGTCTTTTTTGTCTTCTTCGTCTTCTTCGTCTTCTTCGTCTTCTTCGTCTTCTTTAGCAGCCTCCTCGCGACAAGTAGTTTTCTTGAAAGTTACTGGCGGAGGCCGCTCATAGGCCTGACCATTTGAAAGCGTGTCAGCTGAAGAGTTTGGAGTGGTGTGGGCATAAGAGTTGATGGGATTCCATAATTGATATTGCCTCGAGCCCCTCGGAACTTGCAACTGGCTACTTGGCCAGTAACTGCCGCCGAAAGCACTTTGATTACTCGAGGTATTCGTGTTATACTGGCCGCTTTGGCTGGATGATTGAGTAGCATTGGCCAGATTGCTTTCGTCGGGGCGGTCGTTCCTACTAGGGTTGCTGGTGGCGCTAGCGGCTCGTTCGTTATTCTTGGGGGCGTTTTCGCTCGGCATGATTGAGAAAGAGAAGGCGACTTAGACGGGGCTCGAAAATGTACGCGTGTAGCGTGCGTGTTGTATATATTGCACTAGTAGGGAGGTGAAAGTACTTGTAGGATGAACAGATACCCTGTAGAACAGCGGTACGAGATATCAGATGTCCGGATTTAAGGCGCTCAAATGACTGGTGATGAAGAGGAAAGAGGAATCGAATGCAGTGGAGGAAAGGCAGGAGGGCCGTATTTATGTCTTTCTCTCGCCATAATTTCCACCCTCCAAGGGACGTGCCAGAGAGGAAAATGGTGAATGGAAAAGCCCATAAGTTGAAAACCGGATCTACCGTAGATTCCACGTAGGACAGGAAGCTGCCTCGAGGGTGGGTGAGGATGGTTTTAACCGGCAAGATAAGTAAATGGGGAGAAATCCCGAGGTAGGGATGTTGTGAAAAGAGCTCATTGTGTTCGTATAGGAGAAACGGATACATCCTGAGTTGACACTGCGCCTTCGACAGAAATCGTGAGCTTAACAGAATATGCAAGGTGGAATAAAGGACCATCCAAACCATGGAACGCCGAAAATATATGGCAGGAAATGCACCTCCCGTTAAGACGAGGGTCGCCACTCATGTTCCAGAAAGAATATGGAGTTGGCAAGTACAACAAAGACAGGAACATAACTTCATACGTTGGGTATATTTTGAAGGAAAATGCCACACCACCGAAAAAGAAAAAGAAAAGAAGGAAAGTGAAAGAAAATATGAAAACTGAAGCATATACGCAGCGGATTGGAGCGCTCAAAAATATCAATAGGACAGGAACATCACAAAACGGGCTATATCCGTCAAGAGGCAGAACAGGTGACTTAACGGAGATCTAAAGCTTCCTCTAGGAAATATGCACTGCTAGAAATATACAGATTCCCGAGATATTTAAAACCGAAAAAAAAAGGGAGGGGAAAACAATAAGCCTAAATCCATAAAATCCATCTAATACCCGACACAGTTCCCCTCCACAAGCCCCTAAAAATTTTGAAGATCATCACGACCAGCCACAACCACCACATAGCCCCGACAAGCACCCATTCTAGCATGACGAAGCCGACGCGGCTTACCCATCGAAACCGGCGTCTTCGTTTCCTCAAGCCCTTGTCAAGGGAGTTGTTGAGCTGCTTCAATGCCAAAGTATTTGTCGTCGCAAGCTCGCTAGTCAGTTTGTCAGCTTCGACAGTGAGTGCGCGAATGCGCGGGCTAAGTGTAGATGTGACCAACGAGTCCAAGTCATCTAGTCGTGACTTGAGAGCCGGTGAGGTCGAGGATGAAAATTTCGACATGGCATGCTGAACTTGGCAGACTTCACGGTCGAACTTGCACATTAGATGCCTGGCTGCAGTGGTCACTTCTTCAGACCGCGGGACGCGAGGGGGATTGCCGTCCGCCTCGTGATCGGTGCTAAGCACAAGGACAGAAGGAGAATCCCGTATAGCGTCGGCTTGACGGCATATTTCTAGCGCCTTAATTCCCGACGAGAGCAAATGAGCTCTCACTCGCGAAATTTCACGTCTGTCGATGCAGTGAGGGCCGTTGATACTACGGGAGGACATACTCCAATTTCTTGTGGACTCTGAAATTGTGGGACGGCGTTGGCCGGTGGGTGTGACGGTCAGATTTGTAAGGCCTGTTACGGGAAGTCGATCTCGGCTGACTTCGCGGTAGAGGTACTCATTGTCATTCGATGCCACAGAGCCTCCAAAAGGATAGCTTCCCTTTCTCGAGGCATCACCGTCCACATCAGAGCCGGGAATAAATGGTTTTAGCAGATTGTCGTCCCGAGGGATATTGGCTAATTCGCTCTCGAGCGGCTGTGACCTACGTTTAGATTGCGCGGGAACGTCGAATTCGGATGGTGGCTGGGATTCGTTTTGGTCATCGTGCCTAGGAGGGGAGATGAAAACAGGCAGATTCGGTGTGTGGTACTTGGGCAAATCCTTTTTGGAATTTTTCCTTGATAAGCCGCCAGGACTGTCGGATAGGATCGGAAAACGAGGCAAGTATGGCTTCAGTTTGCGCTTTGCCTCAGGGAAGTCGTCATCCGCGTCGACATAGTCCGAAAGCACCTCGCTCGATGCCGTAGATGACTGTCTTGAATGACCCGAACCATCCTTTTTCCAAATGTAATCGCCAACCTTAGAAACTTCATTCCCCACAAGCTCAGCCAGTCGTGCCGGTTTGAATATTCCGCGAAGTTTTGATTCTTGATGGCCTTGGTATCTATGTCCTTTCGATGGGCTTTCGGGAGGATAAAGATCGCTTAGTCTGGATTTGTCCTCGTTATACGAGGCTAGTTTGGAGTCAGAGTTAAAGGCAGGGCCGTCAGCAGCCGTCAGCTGTTTTTGAGGAGTTAATTCAGGAGCGCTATGATCAATAGGAACCACCCCAATTAATCCACTATTTGTTCTATCGTACGCCAGCGGTCTTCCTGGGTCAACCGGGCGTAATACCGGTGACTTTATTGGCGACACAGGGCGACTCGCAGGAGGCGACAGGTTGAGTGTAATGTCCGGAATTTGGCGCCCGTTATACGAACCAAGACTACCATCAACACTCACAACCGATGATTGTGGGACGTCCTCTTGTCTTCGCTCGGCCCCGGATGGTGAGGGTGACCTGATACCTTTGCGAGGTGGCGAAATGTGCCGTCCTTGTCCCGCATTGGTGTCCAAAAATGGAAGGACAGGGGGTTGTGCTTTACCAACCGGGGCTGTGGCATGGTCCCCAAGTTGTACGTCAGTAGCGCTGTGAGCTAGAGTAGAAGAATATGTGTGTTTTTGAGGGGTCTTATCCGACACGTGCGGGATCTTCTGTGGTGGAATGCTTAAGTTCTCATTTTCAACTGGCTTTCTGGAAAGGCGTGGAAAACGTCTTCTTCCCCTATGTCTTTCGTGTTCGTCATCGCTAGATTCGCTAGACGAATCAGATGGACGTGATAATGCCTTTCGCCATCTTGACTTGCTCGCCTCTCTCGAGGAAGGTTCGCCAGGGGAAGGATGAACGGAATTCGTGATTTTGTCACTGCGGCGTCCGCGATTCGCGGCTGTATGAGCGCGAGAGGAAAATGATTTGAAGTTAGGGAGACTTTCATGTGGTGAAAGTCTCTCAGCTGGTGTAATTTGCTGATCCTCCAATTTCCCCGTTGTCGGCGCAGGTTGCTCAGTCGGTGGTTCCAAGTCCTGTAAAGTAACATGCTTTAATGGCGTGTCTGGGTTGAACACCCGCTTGCCGTCTCGGTCTTCAATTTTAAGCTTATTAGACCCGTGTTCAAGCCATGCGGCATCGGCCAAAAAGTCCGCGGGAGAAGTTATCCAGTCAATCCGGGGACGGCGGGGCTTGCTGCTATCCCCACCACTAAGAACTCGAGTGGTATTAGGCGTTTCTTGCGCCCGGGTATCTGGCCTCTCATCGGGGTATAACTTAGGCAGCAGAATGCACTCTTCTGGCACGTGGGTCGGGTTCTCATTCGAGCTTGCGATTAAATCCACCCAACTTCGCACGGCCTCGAGGTTCTCCCATCCATCGGCCTCTGAATCAATGGGGCATTTCTCACGGAATCTCACTTTGCGATTGCGGATGTATTGGAGAGGGTTATATACCCGACCACCGTAGGTTGAGGTTTTAACCGATGCAGATGAATTTCCAGCGGAACCAGAAGGTTCGTTTTGATTGGGGAGAGGAGGGAGATGCGGAAGTAAACGAAGATATTCGGCAAAAAGCTCAAAATGCCTTCGAGTCTTCTCAGCCCTGGCGAGTGTAGCATTGGATATGTCATATGGCATGTACTCGTATTGTGTCGAGTCTATGTCTGTCATGGGCAAGCCTGTAAACCTTTCCATGGAAGGGGAGTGTGGTTGGCGTGTGGCCCCTGAAGGGCGTCGACCAACGCCCGGCGCGGCTGATATTTTGCTGGACATTCGTTGATCCTGAGAAGCATAAGGTTGAATATCCATCGTGTCTTGTTGCGGGAATCTGTAACTATCCCCCGATATGTCACTTCTTGACGACAGTCGCGTAGATCTTGGTGCCTTGCCTGAAACCACTCTCCCAGAGGCAATTCTCCTCCTCGAATCACTAAGATTCAATGCTAGGTTCACTATCTGGGCGGGATCTGTGTCGAATCTGATCGATTGCGGAGGACGCGCGGACGGGGAGGCTGGGGAAGTACCGGGGGACACGGCTTGGGCGCCATCGCGGGAAGCTTCTTCAAAGGGAGAAACATTCGTCATCGACGTCGCCAGGGGTGAACTACCCACGGATGGTCTATTGTGCTTGCGATCAGTGGTCGCATGGCGTTTGGGAACCGCCAGGGTGGATTCGTCACTGGTCCTTTTACCCTTCCTGAGGGTTGATGGGCTAGTTTGCGGTAGAAAGCTGGTCCCGCCATAGCCAGGTTCCGATCTCCTGGAGGGAGTCAAAGAGGATTCCAAGAAAAATGTGCTAGAAGTCCGATTGTTCCTATGCCTCCTCGATCCACGATGCCGGTCCCCATCTCTTGACCCGCTGTCCAGTGTGGTGCCTTCCAAATCGCCAGGGTCCAGATTGGAGTCCTTCATTCGAGAGTCTGAGGATTGCGGATCAGACTGCGGCATGACTGATTTGCCCATATATGTGGGCATTCGTAGACATCGACGAGGTTAGGCTGTGTGGGAAAACGTCTCAATATTGGCTGGTTCAGCCATTGACGGCGTGGGGAGTACGTAGACAGTAGTGGCCAGGGTTAAGATTCGCATGTTATGGGGCCAGTACGGAGTTAGGATGGTGCTATTTGTTAAGCCAAGCTAAAGCTGACAAGCCAGCGCCGAGTAAAATATAAATCATTGCTTGTAGAGGTGAGAAGCGTGCAGACGTTGAGCTGTCATTGCGCGTTGCTTTGTTCCCTTGATCTGTGAATACAGCCGGAGCAGGTGACGTTGGGGAAGCTATGATGCAAACAGTGCAAACGTGGCGCAGCAGCAGGAAACCTGTCCTAATTACTTTTGGCTAGGATGAAAAACATCGGGTCATGGCTCACGTGCAGGAAGCAAACAGCAGGCAAAGGAAACAAAGGAAACAGCATATCTAGCATTGATTCTAAGTAATGGCGAAATACTATATGTGTACAAAAACGGTAATTGGGGAGAATACAAGCGGGAGACAAGTCGTCCCAGGTAAGGGGTGTATAATTTGATCTCTATTCGACTTGCAAGCAACGCAGACGAGCTTCAGTTTCGATGACCTGCGAATTTAAAGAATAGTAGTTAGCAAAACTGGTGAAAGATGTTCCGAGGCAATTACAAAATAAACAAATTTAAAAAGAAACACCAACGTACCTCAAGAGCCTGTTTAACTTCCAGAACCCGACGGACATCCGCAAGCCAGTCCTTACTCAACAATTTCGCCCAGCCCTGCAGGCCATTCATTTCACGCGCAGCCTCATCGAAATTACCCTCTTCGAGCAAGTTCTCGGTTCTTGTGAGGATGCTCTCTACGTCATCGCCGACAGGCGAACCCTGCTTCTTCAGCATAACCTTGCTTAGAACCAAACTGGCAGCGTGGCTCGTGATACCAGCATTTTCAGGCAACAGGCTAGCCTTGCGGACTTCACTAGCTACCCTTCGGAATCTATCAACAAGCTGAGCCGGCGATGGGATTCCGCGTTGGTAGGCTGTGGGGCTGATCGAGGCGATGGCAGCGGCAACGACTTCATCGTTGGACGCGAGCTCTTTGACGGCGGCCAATTCGCGAATAAAGGGGCGGGGCATATCGGAGTTTTCAAGCGTTGTTCGCACGGAATCAACAGCAACCTGAAGCTGTTGGGTTTTCAGGTTAATGTCGATCACGTCACTCCAGCCGGCAGTGAGTCGTTCCAGTTCCGCGACGCTGGCAGTCAGTTCAGCCAACTTGCTCAGACGGCCCTCACGCTCATTCTCCACGAGTGTTTTGACATCTGCGAGGAATTTACGGTTTAACTCAATGGCCTGCTCAACAAGTTCATTGCGAAGGCGTTGCTCAGCAACTTCATGAGCACGCTGAAGTTCCGTGTTGACTTTATCTTGGTAGGATTTGGCGATTTTCTCTCGTTCGGACTCAAACTCTTCGCGGAACTCAGCAGCATCCTGGGCGCGGAGTTCCTGGATGTGTCGAATGAGGTCTGCGGCAGACTGGTCCATGGCAGCTTTCGCATTTGTGATTTCCTCCTGCGCTGATTCCTGAGCATCATTCTTAAGAGCAACGATGCGGTCTCCGATCTTTTGCAGCTCTTCCTTCGCTTTCGCAATGGGGGTGGAGAACTTAGAGGCAGATTCATCGGCGCTGATTACGGTGATTATATCATTGAAGACTTTCACTAAGTCCTGTACGACTGGTTCATCCTCTTTATCCAGATCCAAGTGCTCGATAGTGACTGCGGCCGGAACCGCTGGTTGTCTTGGGGCCTCGAGGCTGGTTTTCTGCTCCGCCTTCGCAGGTTGGGGTTCGGCGGCCTTAGGAGCTGGTTTGGGTGTAGCTGCTTCCGCTTTCTTCACCGCTGCGTTGCTCTTCACATCCTCTTTGGCTTTTTCCGCAACCTTGGTTTCCTCAGCCACCTCATTCGCATCCGTAGTACTCATGTGCTTCCCTTGCTTAGTCACATCAGACCCTTCCTGTTGCTCTTCCGCAACCTTCCATGACAGTCCGCTTCCACCGGGTATCTTCACCTGGGCACCTTCATCTCTTGGGGCTGCGACTCGCCGATTGATCTGTCTTGTGATACTTGGGAACCGGTTCCGGAAATCGCGCTCTTCAAGATATAGAATTGCCTCCTCGCCATATGGAATATATTCGGTGAAAAAATCATAAAAGTTATCCGACCTGAGAGAGTACCAGACGCCGCCAGCATATGCGAGGCCGGCGGTAAGAAATAGATAGAGTAGCTTGCGCAATCGTCCAGTTTTGGGGGCTGGCGGAGGCGGCGGTGGCGGTGGTGATGGCTCATGCTCTGGTGGTTGAACGGATGAGCCTGGAGAAGTCTGACCTTGGATGGGGGAAGATTGGGGCGGCTTGGGAATTGTTTCCGGATGGAGAGTCGATCCAGTTGATGGAGAGGCTGGCGATCGTACGTCCGGGTCGTTTGGGCCTGGAGGCTTCGTGCTTGTCGAGTTTGTAGCTTTCTGAGATAATTCGACGCTGGCGGCAGTGTTGGGGGTTAAGGAGCTTCGAACGCCAGCATTGGGTTTTCTAGCAACAGCATAATTTCTCTGCGAGGTGCGTACGAGTACTATTAGCAACAATCTTGACAACAATGGGGCAGCAGGATTGTATATATTCTGGATGAATTACTCTACTCGCAGCGGCATTTACTCGCTGGGCTCTCGAGGCGTGTAGCCATTGCACAGACGCATTGGGACAAATTGGGGACGAGAGCACCTGACGGCTTGACGCAATTGAAGTGCGCAGCATGGCGTGCGACACTGTCGAAAAGCTGGTCGACTGACGAGGGCAAGGGGAAGGAGGAGTTAGGCACAAAAAGAGTGATCAAGTGCATATATTTGGTGGTGGTGAGTTTTGAAGTTGCCCGGAAATTTAGCGTGGCGGACACTAGCCACAGATTGACGTAGGAATCCGGAACCATCTCCAGCCACACTCTGATGCTGGAATATCAAGAAAACCAAGAATTTACAATGCCAAAGGAAACATATCAGGGGGTATAGAGTATCCATATGTGCACTCAGATGATTTTATTTTATAAACTCCGTATCTTGTCACATACAATGTCAAAAGCGGCGCATTTCTATTGGCAACTTCCTGATCCAAGCTGATATAAAAATGACCTCGGTAAACTCAACCTTCAGCTGCGAGGGTAACAATCTCAGCCCGTGGTGAAAATGGCTAGCACACAGCCCTACATGCCCCGAAAATTGATGCAATGAGTCCAGGATTGTAAAAAATGGAACTGTAGAAATTATTTGGCCAAAGTTGGGGTTCGTCATCCAGTCCTAAGGAGGCCAGCAGCAGCAGTTGGTGCAAAATCGGTGATGCTTGCGACCACGGGGTTTATAAAATATTTTCCTCAGTTTGAAGGTGGGCGTAAATCATATTTTCTATAAACTAATAGGGTTGCAAATTAAATAGAAAAGGTCACTAATTACTACTTACTACTACTTGCATATTTGAAAATAAAACAGTAGCACAAAAAGGAAAATGGTAGTCAAAGGTAGGGAGAAGAGTAACGAAGACAGGAACAAGGATAGATGGGCGAGCGGATACGAAAGCGATGGGCGATCCACAGATGCAAACAGGAATATATGGAGGATAGAATAATGGAGTAATAAATGAATACTAGAGTAAAAAAACGACGACCAAGATAACACCAGGAGCAGGGCAAAGTAAAAGAAGAGCACAAAGGACAAAAAAGAAAATACGAGAGAACATAAAAAGGCGGGAGGGAAAGAATCCACCGAACATGGGTCTAATGAGATGCCAAGAGGGAACCATTGGTAGTCAATTAGGGTGACATTATGGTTGGTTCCAGTTCTCGGAAGGAAATTGGTGGACGCGAGGGATGAAATATGAGCGCATGAGCATGGGAGGGAAACGTAAGATAACCCAAAATCTGCTATCGAGATAACCGCATATTGAAAAGCACATTCGTCCCCCGGATCGAACATGTCCGTGTTGGCAATATCACGGTTGCGCTTGGTCTTTTTTCGTTGCGATTTGGCGAGATATAAGTCCGAAAATACAAAAAAAAAACAACTGCGAACAGTGAGGGAGCCAAGTATCCGAGGGGAGCTCGAGTGGCAGCCAGCAGACGGAGAGACGGAGAGACGGATACTCGTATAGAATGCCAGTGGAAGAGTCAAAAAGCGGACATGAAAGATAACTTAAGGCAGTATCAACTTTAGCATGAACAGCCGTTTGCCTGTGGTCCAGCGGCCTCCGGGCGTAAATCAACCCCTGGACGGGGGTTAGACCGTAGATTTCGCGGGCCAGCCTGGTCCAATGGTAGTTTCTTCGCAATGGCAGTGAATAGCTCTCGCACGTTCGTCGAGGATTTAGCTGAGGTCTCGAAGAAAAGCAGACCGGCTTCGCGCGCATAAGCTTCAGCATCAGCGGTCTGGATGGCACGCTTATCCGGGCTATCCGTCACCAGATCTAACTTATTACCCGCAAGGGCGATTACGATATTCTCGTTTGCCTGCCGTTGAAGTTCCTTTACCCATGATTTTGCTTTGTCGAGGGAAGACTGGCAGTGGAGAGTAAAGGCAGTCAGCCTCGTCTATAGTCTCAAATTATGAATGGAGGGGGGGGGCGGCAGAGGATGAAGACATACTGCTTGGGTGATATCATAGACAACAACGGCGCAGTTTGCATTCCGATAATACATTGGCGCAAGAGACTTGTATCTTTCTTGGCCAGCAGTATCCCATATCTCGAACTTGACGGTCGTATTTTCATCTAGGGATATCGTCTGGGTGAGAAATGCGGCACCGATCGTTGATTCCCGATAGTCATCAAATTGGTCCTAGACCACAACAACAGTCAGTATATCGTCTAGCTAAACACAGCAACATCTTCCTGAGTTATAAATGAATATGAAAAGAGTTCAGGCGTACTTTAACGAATCTAAGGACAAGAGAGCTCTAGTAGGCGACAACACCGTTAATATTATTAGCATGGTCCTCCTCCCATCACACGCAGAAGGTCATGGAGTTCGGTGCTAACCTTTCCAACAGCAGATTCCCCTAGAAAAGGCAGCATGCATCAGCGAATGGCCCCTTTGCAACACCGACAGGATATAAAATAGCAGAAGAAGAGACTAACCTAGTAGGACAAGTTTGAACTGGGCGAATCTGGCACCTGGGCGGCCGCCGGCAGCAGCTCTCGAAGCCATGACTGCGGTTATAGCGGAGACGAGGGAGAAGAGCAACGACAGATAGCGACAGAAGGTCAATAGAGCGGAGAAGGATGTGAATCGTGAACAAGCAGCGGTTGGTGGTGTGTATTGAGTTGCAATAACCAAGGGGTGGTGGGAGTAAATCGGTATATTCAGGTTGATGCTCTCGGAGGCTTGCTGCTGTTGGGGGATTTCGCTTTGGCCTGGATGACGAACCTGGCGGCGGAACCAACCACGGGCGCCTCCCAGCGCACCAGCCACACTCTGGCACTAAGCCGCATCGCTGGGGCCTCGTCGACTGCCCAAGGTTATCAACACATTAACACTCTGCTGCATGCTCTTCTTTTCGCAGACTGTTCCTACCAGAGTACATTAGATTAGACCATTCTAACCGCTAGAGAAAGAAGAGGTTGCATTGATTGTGCGCTGGCTTCACTATGTGCTGGTTCCCCTTGACGGTTTAATCTCCCGCCGCGATCCTTTTCTATAACAATAATACATACACAGGCACTGGACAACAACAATGTCCCCCACACTCCCATTTCGCGATATTAACCTGCTGGTTTCACCCTCTCACTATGCTTTCCGCGCGGCTTCCTCGGTCACTGCGCCCACGCTGGTTGTTGAACGTCCAACTGGGGATCTACGGCTGGAGAATGCCTCTGCCCATGGCGCCAAACGTGTCTCCAACATTGCTGGAATCCTCGGCATGATAAAACTGAAACTAGGTGAGTTAAAAAGACGCAAAGTCACGGACTATTAAGTTGCTATTATTTCTATTACTAATTCCCATTAGACAAGTACATTATCGTGATTTCGAAGACACAGCTGGTGGGCAGGCTACGCGGCCACATGGTTTATAAAGTCGTTGCGACTGAATTCCTTCCTCTAAGAGAACGACCCCTGCATGACCCGGATGAAGATGCGTACCTCAACCTGCTCAAACAATTCCTACGGGCGGCGCCTATGTACTTCTCCTACTCTCTAGACATCACCAACAGTTTCCAGCGTCAGTCCCAGAGCGATCCGTCGGTTCCAATGTGGAAACGAGCAGATGATCGATTTTTCTGGAACAGGTTCATCCAAACAGATCTAATAGACTTTCGTTCGGGAGTGGGGGATGGAACCGGTGTACGATATGGTCAGCTATCGGACGTGGATCCGTTCATTCTACCCGTCATGTTCGGGATGATGAAGATAACCACGACCAGAATCAAGTCAACTCCGTTCACCTTTGCGCTGATAACAAGAAGATCCAGGCATCGAGCTGGGACCCGGTACTTCTCACGTGGAATCAATGAACAGGGAAATGTTTCAAACTACAATGAAACCGAACAAGTGATCATCTTGAATGACTCCACTAGGGAGATGGCAGGATTCGGTAGTACTGGAATGGAGAATGGAAAGTCTATCAGCCATGCTGGTAAAGACCTGCAAGTGCTTTCGTTCGTACAAACTAGAGGTAGCGTCCCGTTGTACTGGTCAGAGGTGAACAACTTGCATTATACCCCGCGCCTCCAAGTACGTTCAGTGGACGCTGCGTTGAACGCCGCAAGAAAGCATTTCTCGGAACAAATCCATATCTATGGCGAGAATTACCTGGTCAACTTGGTGAACCAGAAAGGAAGAGAAGAGAGGGTCAAAAACGGCTATGAACAGATGATACGCACCCTACTCACATCCTCCGCCGAGAAAACAGACGCCGATGCCCTTAGTTCCGAAAAACTGCACACTCTTGAACCGACCCAGAAAGCTCAGGAAATGGATCGCCTTCACTATGTATACTTTGACTTCCACAACGAAACAAAGGGGCTACAGTGGCACCGTGCTGAATTGTTGCTGGAAAGGCTTACTGACGGTTTACTAAAAGGCCAGTATTTCCGTGGAATTGAAGTGCCTGGAGATAGTCTTGGTCCTCTGGAAATCCGAACGCTACAAACCAGCGTTGTACGCACAAATTGCATGGACTGCCTGGATCGAACGAATGTTGTCCAAAGCATGCTTGCTCGGTGGACTTTGACACGCCAGCTCGTTGACGCTGGGGTTCTTCAACCGGGCGAGTCCGCCAGTAAGGACCCGGAGTTCGAATTCCTATTCCGTAATATGTGGGCAGATAACGCAGACGTTGTCTCCAGGTCTTACTCAGGCACCGGAGCCCTGAAGACTGACTTCACTCGAACTGGCCAGAGAACAAAGGCGGGTATTCTCCAAGATGGCAGAAATTCACTCACCAGATACGTCCGGAACAACTTCCTGGATGGCCCCAAACAGGACGCCTTTGACCTTTTCCTTGGCGCCTACCTACTTCCCGACTCTACCGCCGGAAACAGTCTTCTTTTGACGGATCGAAGACCCCTGGCTGTTCAGTCAATCCCATATTTGTTCGGTGCGAGCATCTTCTTGATCCTTGTCGCTCTATTCAGTCGCCGTCTCCCGGATTCAGCAGCCTGGCCTTCGAGGATATTCCTTATTGTTTGGCTAGTCGTCGCAGCATGGTGTCTACGATTCATATATGCCCACGGAATGCTTTATGTAAGTCGAGTTCTCGCAAATTTCATGTTTTTCCGGCTCAGTAGTTACATACCGCTGACTATATTTTCCCCCACGAAAGGTAAACTGGCCTAAGCTCAACACCCCAGCGGCCGCGGTAGAGGGTTACCTGGATGCTCTGGGTCGCGCACGCAACGATAAAATCATTGGCCAATTCATTCCCGCTGGAAAACATCAGCGCGGATTTAGCAATGCGCGGGTGGGATACATGGAGGAGGGGAAGAAGAGAATCGAATAGAAAGCCACTATTCCTTTATCAAGTACACCTGATCCTTTATATCAACCTTTCTCTAAGAGATCGTTACCCTCAGCTTGTTTTGGCATCTTAAGATCTGGCCTTGTATACATGTGTTTATATATATTGTTCTCCCTTGCTAAACACTTTGTGCCCCCATTATTCTTCTTTAATCAATACCAGGTGCTCTTTCTGATGCTAAGAACACATGTGAAAGAGTACGAGCTTCGTTTTTTTATTATACCTTTTAATCAAGAAAGGTGGATTACCATGTGTATTGTTTAGTTTTACAATCATTAGTTCATTCTTCCAATTTTACTTCTACTATTCTTTAATACAATAATGAATGCCCTGTCGGTTCAGCGAAAAGGGAGTCTCGTAGTTGTCGCACGCCCCGCCGTAGATTCAGTGCTAGAAATGCCAAGCCAGCTGTATATCTACCACCCGGAAAACTTCAACACTCATTCCACAACCTTATCCAACCTTATATTGATCCAACCCCAATGCGCATGCCCTTCGGAGGGCGACTGAATCTCAGGCCTCAAAGGGTTCAACTCCCTGCGCGGGTATTTACAAGGAGCTTTGTGAAAATGGCTCGCAGCTATGAGGTTTGTCGCTCATCTTGTTGAACACAGGCGGTGCTGGGAGCAGTGCGTCCTGGCATGGAACCCTCGAATGACATGACTCAAAGAACGAACAAAGAAAGAAAGAGATGATAATAACGGTAATTGATTTAGGACGCCATCGCGGCGCTTAATTCTCTTCAATCAAATTTCACAATCGTCAATGCGATCCGACAAGCGGGGCCGAATATGAACCTCCGGGCCATCCCTGAGATGATAGAGTGGTGTCAGAAGATAGGATATCAGGTGTGCGGCCGCCCTTCTCCGCTCTAATCAGTTCCATACATAAATCCCGTACTTTCCAGCACCACTACTGTTTGTGTATAAACGAGATCGTATCACTTTTGTTCATAGCTCTTGTCGTGGCATTCGTACCTCATTGGAAGAAGCTACAGCTACTAAATAATATCCCTTTTGTCGGAATCAAAATATAGCCGTCAGAACTCAATCGGTTGAATCTAATCCACATCGCGGGAACGAAAGGAAAAGGATCAACGTGCGCATTCATCTCCACCATTTTGAGTCAATACCTACAATCCGCATCCGAGTCCCCATCCCCAGCAGATGCCGAACGGCCAAAGATCTCAAAAGTCGGCCTGTACACATCCCCGCACCTCCGCTTCGTCCGCGAGCGTATCCAAATCAACAATGCACCTCTCTCCGAACAGCAGTTTGCGAAATACTTTTTTGAGGTTTGGGACAAACTGGAGGCGGCGGCAAAAGCCACTGGTATGGATCCGGCAGACCCTGGGTCAAAGCCTGTCTACTTCCGTTTCTTGACACTCATGGCCTTTCACGCATACATTTGCGAGGGGGTGGATGCAGCGATTATCGAATGCGGCATTGGTGGCGAGTACGACACGACGAATATCATTGATAAACCAGTTGTAACGGGGATAACGAGCTTGGGAATTGACCACCAGTCCATGTTGGGGAATACTATTGAGGAAATCGCGTGGCATAAGGCTGGGATCATGAAGAAGGGCGTCCCGTCGTTTACGGCTCCGCAGATCGAGAATGCGATGACCGTATTAGAACAACGTGCGGTGGAAAAAGGGGCAGAACTCCATGTCGTTGCTGCCCATCCGGAATTGTCGCCCAACAATCCAACGGCCGTGCAGTTGGGCCTTTCAGGGGAATTTCAATATACAAATGCAAACCTTGCGGCTGCCGTAGCCGGCTCGTTTCTGAGATCTAGAGGTTTTGAAGAAATCTCCGCCAATCTGAGCAGTCTACCCTTACCTGACAAGTTTAAACGCGGCCTGGAAACAACCAAACTAGGAGGCCGCTGCGAAACGCGCCTAGAGAAAAATATCGCCTGGTATATCGACGGCGGTCACACTCTAGACAGTATAAAGGCAACGGGGAAATGGTTCGCTTCGCAACAACCACGCGCGTCCCGATCACCCCCGCCACCGGCGTCCTCAGAAGACTCAAACCCTAGCCCCCGTATCCTCATCTTCAACCAACAAACACGCGACAGCGTCGGTCTCGCACGTGCTCTCCACGACACCCTCTCCCTCTCCTCCGCTAACGTCACATTCACCCACGCCATTTTCTGCACAAACGTCACCTTCAGGCAAGCCGGTTACAGACCAGATCTCGTCAGCATCAACACAGATGCATCGGACGTCGAGGCGCTGAGAGTTCAGCGTGCTCTTGCGGATGCCTGGAAGGAATTATCACCGTCGACGGAGGTCCTAGCGAAAGCTACCATTGAAGAAGCTGTGGAAGTTGTTAGGGAGATTGCAAAGTCGAGGGAACAGGCGAGTGTAGCAGGGGGTGAGGCTGCAGTGTCTGCTCTCGTGACTGGGAGTTTACATCTCGTAGGTGGGCTTTTGGAAGTTTTGGAGACGACGGCGACCAGTTGAATTTGGACAACTAAAAAACGGTTGGGGAAATGGAGAGAGGGTGGAATGGGGGAGTGGGAGCGGATGGCGCAAAAAATGATACTCCGAATGACAGTTTCATTTGCCGTTGCACATTTTTGCAGGATTTATCTGGTGTGCTGGTTGATATTAAGAGGGTTATTTGGGGGCAAGCTTATCGAACTTCCTTGGCCTCTCTTAGGCATACTTTCCCTCTATTTCGAGAATTTTTTTCTTTGAAGGAAAATCTCTCTCATACATGATACCCTCAACGGAATCCCCCAGCGCTGTACAGGGTGCAGTTTTACTTCTTTCCACAAATATCACTTTTTGTAGCACTCCTGCTCCCCTTTAATGGTCTCGGGTCTTTCCAGCGGCATGTGAATTGTATATTACGAGAAAATTGGCCCTATCCCAGGTCATTATCTTAGAAAGGGATCTCGTTATATTTACTTTATCCACAGTACTTGACGGACATGAATGATGTTACTAGACTCTGTCACAACTTGTCACAAATGTACTCTTGTCCATTCCCAGCTAGATTTGTGAATATCTGTATTTATCATTTTTCATTGTGCATGTTTCTATGCTAGTTCCTCGAATCATAGGGATGGATGTCGAGCAAATGAACATATAGATCGAATACGTGATGAAATCAAACAAAGAAGGTTGGCAGACAAACCGAGGTTCCTGGGTTCTGTTGGTGGCTGACAAAGCTCACGGCGGGCACTGTTGACAGCTTCGACTTTCTCCAACAATGCCCCTCGCGTGTGCTCTCATTTGCGCTCATGTATGGACCAGCTCCAACAAATCCTTCCCTATGACGACGTCGCTATTCTTACTTCCATAAACTTTGAGCAAATACTCTTTGGCATCCTATAACCGACATCGGCGGCTTTTGTAACTTTCATAGTAGGCTCATAATTCCCACGAAGCCTGAGCCAACCCTCTTTCTCCGGCGGCATGTCAGAACAAGAAAAGAAGAAGACGGAGAACATAGGGGAGCCAGAGGGCGCATCACCTAATGAGGCTCCCGCGAGCTCCGAAACAACGACTGAATCTACAGGGAAGAAGGGGAAGGCGGCCAAGAAGTTGAAGGATGGAGACTCCGCTGCGGCGAACCCGGCGGCGAAGCTCACGCCCACCATGGCAGAATCGCTACTCGAACTGAACCCAGCCCTACGGAGTGAACTTGCTGGAATGGATAAAGAAAAAGCAATGGAAGCTCTTCGCCAGATGAATATTTCGGATCTCCTCACGGGTCTATCGGTAAACCCAAAGAATCAAAAGGATATGGCTTCGTTTAAATTCTGGCAAACACAACCTGTTATCAGGTTTGATGACAGGGAAAGCAAAGAACCTGACGGGCCGATCAAAGTCATTCAACCTGATGAGGTTTCTCGGGAACCTATTCCACTAGTTGAAGGTTTCGAGTGGGTTACGCTGGATATCGATGATGAGGCCGAGTTGAAGGAGTTTTATGAATTACTGGCAAACCATTATGTAGAGGACGGTAGTGCTATGTTCAGGTTCAACTACTCGCCTGCCTTCTTGAATTGGTGCGTTGTTTCCTTGTGTTCCATCCTACTTGGCATAAGGTATATTTTGATACTAACTTTGGTCTGTTTTTAGGGCACTCAAAGCTCCTGGGTGGAAGAGAGAGTGGCATGTCGGTGTCAGAGCCTCCAAGTCTCGGAAGCTCGTCGCGTCCATATGTGGTGTCCCTGCCGACATTGCAGTGCGCGGGAAACCGTTGAAGGTCACTGAAATCAACTTCCTCTGCGTACACAAGAAACTTCGCGCAAAGAGACTTACACCAGTCCTCATCAAGGAGATCACACGGCGTTGCTACCTACATGGTATTTTTCAAGCCATATATACAGTTGGTATTATGTTACCTACTCCAGTCAGCGCGTGTCGTTACTACCACCGTGCTTTGGACTGGCTAAAGCTGCACGAGGTTGGATTCTCGCCCCTTCCAGCTGGTTCAACCAAGTCCCGACAAGTTACGAAGAATCATCTACCAAGCCAGACGTCCACGCCTGGCCTACGCCCGATGCAGAGCAAGGACATCGACGCGGTTCAGGATCTACTTAACCGATATCTCAAACGATTTGACCTTTCCCAGATTCTCAGCCGAAAGGAGGTGGACCATTTACTGTTACATAAAGAGAAACCCGGCGTCGAACAAGTTGTTTGGTCTTACGTCGTCGAGGAGCCGGGAACGCACAAAATCACAGACTTCGCCTCTTTCTATTCGCTGGAATCTAGCGTCCTTCAAAACTCGAAACATAAGAACGTTAGAGCCTCGTATCTCTATTATTACGCGACAGAAACCGCTTTTGCGGAAAAGGAAAAGGGTCTAAAAGAAAGGCTTTTGATGCTTATGAATGATGTGCTAATTCTTGCCAAGAAGGTTTGTTTACATCATATGCGAGGCTTTTTATTTTACTTTTGCTGTTTGCTTTGATAAGAATGCTAACTGTTATGCCAGGAACGCTTTGATGTTATGAACGCATTGACTCTGCACGATAACCCATTATTCCTTGAACAACTAAAGTTTGGTGCTGGAGATGGCCAGCTTCATTATTACCTATTCAATTACAGAACGGCACCCATCGCTGGAGGAGTGAACGAGAAGAACTTGCCAGACGAACGGAAACGGGGTGGGGTTGGGGTAATCCTCGTCTGAACTGGAAATTGTTTAAATCACAGCTTATTGATCATGGTCCATTAATACAAATTGGGATACCGGGAGGGTTAGGCAAGGGCGGATTTTTTATTCGTCACATTCTCAGAGAACTGACGGCGTAAACATCAATGGCGGTGGACATTGCATGAATCGGGGCTACGGTTTTGGTCCGGCACCAATTATTATTAGATGTGTAACACTATGAATGCCCAATATGCCTTCCATCCCCTATATTATCCGCCTAAGACGGTGCCCAGCCAACAATTTCATTCTTCAGATAATCTTCAGATCTGCGTTAAATATTCCTCCAATACTCCTCCTCCCAGTAGACTTCAGCGCGGTCTAGACTCCTGCCGCGTGTCTATAAATAGCTAGCCACGTTTATGCCAAGGCTAATTTGCAGGCATTAACTCTGCCGTCATCACGTGCACCTGACGTCGTTTCGCCCTAAGCCGCAACCGAAGCGTCTGGCCTGCCGGATGATATCAACGTCTCATCCTCTTTGACCCCATCACTTGGACTCCGTGATTCAGATTTATAGCTTTTTGATGGCCATATGCTTGATTCTGTTTGCATCTCAAACCTGATCTCCCATATTCCCGCCAACTTTAGCTCGGCCGTCTGCTGGCAATGCCCATGCCAAGCTGTCTCGTTTTCTTTGATCTATGAATCCGCTGTGTTGAACTCTCCTATCTTATCGCCCTGCCCCCGCCTTAATTAACCTCGGGCTTTCCTGCTACTTGCTGGTTGGGGAACGATATATCATGGTCCAATGAGGCCCCTTGTATTTCCATGACCTGAAATTGAATTCATACATTGCTCTTACCACGAACGATGGGTGGTGTGCTCTCGACTGATGGGCAGAGAGCTTCCTCAGGTTAGCTTCCTGCTCCCTCGTAGATTTGATCACTTCTGTATTTCCTAGTTCCCCTATCATGAATCTTTGTCGGTTTTTTTTCCAAAAAAAAAATTTGGCTTTTTACCCGTTGGTGGAGAGTGATCGTGTGTAATAACCTATTAACAATTGAAACTGGGCTTTAACAGTGGAGGAGCTTAGCCAACGCCTGGCACACCGATTTGCAACGAAATGCTTCACCCCTCTTGAACTTACCCATTTGAAAGACAACTTCTTCTTGAGAGCTCTAGACCAGCGCGGTATTCGCTATTGGAATGAAGAGATATTATCAGATTTCTTGGGTATTCCCGACGGCGCGGGTTCCGCAGCCACTGCGACAAGTGATGGGTCACTCGATGCGGGGCCTGTCATCTTCCGCATGGTTTCTTACCTGGGTGCATTTCCGTTCCAAAACACCATGGCGCCCACCGTATTGACGTTCGAGGCAATGATAAAAGTGGTTGTACTCTTAACTGAGAGATATGGCAAAATCTTGAAACGAGGGAAGAAAGATCGGATTAAATTACTTTTCGGCAGCCTCGCAGATGTTGGACGAAGGGATATTATCACGCAGTTGAAAGAAGCCGCGGAGGATTCCTTGGAATCGATTGGCGTCCCAGATCCTAACGGTGGAAACGCCTTCACTCATAACGCGGGGTTTTTAATTGATCAGGCCGTTAACGATGGGGAGGACGACGACGACGATGATGATCTAGCGCTTGCGGCCCTAGAATCTCTTGATGCGATTGAAGTATTCAAGCAAGATCAACGCATTGATAAAACTGTTTACGAGTCAAAAATATCTCTTACTACCTTTCGACGACTACTAACGTTGCTTATTGTCACAGCGCCGTTGCGACCGCTGGGAACTGTGTCTAAATACACAACAGGATTGAGCAAGCCTTCGCTAGATACTGTGCATGAGCAGGTGGACAGCATTCTAGCTGCACTGGGCTCCGAAGAAGCAGAGCATGGAATCGGCTATAGATCGTTCTCCGAGTTGATATCGACGTCTCTCCCGTACCTTTTTGACCCACTAACGCCTCTATTTGAACATCTGCTCTTCAGCAAGAACCTCGACCTGTCACGAAAACGCGACTCTGAAACTTCCAATGGTCAGGCGAATAAGTCAGCCCCAACGCCTCCTTCAACGCCTCCCGCCTCTCCTCCTTTGTCTCCAGTCATTTCAACCAGCGGCTTCAATTCCTCTATTCTAAATCCCGCCATACTATCCCACCTATCGTTTTTCATTTCCACCAGTCCTCATATACCAAATATCTTCCGCAATCGTACTCACCTACACCCAGTCTTCTCATCGGCCGAACATGGTGAATCTTTAACCTCTTTCTCCCACCACGTCATGACATGGCAGGCCCCGACCATCATCCTGATTAGAGGAGCAGTGACATCGGAAAACAACGAAGAACAAATGACCACGGTCGGTGCATACCTCCCACAACCCTGGAAACAATCCTCGTCTTATTCCTCCCGCCGATCATCCGAAGGCCTCCATCCTTCTACACTCCCCTGCCTCTTCGAGATATCCCCAGTCCACACAGTTCTCCAGGGCTCTCCATCCCTCCAATCACTAAAATCCAACATGCCGGTAAGCCACTTCTCCACCAAAACTGGCATAGCAATCGGCTGCATAATCCCACCAACTTCCCGAAAATCACTCGGAAGCAATCTCCACCCCAAGCCCACCGGCGGTGGCAGCCTCCTCATTGACCCCGCCCTCGAAAATGCCACCTTCGTAGTGTCTGACGGTCTCAACGGCGAAGGCGTATTTCTACCCCCCGGTGTCTCCCCTAGCGGCACTACCTCCACGGGCAACACCTCCACCAAAACCCCATCTTCCACATCCCCAACAGCGTCAGCAGCATCCATATCCGCTTCCAATCATAACACCACAAAGTCCATATCCATCTATAACCTTGAAGTCTGGGGCATTATCCCCTCCCAATCGCTAGCCACCCAGTACGACGGGTCAGGATCCCCGATCGAGAAACAGGACGTGATCGCATTGCAGCGTGCACAGTGGAATTTTGAAGCGCGCGAGGCGGAGCGCCGGCAGGTGATTAATATGAAAGTCGGCGGTGGGGAGTCGGAGGCACAGACTGGGAGAGCGCTTCTGGAGATGGCTGGCATTATTGGCGATTCGCAGTATTCGGCACATCCACATCGTTGAATAACTGAGAGAGGGAATTGTCTGAAAGGGGGGTGTTTGGTTTAGGGTGAGGATGATATTAGCAAATTGTACTTTTTTACGGTTGACGACCCAATTTTTATGCTGTATATGAGATGATTATGTCGCTGCCACTTCTCTGCTTTCTCGTTTGCCTCATAAATCTATGTTACTGTTCTTTTCCTTTTCTTGACTATTTTCTATATCTTGGCTCATGCGAAAGGGATAAGAAATAATTTGTGGTCTGGGGAGTCTTTACAGCGGCGCTTTCAAGCAGTCTTTCCCCGCAGGTCTACGTTTATTCAACGCACACCTATATTCCAAAAACAATTGCAGCTGGCGCAAACATAATCGCTTTTTGAAATTTCTAATTCCGCTCCGAAGATTATCCCAACTAGAGCCACTACAAACAAAAATTCAAACGAAGGGTGGATGAGGAATGATGTGGAAGAAGGTAGAAAAAGTTAATTAATGTATAGAGATGAAACCGCGGCATTAAATGGTATATCTAGATTTCATTAACCTATTGAGAAACAAGGGTTCCGGTTAGATTGCAAGGAAACAGACATCCCAGACCTCATCGATGAAAATTGCCTCCAAAAAGCCCGTCATCGAAGCGGCACAATACCACTAGGCATATCGTAAAACTCCTTCAACTCTTCCTCAAACTGCATGTCCTCAACACCGCCCACATCACCAAACAGCACTCCACGATCACCACCACCAATCTCTTGCTTTACCGCCACGCCATTTTCCGCTCCGCTATCCGCACCCTTCTCCCCACGCCCTTTACTTTTACTCCTGGCACTGCGGACTTGCTGCTGCTGCTGCCGCGGTTGTGACTGCTGTTCGCCCACTACCTGCCCTAATTCATCGCCAGCAAACCCTTCACGCGGTAAGCGGAAAGCGAGGTATTCGATATCAGCCCGCTCCATGCGGTCCATGATATCATTCATGTATTGGCGGACTTCGGCAGGCGGGTTGACGACGCGAGCTAAGGGTTCGAGGGTGCGTGGGTTGTTGGCATGAAGGCGTATGGTTACTGGTTGATAATATTCTTTTATTTTTGGCTTGGGTGAAGCAGGTTTTGTTTCTCTTGTCATCGTTGTTGATGGTTGTGTTTCTGGTCCAGTAGTGGTGGAGGTAGGTTTATCAGGTTGGGCCGGAGGCTTGGTGGCTGGTTCCGGGGTGCCTTGGTTGGGTGGAGGGGTGGGGTTGTGGTTTGGTGTATCTGTAGGAGTTGGAGTCCCCGTTGCGGAGGCGAGTTTGGACTTTTTCGACTTTGACTTCCCACTCGAGTTCCCGGTAAGAGAGTCTGGTGGTGGAGCCGAAGGATCGATTTTCTTTATGATTAGAAATGATGCAATAACGGTTGTGCCACCAGGGAAATAATCGAGGATGGTATTCTTTGGGAAAAGATATCTATCTCCTGTGGTTGCGTGACCAGAATTGCTACCAGCAGGAGAGGTTGTCAGAAATTCAAATACGATGGCCTTTGGGTCTGGTTTCGGGGGCGCAACTGGAGGATGAGATGGGGTATGTTGGTGGAAGTAGGTGTTATGCGGTTGAGGTTGCTGGATGGCTTTGGATCTTATTGGCTGCGGAGGGGGTTGATTTGAATACGATGGGTGTGCGGAGGGAGACGCGCGAGCAGGCGGGGTCTGAGTTGAAATGCTTGGGCCGCTTGGATGAAAAGGATGAGAGGGGTGTGGTTGCGTGGGTGGTAGAGGGGCAGGTGTTGGCGTTGAGGAGGGAGGTTGGGGCGGTCCCGGCGTAAAAGGTCGCGCCTGATGGTCGGGTTTGAGATATGCTGGGGCATTTTGGGTCTCGTTTTGTCTTCTGCTCGCGAGAATAGCATTGAGCTCGTCAATGTGAGCTTGAAAAGTCCGCAATTGTGCCTGGTTCGCCTTGCTTGATGCTACAATCCGCATTAATGCCTTCAGTTCCGGGTTGGAAGCAGCTCGCGTGGCCAACATTTGGATGACTGGATCTGGACTTGTTTTCACAGGCTGAGAGGGTTCTGGTGGGGGCTTCGAAGGAGGATGTTGAATAGGTTCGTTTTTCGCAGGGTAGTTTTGAGGATGATGGCTTGGAGGTTGGTTTGGAGGAATGCGGTTTTGTGGGGATGGAACCGGTCCTTCAGATCGTGACTGCCGGACCGGTTGGGCGACAGGGGGGGGCGGGTTACTGTGAAGAGATGGTTCAAAACGATTCTGCAAAGGTGGCTGCTGGTCTGGGGGAGGGGTAGCAACGGGGGGGGTATGAGAGTATGGCTGGCGTGGCTGGCCCGGAGGTGGTTGATACGGGTGGAAATTATTTGGAGGTGCGTATTGCACGATTGGTCGCTGGGGAGGTGCATATTGGATTGGCTGTTGGGTTTGCGGATTTCGCACGGTAAATAACATGGCTTCAAAATGATGAGGTTCAATTACGATACTGCAAGGTCCCAGTTTACTCATGGATTCTCGTGGCGGGTTCTGCGGCGGTGGGGGTTGCGATTTCTTCTTGGAAGGTTTAGTCCAGTATTTCTCAAAGACGCAGTCATTGAGCCACTTCACCCTTGACCGCTGGAGTGCAGCAGCCAGTACAGCGCTGAAGAAGAGACACGAATTAGTAAAGATATATTCCCCTTATACAAAGCAGGATCTAGCATGAAGCCTAAACTATTGAGCACATACCTCTCCGCATAGGACTGATATTCCTCAAGTGACAGCGTGCCCGGTTGCGGTTTAGTGAGAGTAGGTAACGGGTCTCCATCTTTAATCTGTGTGGGAAGGATTTTCTTTTCGGGCTCTGGTGACGGAGGGATAGTAGGCGTAGCAGATGCTTTCCTCTTAGCTGGTGTGGTGTCCCGTTTGAGCGTTGCCTCTGAGAGCTTTCTCTTTGCCGCGGACTCCCCGCCGCCGCGTGAAGGAGCTTTCCGTTTCTCGGCCATGGGAATTTTGAAGGGGGCGTCTATTTCGACAGCTGGAATGGGCAAGTCTTCATTTCCAACTCGCAGCCGTACGAGGTGAAAGACGGAGGATGTGGGTGATGTCGCGAATGTTAGAAAAAGGAGTTGTCGCAAAAAAGGTCGTTGCGGAGGCTTGATTATACTTAGGTCGATTGGCTGGATTTCCTTTTCCGGCCGCGATCTGTCGACGACATTCACGTGATCAGGAGCTTCTTAGCACGTGATTTGAGACCTCGGCCAATCCTGATATCAAAAGGCAGAAAATCCGTCGACTGTTTGCTGTCGAGGGAATCGAAGAACGAAGAACGAAGACACTGTGGAATCAAAATCTGGCAGACGCAGTTCGGGGAAATTCGAGGTGGTAGTGTACGTCATCAGCCTCACAGAAGATTGCATTCGGTTGAAGTGGCCGTGCCCCTCGTTCTGTTGTTTCCGTACAGCTCTCAGCATCGTCCTTGCAGCTTAAAACCGGCATCTTTCTACCTGTTTATTTAATATCAGGTACGTGTCGTTGTATATAATTAATTCCTTAATCGCCCCAGTGCTCTTCATTTACAAGCTATTGCAATGTATCTATTGCTTCCGTTGCTGTTCAAGGCGCGCTGTTGATTGTGTTTGCGCTGCGGAGCCAGGATGCAACGGGCTCCCACACTAGCACTCCTATGGCATTGAATTAGCTTCAGGTTTCTTGTATAATTTGTATACCCTTTTGCACTATGTCTCCATTATCTCTAAGTGCTGGTTGATGCTCGTACTAATTATTGCTACAGCATACCTAAATATGGAACTCGCCCCAATCTTCAAGAAGGCTTACTGGCTACTCGCTTTCACAGGCCTGTTATATGTCCTTGGTGTCTTCTCGTTGACATACGCATCTGTTCAACGAACGTATGTGATCCGATACAGATAAGTTGTCAGCAGAGGAGTCTTTATAACATTTTGCTCATACTCTAATGCACCAATTCTCGCTGGTCAGAGTACTATACGCCAACAAGCTCAATCCTACCGCCTTCCAGGATGTCAATGATGTCGAGTATTTTGGATTCCTAAGTACTGAATTGTTTAACCTACACCCTCACTAGTCTTGTGATTCATTGGTCCACTTTTACTAACAATCTCAGAATCCCAGGTCCAGCCATTCAATATTCGAACTCCAGATAATGAGACCCTCTATGCGTGGCACATCATACCGCCACAATTATTCAAGGAAAGCGAAGCGGCTTTTCTTGCCAACCCCTCATCAGGTCCTGCTGAAGACATCACCAAAACTACTGTTTTCAAGCTTCTCGCGCAAGATCCCAATGCGAGAGTCGTTGTAAACCGTATGCTATCCTAGCTGAAGTCAACTCCATGCCTTATTTTCTCGTCCACAAGTAAAACTACATCTTGTATCATCATTAATTCGGCCTCCCCTTGATCATATGTAGTTCACGGAAATGCCGCTCATCTTGGGTCCGGATATCGCCCCCAAGTATACCGCAGTTTCCTAGCAGCGTCCACTTCAAAACACCCTGTGCATGTCATTGCGTTCGACTATCGCGGCTTCGGCAAATCCACGGGATCACCAACCGAAGAAGGTTTAATTACCGACGCGCTCACGGTGCTCAACTATCTCACCTCTCCTCCGCTTTCCATCCACCCATCCCGTATCGTCGTTGCAGGCCAAAGCTTGGGGACTGCAGTCGCAGCCGGCGTTGCGGAACGATACACGTTTGGTGACCCCTCGTCTGTCCCGGAACCGCTCGCAGGCGTTATTGTATTTGCCCCTTTCTCTAATATCCGCACCGTGGTAGGCACGTATAGTGCTGGTGGAATCTTCCCTCCACTGCTCTCAGCCTTACTACCCTATCCTAAATTTCAGAACTATATCCTAGATAGTATCGTGGATACATGGGAGTCCGCCAGCCGTTTTGCGCGGCTCACTGGCGTCAACCCTCAACCTGGTGATTTGGATTCTGCACATGGAAGTCAAGGGTTCGACCTCACTGTGGTACATGCTGTTAATGACGTCGAAATCCCGTGGCGAAATGGACAGATCCTCTATGATACTATTATAGGAGGCCCAGATGCTCATAGGTTAGGCAAGTACGTGCATGAATATACGTCCGACGACGAAGTTGTGCAGAGGAAAGTGTGGGAAAGGGAATTTATCACAAAGGATGGTGACAAGGGAGTGAAAAGAGTTCGATGGGAGAGAGTACGATACGGAGGTAAGAGTTCACTCCGAAATTGCCATTTATATATATGTTCAATGTTTTCGGAAAGTGGCTGACAGTTCCTTCCGTCCCATTTCCTCTTGCTGCTACTTCAGGACACAACGAGGTTGCAGCTACCGGTTCAGCTACTCTTTCAATTATGCGAATTTTTGAGAAATAGACGGGCTCAGAAGCAACCGCAAGGCCAAACATCAGACATACCATACCACGCCGACACCAATCGGCTTCAAATTAATCAGATGATTTGACGGGTGCAGTGTGCCTATTTCGTACAGCCACGTGAAATCTATCTGAGCTACGACTCTTTAGATGACCATAGATGACTATAGACATTTTTTGTTGTCTGTGTACATAGCTTTAGTTTCTGTACCAAAACCTTCATATTTCAACCCGTTCGTTTTATGACTGGTGTAACTTTACTCTCAATATACAGATGCATACTTCCTCTCCTGAGCAAAGGAAGGAAAAAAATAGCAACAGATGAGAACAAAAATCAAATCTATACTCGCCGTTCCCAAAAGCTACCAAATATAATATAACAAGCTGATTGTCACAAAATCAAACTAAATAAAAGGAAAAAGGAATCTCTATGATACATTGCGTTGCGAGTTTAAATCTTTGGACACAGATAAATCAACCCAAACCCCAACAACCCAAGGAGAGAGCCATAAAAAAAGGCACCATCCCACGCGAAATGAAATACTTTATCCATGACTTTTTTTCTTGTGTTACATGATCAAGATAGGAGATGAGAAGGTGAGTTCATATTAGTAGTTGTAGTACAGACGCTTGTGACGGGTTTCCACTGTGGAAGGAGTTGATGTAGATCTATCGAGCGAGCAGTGCAATTGCTCAAATAGCGGGTGTGTGCGGGTGTAGTGCATAAAAATGCGTGTTGTTCTTTATTGCGACTAGATGGTAAAGAAGGAGTAGCATGTTGACTGACAATGCTAGTGAAATATTTGTCGAAAGGTGAAAATGAATGGAAAGTTTTTGCAAACTTTCTATTTTTTGTGCCTTGCAGCCTGGGCTTCTTCATATTCGGCAATGAGTTGTTTTCTATAAAGCACGAATGAGACGTGGTTAGCTCGAAAAACAATTTCTGCAGAGTGCTTGCCAACGATGGCAATAAGGACGGATAATAGTAGTGTAAAACTTACTGTAGTTGACCTGGAGCCCTGTCATAGTGGCTGAATTCCATAGTATATTCTCCCTTTCCTTGGGTAGCCGCTCTCAGATGGGTACTGAAGCCGAACATACCGTTCAAGCTGCAGTCGGCAAATACTGTGAATTCATCAACGCCAATGTCAGTGTCATTGATAACGGCATTGCGCTTATTCAGCAGCGAAATGATATCACCCTGGAATTCAACTGGCGCTGTGATAACAGTCTTCATCATCGGCTCGAGAACCTGTGGCTTGCTTTCCTTGAACGCCTTTCGGAAAGCTTGCTGAGTGGCGATCTTGAAGGCCATTTCGGAGGAATCAGTAACGTGCGTGGAGCCGTCGACGATGACCATTTGGGTTCCAAGGACCTTGTGTCCGGTCAAAGGACCCTTCTCACAGGCAAGATCGAAGCCCTTCTCGCAAGCGTAAATGTACTTTTCAGAAATAGCACCACCAACAATTCTCTGCTCAAATTTGTTTTGCTCCAAGCTTCCAGTCGGCTCCAGCCAACCCACAACTCCGGCAAAGTCTCCAGGACCGCCGGTTTGTTTTTTGAGCAAGTGGTCGAAGTCAGTCTTGTCGCCAATGGTCTCGCGGTAGGCAACTTGTGGTTTACCCGTCACACAGTCGACGCGGTACTCTCGGCGCAGACGCTCGACGTAGACCTCCAGATGCAATTCACCCATACCGGAAATAATAGTCTCCTCGCTCTCTTCGTCAAAGTGAACACGGAAGGTAGGGTCCTCACGCTGGAAGCGGTTGATACCCTTGGAGAAGTTGGCCGAGTCTTTTGAATTCTTGGGCCGGATCGACAAAGAAATGACAGGTTCCGGTACGAACATCGAGCTCATGCTGTAAGCAAGCTGGCCATCGGTAAAGGTATCTCCGGACGCGCAGTCAACGCCAAACACAGCGCAAATCTCACCAGCAGGGACCTCATCAACATCTTCCATCTCATTTGAATGCATGCGTACGATCCGCGGGACTTTGATCTTCTTGCCGTTTCTAGCGTTGAAGACATTGGAACTCTTGCGAAGTGAACCTTGGTACACACGAATATATGTAAGTTGGCCATAGTTGCTCTCCTCGAGCTTGAAGGCAAGACCAACGAATGGAAGAGATCTATACGAAACGAGCTTTACAGAAGCTTCCTCTCTCTTTTGGTCGAGGGCGAGATTCTCAATTTCGGAAGGGTTCGGGAGGTAATCGCAAACGCCATCCAACATGGGTTGGATGGACTTGTCTGCGAGAGCCGATCCCATGAAGACAGGCGTAAATTTGAGGGCAATTGTGGATCGTCGAATCGCAGCCTTAATCTGTTCTTGAGTGGGTTCTTTCTCGTCGAGGAAAAGCTCGGCAATTTCATCATCCACATCAGCCAGGGTTTCGACAAGCATTCTCCTTCGCTCTTCCGCGATGGCCTTTACTTTCTCTGGGATTTCATCCTTTTCTACAACAATTTCGCCCTTGGCGCCTTCGTTATAGATTGCCTTCATCCGAATCAAATCCACTACACCCTCGAATTCATCCTCAGCACCAATTGGCACTTGAACAGCCGCAGCAGCAATCTTCAACTTCTGGTTAATTTGTTCGATGGTCCTGAAAGGATTGGCACCCATTCTGTCCATTTTATTGACGAAAGAAATGCGTGGAACATTGTAGCGTCTCATCTGTCGGTCGACCGTCATTGTCTGCGACTGAACGCCAGATACTGCACAGGCAATCAAAACTGCGCCATCCAAAACACGCAAGGCTCTCTCAACCTCGATCGTGAAATCAATATGTCCAGGTGTATCAATCAAGTTGATATGATATTTTTCTTCCTTTCCGTTCTCTTTTTTGACCCAGTCGCAATAGGTAGCCGCGGATTGAATTGTGATACCTTTCTCACGCTCCAAGTCCATCGAGTCCATTTTAGCACCGACAGAATCTCGTCCGCGGACTTCGTGAATTTCCCCGATACGCCCGGTATAGAAAAGGATTCGCTCCGTCGAGGTTGTTTTACCGCTATCGATATGCGCCTACATGGAAAAGATCAGTATCTCACGGCACAATTGCTGCGTTCGCAGAAAAGGTTCCATATAAAAGTGCCATACCGCAATTCCAATATTTCGGACTTTAGACAACCGTTTCATTTCTGCTGTGTCCATATTTTCAATGATTGCAGATTGAGAGAGTGTAGCTGGGTCTGCGGCGGCATGTTCCAAGCTAGACACAGACCAAAGCGTTAACATTTCCAGCCGGAGCACATTTCGTTTTCTCTTTCCGATAAATTACTACAATGGGAATTGTCTTACACAGAAGCCGCCGCAGAGGCATATCGGACCTGCTGCCACCGCCCTGTCACTGGGACTCTGCGCAGGGGTTGAGTGGTGAAGGTTCGGAGCGAGGCAGTTGAAGCGCATCGTCGATAGAGGTCATACTGGAGTCCAGTTGAAGCTCTAGAAACCCCGGTGAGGGAGCGGGCTTGAGTCCGAAGAAGCGAGTGAGCCCTCATTGTGACAATGGCCTTAACATTCGCCTTAGAAAGAAACAACACTCATCCGGGAGTCTCGAGAACTTTTTTTTGGCCGGAGGTTTTTTTAAAAAATTGTGCTGACTAAGGGATGAGCTAACTCGTTCCTGAACCCAACCCGAATTTTAGAGTCATCAGGATCAGGGAGGAGGCGTGTAAAATTCTAGAAAGCTATTGACACTTAGATTTGTATAGCACAATTGTAAGACTTTTATATGTAATATAAATTGGAAGTATCATGATTCGAGAAGGAATCCCTTTTTTGATAAATCCGCCAAGAACATTGGTGCAAAATGGGAGAAATGCAGAAAAGGTTTCTACGTACTAGGGACAGGCTCGGAGGAAGCTCAAGCAGTGTAAAGCTCAGCTCAAATCGCACAGCCCTTCATCCGATAATCGTTGAGTCACATAAACTGCGAAAATTGAAAGGTATAGCCTAGCCCCTGCGCAGCAGATATGATAGGGGAGGCAAACCAGTAGCAGCACAAATGAAGAGAGTAGTTCGGGACAAATATATTTATATATAGTACATGTATTGCACAAAAAATGATATAACACATCGATAAAAAACTCCAAGGAGCAGCCAAGTCTGAACATCCCTTTCAAGCCCCAAACATGTAAACGGAATATGCACCAAAAATATTCGTCAGGATTTCGCCCGTAGGGTTACCAAGAAGGGGTATCCCGACAGACTCTGCTTTATGGACCCCAATCCCCATCGTACGCAAGTTAAAATATGCCCACGACTACGCCATAACCTAACCAAGACGGCTATTTCCCCTGCCGCTGTTTATGCTTGGGATTCTTAGAACTGCAAGCAAACCATCAGTAACTAGAAATGCCAATATAGCGAGTCCCAAAACAAGAGGGAGCAGAGCGAGAAAACTCCTACCAAATGATATAAACCCGATTCTTTCTTCTCACGGGCTTACACCCATCACAAAGCCTTTTCACAGACGATCTCGTCTTCATGCCTCGAACCTGTCTTCCAAAAAGCGCCGCCACGCCATTCGCATTCACCCCATTCTGAGCAACACTCTTTACCGCATTACTCGAAACGGCGGCGCTCAGTTTTGCAAACAGGCTGATACGGCTCCACGGTGTTTGGCCAGCGATCGTAGAGGGTCTGCCGCTTCTACCGGCTAAGGACCAGAGGGAACGGGAGGATACGGCGCAGCGTATTTGACGCCTGAATGGGGCGGTGAGTGTTCGGAGGGAGATGAGAGGGGAGAGCGAGGAGGAGGAGAGGAGGGAGCGGAAGTGTGCCATTTTATATGTGTACGGTCTGCGCCGGACAATTGGCAGCCAGTCGCCCTTTTGCTCGTGGCAGAGGTGTGGGTGGTGGTGGGATTGATCGAGTGGAGGGACCAGGGGTGAAGGTCGGGGGAGGATGCGCTCGTATGTACCGATGTTTGCGATGAATATTTAATTCATGATTTCTGTTTATCTTTTTAACTGGTCAAGTATCGGATTGAGAAGTTCGGATCGTTACGCGGAGGTTTCGCTCTCATCTCTGCCATTTGATGAATCCCGCGATGGTCGTTGGTGGAGAGGAAATCTAACCGGAACTTAATTTCTCCGGCCACCACCCACCACCAGTGCCGCTCGCTTTGCCAAACTTAATTTTGCCAATTGATCAAGCATGAAATATAAATCAACGCTACGACTGATTCCCGCCTGTAGATATTGATTATTATTTTTTTTTATCTAACCACGCCTAGGTAATGTGAAGCTGAATAAAGCAACAGATCAGAGTTTAAAAAAAAGTGAATAATCTTCAAACGCCATCCGCCCATTTTCTTAAGATAAAACGCCATCATCACAAAAACTATGTCAAGCAAGGAATAAAAGGATGTGAAATCCGGAGAAAATAGCTGAAAACCTCAACTGCAAAATGCTTAAAAAGAGCTGGGGGGGGAATCACCAAGTCAAACGAAATGGGCAAAAATCAATCACTGTCGTAAAAACATCTGGTAAACCAGCGAATCCGTGCATTCCGTGACTGGGTAACCCAAATCGTGTAGAAAGCCCTCAAGCGCTGTCTTCTCCGTGGCTGGGCATTGAATCCCAGCAAGGACCTTGGCAACGTCACTCCCGTAATTACGATAGTGGAATAGCGAGATATTCTGGTGTGGTCGGAGGGTGGTGAGGAACTTCACCAGCGCTCCTGGGCGCTCGGGGAATTCAAACATGAAGAGTCTTTCGTCAACGACGTTACTTCGTCCACCGGCAAGATATCGGATATGCGTCTTTGCAAGCTCATTATCGCTCAGATCCTGCGCTACCATCCCAGCCTGCATCAATTGGTTTACTATAACACCCAAATCCTCTGTTCCCGTCGAGGTGGATAGTGATATGCCCATGAACACCACCGCGGATTCGCTGTGGGAGTAGCGGTAGCTGAACTCAGTAACATCATGTGGAGTCACGATTTCCACCAGCTTGGCGAACGAGCCTGGACGCTCAGGGATGGTGACGCTCAGTAACGCCTCTTTCCTCTCACCCAATGTAGCACGCTCAGCTACAAAACGTAACCTGTCGAAATTCATATTCGCTCCGGAAGTTACCGCCACAAGCTCACGGTTGGGATCAGGGGATGGATTCAGTGCGACATATTTCTTCAGGCCAGCAAGTGCAAGGGCGCCGGCCGGCTCCACTACTGATCTCGTATCTTCAAAGATGTCCTTGATTGCCGCGCATGCCTCGTCCGTGGACACCTGGATAATATCATCGACCACCTCTCTGCATAACCGGAAGGTTTCTTCGCCAACGGCCCGCACGGCCGCACCGTCTGCAAATAGCCCAACTTCACTCAAAGTAACCCTGTCACCTTTCGCGAGCGACTGAGACATTGCGTTCGCATCGTGAGTCTCTACACCGATGACCTTGACGTGTGGTGCAATTCTCTTGAGGTAAACTCCGATACCAGCAATTAAACCCCCACCGCCTACGCAACAAAACACCGCTTCAAGATTCTGTATATTGGATTGGCGCAGTAGCTCCATCCCGCAGGTGCCTTGGCCAGCAATCACATATGGGTCATCAAAAGGGGGTATATTCGTAAGATCGTGTAGTTTGGAAAGTCTGGCAGCTTCCAACTTTGCTGCGTCGAAATCGCGTCCATGCAGTACAACCGTCCCCCCTAATCTAGCGACATTTCGGTGTTTGATAGCAGGCGTGCCTTGGGGCATCACAATGGTAGCGGGGATTTTCAAGGTTCGCGCAGAGTACGCAACACCCTGGGCATGGTTCCCTAGGTCGTCGAGTGAGTAAGGAAGACATAGAGACAGCACACACACCCACACGCACAAAATATCTAAAGAAATGAGACAATTGATAAAAAGATGCTAGCGGCAGCCTTACCAGCAGAACATGCAATAACACCCTTCCACATTCTCTCTGGGCTCAAGTGGGCCATCTTGTTATAGGCGCCTCGAAGTTTGAAGCTAAAGACGGGAAGCAAATCCTCTCGTTTCAAAAAGACCTTGCATTCCAAGCGGTTGCTCATATTCACAGCGTGTGTTAAGGGTGTTTCTTTGACAACATCGTAGACGCGGGAGGTCAGAATCAACCGCAAGTACTAGATATGGACAAAACGGTAAGCTTTTGGACGAGAAGCCTATATGTTGACTGGAAGGGAGGCGCGTACGTCTGGATATCCATTTGGTAGTAGAAAAGCCTCTGGAATCTCCCAATCAGGGGGTAGACCATGCCTCTCATTAGGAGGGGACGGATTTGCGGAGTACTCAGTCAGTGAGAAAGAGTTCAGTCTGGGCGTGAGTGGTGAGCCAGCGCCATTTGTTAAGGGCGCTTCCGCCATGTTTGAGAACGCGGGAGTCTCTTTTCCTGTTGCTAGCCAGCAATTGAGTGGGATTGGTCCTTTGAACGGGCCGTTGTATGGTTGAATCCTCGCTTTTGGATGGTTTGGTAGGTGAAATGGCGCCCCTCAGCGGGCGGTGACTGGAAGCTTTTTTTTTTTTTTGGCTATGGCGATATCGGCAAGGGAGCTTACCTAAGTGGCTAACCTTGATCGCTCCTCTTTCTCCTGAACGACAACCAACATCCATACACACTGGCAGACGACGGGGAGAGGGTTCTAATTATTGCGAGAGATGACATTGTTGGGGCGTTTTTTCTTCTCAGTCAGCTGGATGGATGATTCGGCTTTTAAATTGCCTGGATAGCTGAAGGAAATCCACTCATATCGTCGCGCGATGCTACGGTTGGGATTCTAGCCTTTGAAAGACCCCGGGAAGAAGGAAAAAAACGTTTTTTGAGCTGCATTCTTGGAAACATGCGGCTAATCACGGCGCTGCGGGGTTGGATTGGCTGCAGACTGCATGTTGCAAGCTTATTATTGATTGTCTTTGCAGCACCCGTTTCTTCACAGAGGAACTCCAACAGGGGGTGTTTTTAGCCTAGAGCCACGGGATAAAAGATGCCAATTGCATAATAGAAATTATGCAATAGGCCAGTGTTAGGTTCAAGCGCAACTGGTTATCAGGGTCTCATGCACCATGACAAAACCCTTGGATGGTCGGCGCTGGCCGCATTCCTCTTCAGCCCTCAAGATGCAAAAAACATCCACTGACGCAGTACATCACCGGATGAGCGCAAAAACCACTTGACATCAGCCTCGTTATTATTTATGCTGGACTGAGAATCCGCAGCTCTCCCAGCTTGGATACCGAAGCCATGACTACACCGAGGAACCGGAGCTAGTAGCTACGGTGAAACAACACGGTTTACATCGGACGGACAGCCCCGTGAGCCGCTCAATCTATCTTTATGTCTCCACAAATAAAGAAAAAAAGAGACAATCGTTATTTTCCCCTCCTTCCGTTCCACAAATACATATCCAAGCCGCGGCTTCCCTGCCTGTGATCTGGGACTTCCTGTTGTGGCTTTTTAGCGAGGGTGCGGCTATTTGTTGTTCAGTCGATCGCAGTGTCCTGTTACATCAGGATCGGATAGCGGATTGCACCTTCTTCCTCTGAGATCTCCAGGGGGATCTGGGTTATGCTTTCCGTTGCTATATCATCGGGACGGCTATTGCAGTCATAAGGCAGCCACCGCAGGCTAGGTTAAGGAAGGAGAGAAGGGGCGCAAACGGACAAGCGCCTGCCTGCATATCTCACCTGCGCCTCTTTGCATTCTGTTGACCTTCACATGAGGCTCAAACCAATCTGTGGTAAATGCCTATATAGGTTAGGGTGATGTTGTTGCGATTTGTTACTGATTATCAGACTACGACATATACACTAATTATCAGATTGTTCAGTCAGCGAACTACCACCACATATCTATCTGCCGCTATGATTACAAAGGAGGATGCTAGGAGAGGCGAGTAGAGATAGGAATGTAACAAAGACCTTTGTAGCTTCCGGCAGGCCAAGAAGGGCTTCTGTAGATGAAGGGTATATGCTGTTGTAGAATGAAGCGCTGGAAGCCTGCCTCTGACTAGTTTTCTCTATAGCTGTGTCCACATGCCCTGTTAGCTTTGTGCTGTACATGTACATGTAACAATTTAAAATATTTATCACTATGCTATGCCTGCACAAACCCATAGTTTTTAATTGCAAGACACAAAAATAAGTAAGTTTTTATTTCTTTGTATTGCTAACTGTCATTTACTACTTGGAAGCACATCGGGAGCTCGGCCGCCAAGATATTCATTGGCGCTAGTGCATCCGTCCCTCGACGTCATCCGCAAAAGCCCAGACTGTCTCCGCTGGCCGAGATGCGTTTTTCACCATCCCCAGTGCCATACCGATCTCATGCACACTCCACTAAGCGCCGCAACCAATGCCCTGAACCTTTCGAATTCCCTAGTCTTGTAGAGACTGACATACGGCATCTAAGGGGTCCCGTTGGTCGCACCCGATCGATTCCCATCTCCAATCCCCACCTCACAATACGGGAGCTAAAAATCTCAAAACGAAAAGAAAACGAAAAACCCCGACGCCGGCCAACGTCCATCCAGTTTAGCATATCCGCTTATGCCAATTGACGTTGTTATAATGCCCAATATAGACAACACTCCCCTGCCGTCGTCATTTGATGCGCACCCGTATGTACACACCTAGGATACCTCCCCGCCACCTTCTCCCTCTACCGAGGCCCATCAGATATCTATCTAACCCTCAATACTCTCGTAGAGAGTTCTTCCAAGAAACAAAATGGCAGAAAGTCACCCGCCGCCTTAAAGAGGAGCCTCTCATCCCAATAGGTAACGAATTTCATACCCCGCCCACTGTTCTAAAATCCCTCCTCCTCCCCAAACAATTACAAAAGAAAACTCCAAAATAGAAAAAGGATAAAAATCTCCCCAACAAAGACATTAACAGCACTCCACCCCAGGCTATGCTGCAACCAGCTATGCGCTCTGGCGCGCCTACAAATCCATGAAGGCCCGCGACTCCGTCGAACTGAATCGCATGTTCCGCGCGCGTATCTACGGGCACGCCTTTACGCTCTTCGCCATTGTCGCCGGCGGCATCTACTACGGACAGGAGCGCAGGCAGCGCAAGGAGTTCGAGAGGGCGCTGCAGGAGAAGCAGGATCAGGAGAAGCGGGATGCGTGGTTGAAGGAGCTGGAGGTGCGGGATAAGGAGGATAAGGATTGGAGGCAGAGGCATGCTGCCATGGAGATGGCGGCGAAGGAGGCTGAGAAGAAGAATGGTTAGAAGGAAGGTATGAGGGGGATCTAGGCCGGGAAGATGGGATGGATGTTTAGGGCTTGTTTTTGTCTGAATGGCCGGCCTTGTGGGCTTTGGTCTTTCGGGTTTAGGGGCTGGGGAGAAGCTGGAATCGACCAGCAATTTTGACAGGTGGCTGGTTTGTATAGGGAGATAGTCTGGATTATGAAAGGTTGTTGATATCACCGGCAAATATACCGTGGTGGGTGGCCTGACCTGGTCTGATTTCATCCCCTTTTTTTTTTGTATTCTTTTCCTCTACTCTCCCCACCCCTTGCCTTGTGTTTTTATCGGGCTTATCTAGGGGTGATCTAGATTTGTACGATTGTTGTTTTGCTTTCGTTTTTGCTTGTATATAGGGCTCTCGGATACGGTGCTTCTAATGGGAATACATCTCTTCTTTTTATTAATATTAGTATTATTAGCATTACGGTATGTGTGCTATCAACAATTTTCTATTTCTATACATATTTCTCTGAGCATCGAGGTAAGGATACTCTGGTCAGTGCCACATATATAACACACACGTTGAGTCAAAATAGATCAATGAGCCGTGGTATTCCACCCTTGCTTCCATGCTGTCGCGTTTTCTTTTTTCACATTTTACACAGGAATGTGTTGCAGTTTTATATTCAGACACGGTAATCACGTCGCCAGCTCATCGATATATCGCCGCATAGCATCAAACTCCGTTTTCCCAGTCTAGAAAATTAGCATTTAGCCGTTGTATGTGTTCCGATTCCGAATACAGTGCAGTAAGAATGGGGCTAGTGCGGCGAGGGAATATAAAGATCAACATACCGAGATCAGGTACCTAATATGAGTCTGGCAATGACATCCCGAGGGAAGAGTTTATATTAGTCCCAATATTTAGCATAACAACAAAAAACGAGAAGAAGCGTGAAGTTGCAATCTCCATACCAGGTCTGTGGCATCTTTATTCCGCTCGAATTCATGCCGAGCAAAGGAGCGCATTTCATCTCTTGCACTGGACTTGGGGATCCCTATAATCCGCAACAAAGAACGTGAATGGTTAGGAATTGCCATGTCTTCGTAGAAGGGAGGGGGGAACGGGTGACTAGGAATGGAATCAAGGGAGAGCAGAGGGCTGGCGCACTGTTTGTAGCTCGCACAACCTCACGCCAGAGGCTGAGCGCTCGTTTTCGTTGAACGAACTACGTGTGTGGGTAAATTGGGAAACAAGTTAGCGGAAATTGGTACTCTCTGGCTTTGAGGCTGTGGATAACTAGATGAGATTCCCCGCGGGGTGGGGGTAAAGAAATAAATATATATAAAAGAAAACATACATGCTCAAGGCTAATGGTTTGCTTTCTGAGTTTGCGCGGCGGCTGTCCAGCAGCCGAGAAAAGGCGAGCTGACCAGCGCATGGATTAATATTGCAGAAATTGCGGATTCCGGTTCCTCCGCCATCCAACTTCGGTATATATCCTGAACTTCTACACAGAGCTTTTGATTTCCTTTGTGTTTGGGCGGAGAAAGTTGAAGCGGCAGAATCAAAAGGCGGTGGCAGACTAGCGCGGGAAGCGAGCTCGGAGACGCGATTTATCGCGTCTCCCTTGCCGCAAATTATGTCATTTGGGGTTTTGACTTCATCCATTCACGAGGAAAGATTGACAGAGGCCTGCGCTGACGAGGCTGTTTTATGTTTACGGTAGTTATTGTTTTACCTGTCAGTATCCATAGGTAACAGGAAGCGGGCCAATGCTCGGCACGGTCAGAGAGGAAGCTATGTCTGTCCTGCGGAGGGTGCGGGAGGGTCGAATCGCGAAACCTACAACAGCATTTTCGACCAACAAAAAGCATGTGCTTGCCGCAGAGGCCTTAGAAACGAATGGGATGGAGAAGATCATGAATGAAAATGAGAATGGCGTATCGGATAGAGGTAGCAAGAAACCAGTGCCACGGCGGAGAAAGCAAGCGTCATGTAAGCAATGACCAAATCTTCATACTGCTTTCTAACTTCCATATCTGACACACCCAGATGAACCAAAGCCTCCAGCAAAAAGACCACAACTTGTCGAAACCGTGAATGCCCTCCCACTTGAAGAATTTATTAATTGCTATATTCCACCCCGAATCCGGGACTTCACGATATCCGTCCCCTGCAAAACACCGACAATCACCGATCAGGGACGTTATGATACTTATTCAATTGAAATACACTCGTCAAGCTCGATACCCAAGACAGATCTCGAGTCATGTTTTTTGCTGGTAAAACTTACCAGCTCCGAGATGTACAAACACTCGACTACAGGCTGGTCACCTGTGAAGAAAAAAAATGAAATGAAATTGCTGGATATGCGCTATATGCTTCTGGTCCGTAGCACCACTCCTAGTAGTCCTCAACCTCCTACTCCGACGGAATCGGACTGCCAAAAAAATTCAGACAAGAGGGCGCGAACTCCTCAAACCGGCGGGCGGGAGCTGGGGGGCTTCCTGTCGTTCATGGTTACGTACGAAGATGACATTGAAGTCCTATATTGCTACGAAATTCACCTTGCGCCGGAGCTACAACACAGGGGGGTGGGGAAGATGTTACTTGGATATTATGAGGAGATAGGACGGAACATCGGGTTGCAGAAGACCATGTTGACGGTTTTCAAAGCTAATGGACCTGCCATTCGCTTCTATGAACGGCTGGGATACGGGGAGGATGAGTTTTCTCCCAAACCGATGAAACTCAGGAACGGTCATACCAGGGAATACGACTATATGATATTATCTAAGGCCATTGACAACACACAGACAACAAAATATGACACAAATAATATAGATGCTGTCTGGTGAGTGTACAAAAACTAAAGAAAGAAAAACTCGGAGGGCTTGCAGACACGATGTTAGATCTGCTTGGCATATTTCCCTTTCATATCTGGCCGGCTCTTTTCCCACTCATCGCGAAGGACGGCGAATATCGAATCCGCCACGAGAATTGAGAGCCCCAGGCTCCAGACTAGGGTTATCGCATAGAAGAAATTGGCATTGCCCGAACCAGCGTATATCCACAAATGGTGGAATATTGGGCCAAGAAGCGTTGCATATAGCAAGGCGGCAACAGCGAAAAACGTATAACGCATTACTGGGTTTCACGTTAGCAAATATGTGCCAAAGGGAACGAGAAGAATGAAGAGTGGGGTGGTACGTACATGGGAAAACATGGCGGTATAGGGGTAGAAGCGCAAAGTAGATGGATACGTCGGAAATGCTTGGGTATGGTTTGAAAATCGCAAATATTCCAAGGAGCGCGGTGATCACAAAGAGCGGCTGGGTCCTCATCCTAATTGTGAAGGCTCCAAGATACGATGCCAGATGTAACCAGAAAACACCGAGGAAAAATTCTCGGAACGGATCGAAAATTTCAATCAAGAAATACCACCAAAGACCGGCATTGGGCGTCAAATCAGGCACTAGGAGCTGAACCCCATACGTCGCAGATATGAACTCCCATGAATTACCAGTAATGACATAAGACATATAGAGGAGTGCCGCAACACTCGTGGCGAATAGTAGAAAGTATCTTAGCGCATATGCGAGAGAACTGCCTGCGAACTTGCCTTGTGATACATTTCGGTCATAGCAGATCAGAATGAGAGGGGGGTATAGGAGAGCAGGGTAAAGCGATAGATAGGAAGCGAATCCCAGCGCGAACATGGAATTGAAAGTATTACCAGAAACAGCATTCGAAATCGCATACAGAATTGCGGAATTGGTGAAACTGTTGGTCGATCTGCCCAGACATGTCGCAATTACAAATGGATTAAATAGGTACCTATAGATGAGTTAGTATTCATTTTTGACTAGTTCCTACCTACCATGAATCTACTATCCCAGACATACCCTGCGGCAATTGATACTCCATCCCATCTAATATGTTTCCGTGGGGACGCGTAAAGTCGAGACACCACGGATTCACTGGAGTTCGATATGCCAATCAGAGCCGCGGCGTTCAGAAGGTCGAGGAAGATGTATACCAGACCGGTGAGGAGAGGATGGCTGGCAGACTGCGGGAGGAGTGCAAATATCGGTAGAAGAATCGGGGCCTTGTGCAAGAGAATATTAGACTGTTGCACCTTATATCAGGTCAATACGTCGATATGTTCAGTATATACCTGATGATAGACTCCGCCGTCATAGGGGCTGACGTTTCGAGTGTATAGAAAGACGCCTTCTTGGACTTTCGAGCAGCAACACACATCAGCAATTAGCACTGACTTGCATTTATGGGAGGATACAGTATCAACTCACGCCTCTTAAAGCTGCTGACCGGTGTAGAAACTTCCACTCGACCCGTTAGGAGGTCTGGGAGTGTCGGGAAGAGTGTAAATAGAAGGACGCGGAGAGCGATTGCTCCTCCGAAAACGCACAGTTTTCTTCTATCGACCGGCATCATGAATAGAGATTGCGAAAGAAGTTCATGCTGCTAGGGCAGTCATCAAAAAGGATTGGTAATTGGAATAAACGCGCGTTGGCTGCAACCAGGAAGCATTCGTTCGAAGAGAATATCTCCCCACGTATCAACTTCTCATGCGCGCTAGCGGCTGTTGACGCACGGGCCACATCGAGCTTTTCTCCGACCCGCACAAGTTTCACTCGTCGATGAACTTTTTTTTCTTTTACTCAAACGCCTGATATCCAGCACTGGAATCCATAAGGCTTTGCCGCAGTTTGACAAAATACCGATCTGAAAAATGGGGAAAATAAAGAAGAAAGGTATTGAATTCCGATTGCATCTGTATTAAGGCAGTGTTTGGTTTGCTAATGCGATTTTGTTTATTCTACAGGCACCTCTGGCCAGGCGAAAAATTTCATCACCAGAACTCAGGCAGTGCGCAAGCTGCAGATTTCTCTACCTGATTTCCGCAGGTTATGTATTTTCAAGGGTGAGAAAATCAGTTCCTTTTTCGTGGTGTTTTTTCCTTACAACGTCTAAATCGATTTGTTCTAGGTATCTATCCCCGTGAACCTCGAAACAAGAAAAAGGCTTCGAAATCCGCGACCCCGAACACCACTTTTTATTACACAAGAGACATCCAATACCTTCTTCATGAACCTTTACTTAAGAAATTTCGGGATCAAAAGGCCCTTGCCAAGAAGATTGCTAGGGCTCTCGGCCGTGGAGAAGTTGGAGAAGCCGCAAGACTCGAGAAGAATAATGCACCGAAGCTGTCGCTGGACCATATTATCAAAGAACGGTATCCGACATTTATAGATGCTCTTCGGGACTTGGATGATGCTTTGTCACTTCTCTTTTTGTTTGCCAATCTCCCCTCGACGACCACTGTGCCTCCTAAAACTATTTCTCGATGCCAGCGCCTGTGTCATGAGTTCCAACATTACCTGATTGCAACCAATTCTCTCCGAAAATCCTTCCTCTCAATTAAGGGAATATATTATCAAGCTACAATTCAGGGTCAGGATATAATGTGGCTGGTGCCTTATCGATTTGTGCAGAGAGTTACTGGCGATGTGGACTATCGAATTATGGGCACTTTCGTAGAGTTTTACACTACTCTGCTGGGTTTCGTCAACTACAGACTCTACACTTCGATCGGCTTGGTTTACCCACCCAAATTTGATAAGTCGAGCGATGAACGCGGCGCTGAACTCGCAGCTTTCACCTTGGAAGGGCGAAATTTTGGCGAAACACAAAAGAGTATTCAGAGTTCCCAGCAACCGAATGGGGGCACCGAGAAAGAAGCGCCTGCATCAAAAGACCTTCAGGCTAAGGTCGACAACATTCTCGAAAAGACCCAGCTCGATACAGAGCCTACAGAGCAAGCGACTGAAACCCAAGAGGATAATACCGATGCAATCGACACATTCGAGCCAATTGCGCCGGAAGCTGATACCTTACCACAACCACAAATCAGTGGAGATGAAGCCGGCTCGTTATTTGCACCATTTACCTTCTATATCTCCCGAGAGGCTCCCCGCGCTCCTCTCGAGTTCTTGTTACGCTCTTTTGGTTGCAAGCGCATTGGATGGGATACCGTTCTTGGAGATGGTGCATTTACACAGGATGAGTTAGATCCTCGCATAACGCATCAAATCGTTGACCGCCCCCAACTTCCTGAGTCTGCACTTCCCCCGTTGCCCAAAAACCCCGAAGATGGAACTGAAAGCGCTCCGAGGGTAAGGCCTGGGACCAGGGTCCCTGGCCGGACATATATTCAGCCTCAGTGGGTGTGGGATTGCATTAACGAAGGAAAGCTTTTGCGACCTGATCTCTATGCCCCTGGCGCTACATTGCCACCACATCTGAGTCCATGGGTCAAACCTAACAAGGGTGGCTACGACCCGAGAGCCAGCCTCGCTGATCAAGAGGAAGAAGGAGAGGCTGAAAGAGCTGCTGAAGCCGATGAGTACGATGACGAGTCAGACGAGGGGAGCGAGGAAGAGGCTGCTAAATCAAAACAGAGCAAAAAGCTGCTTGCTACTCTGGCACGTGACTCAGACGATGAGGACGTGTCCGACGATGCTAACGATGGCGGAATGGACATCGCTATGGCAGAAGACACTGACGAAAGTAGCGATGATGGTGAAGGGAAAGATGAATTTGAAGGGTTCGACCAGGACGAAAACATGAGTTCCGAGTCAGAAGATGAAGAAGAGAAAGCGCGCTCGCAGCACCAGAAGGAGCTGGAAGCTGAGGCTGCTGGGCTTCCATTCTCAGCCGCTGCACAAGCAGAGAATGGAGCTGCTAAGAACAAAAAGCAACAAGGGCCTTTAGCTAAGAAACGGGCAACCCAGAAGAAGAAGGAAGAGGAGGAACTTGAACGTCAAAAGATAATGATGAGCCGGAAGAAGCGCAAGCTGCTCGATAAAATGATATACTCGAATAAGAAGCAGGATGCGGAAGCGGAGAAGTTGAGGCAGAAGCGAAGAAAGATTGAGCAGAGTCTTAAGAAGAAGTAAACGAAAATTGTTTTACGTTGTGTTTTAGTTTAGTATGCTGGTTTTGTGGCTCGTCATTTTATTTTACGATACCTGAGAATTGGCAAATGTTGTACACCAGAAAATTTGCGTGGACATTGTTGGGAACACTTTTATGTAGGAGTTTGTTGTTGGGAGTCTGTGTTATGCTATTTGCAATTTACATAGAACCACAAAGCTAATAAAACGTGTTTTGAATAATATCTCGTCCTAATTGACCATTTGTCCTCCCCTGAGCGACTTCGTCATGCATCGGTTTCGGGATGTCCGATGCTGCCAAGCCGGCTTGCCGAAAATCTGGATTGATCACATGACCATTTTCTCACCTCCGTTGAAGCGCGAGAATGCGGCGGTTGGCAGTTCCGATATCTAAAGAGGTCAAATACAATAGCGAATAGGAATAGGCACTCTAGTCCTTGTATAACTAGTCTTTGGACAAGGCTCTTAGTCCTTCTCCGCCCTTCCCTTTCATATTTCTCCAAAACAAAAGTCTGTCATTGTTTGCTGGTCCAAACCCCCGACTCCACTTGCAACCAGACCGCGAGACATAGTCGACCACGCTATCTTAACGAGAAAATATGGATAGTCATTATTTGATCTCATACTCCACTTCTGTATCTCACCAGGACATTCTACTTTCCGCTTTGAGCTAAGGGGAAAATGTCAAACTTGAGTTCGCAATGGGTAGATTCACAATCCTCACGCGCAAGCCCATTATCATATCAACAAGCTAGGGAGGATCCATCAAATATGCCAGTAGAAGCAGATTCTCTGGAATATGAAGTGGACATGATTGATGGGCAGCAATTTCCACAAATAGAAGCTTCTGATGATGGAACTTATAACACCGAAGATACCGATCCCTCCCAGGCGGACAGCAATTCCAATGCACCCGAGCAAGATCAACCACCTGGGGAAGCGGGTGATTACGATTCATCAGGCGATTCTCCTGTACCAGAAAGACCCAACAGATACCTTGGCCCTCCATCAACATGGCGTGCGAAGACGCGACAGGAAAGGAACGAAATAAGTTCTTTGGAAGCACTGCGTGCCAGAGATTTATCCATTCATCTATTCAACACGTTCGCACTCAAAAGGAGAGCGATGGCAATTAAATCTCAAAAGCCAGAGCAAGATCAAGAGCAGCAGTCTAATGGCGAAGGAGGAGAGTCGTTATCGTCGCAATTTATGCCGACGAAGCAGTGGACTGCATGGCCTCTACCTGCCGAAGAGGTGCCAAGAGGAGATATACATGTACCGAAAGACGACTCTGACATCTGGAATGTGACCGGTCCATCCGACGGGCGTCCTAGTGCAGAACTAGAAGAGTGTCTCATGGCCCATATGTTAAAATCTGCTAAAGAAAGGTTTGAATCGCGAGCGTGGGGCAATCAAAGGCCTCGTGTTCGCCAGAGATTCAGAGGAACGGCTTCTGCGTCTGATACGGGGGGTGCCACAAGCACGGGTGTGGAAGAGTCTGACGATGATGCTGGCATACACGCAGACTCTCAATTCCGACCGGTCGTCCAGGCTGACGATGACAAGTCGAGATCGATACTCCGGCCAACAGCACGGCACATTCTCAGTGACTTTGATAGTATCCTTATGAGCTTACATCACGCCCGACAATCCTATATTTCAACTATAGATTTACCTCAAAGTGAACATGAAACAGAAACTGAGGAAGGCTTAACTTCGAGGTCCGCGTCAAGATCACGGGCTACATCGCTCAAAAGCATGTCGGGCTCCAGAGGATTAAAACGATCTCGCCATTCGTCCCCGAGTAGGGGCCCTCCGGTTAGATCGGACCACGAAGGAAATATCGAGCAATCCGAATCCTCTGATCCTAAGTCACGCGTGTCAATTCGCCAACGTACAAGGTCAAGTACTCCTCGGCGCTCTCGCAGCCGATCTCCTGGTTCTAGGGAATCCAAGTTGGGCCTACGGGATTGGAGTGATGTTGTTGGTATTGCTTCAATGTCTAGGTGGCCAGCATCGGTTGTTATGCGAACGGCGAAGCGCTGCTCCGAACTATTTAAGGAAGATATGGCATTCAGAAAGTTAAACGAAGGCAAACTGGAACTGAATGAAGGGAATGAAAATCGTTTGCCTACGTGGGAATATGTTGAGGAAGAAGGATCGGGGGAGTCTGATTCAGACTTCGAAATTCCTAATATTACTAGACTTCCCCGGAAACGCGGACAAGGTGGTGGGGAGATTTACTGTCCCGTGAAAGACTGTTCTCGCTCGACGAAAGGGTTTTCAAGGACTTGGAATTTAAACCAGCACATAAAAATCAAGCATCCTACTCTTGCACTTAGAGGTCGTCCAAGCAAATCCGCACCCCCAACTGAGGAATCTGGCTGAGAGACGGAATACTATTGTGCTACCTAGTCCATACGTGTGACTATCGAAGTTTAAATCCCAAACCGGCCAACGGAAGACTGAGGGCCACCCAATTGTGTTATCCACGGAGAAAGCGTATTAAAGACAAAGAAGCAATGGTCCTAGATCTGATACGCCACCCCCCGGAAAAGATATCGACGTTTATTAAGCCAGAGTATAATGTCATGGATAATTGTGGTGAAGTGATACTCCCATTTTCGGATGGTGGTCTCTTTCGTTGCTGTTCTTTGAATTGCAGTAAGCGCAATCTTCACACTCCCATCTAAATGTTCTAGCCACCAACGCAGGTCGGCATCAACTTGACCCTGCGCCTCTGGCTCTACAAGGGTAACAACAATGCTTCCCTTCGGGTCGCTCCACCAGCTGGAAGGATGCGTGGACCAACCTGGCTCCTAGTCTCTCTGTGGGCCGTGGACTCTTGCTGTGCCTTGAAGGCCTAATCCCAAAGACTTATTGATTTGGTTCATTCTTCAACGGCATTCCAATACCCGACTGGCTCGTTCGTGCGGAAGTGTATCAGTTTTAGGACGGAATTTCAAATTGCCTGTGATAGGAGGAAACTTTCTTCTCGATGACACTGCTTTCTACGAATTTGTTTTCGAGGACGTCCGACGGGGCACAGAGAAGACAGTGAATTGGCTTCGAAATTGATCTTGGGCGGCGGACCTCGCCCTCTCCTTTGTTATTTTCATTAAGAAGGTCCATGTGAGATTCAACAACTCGCTCATATGCTCAACCCTTAAAAGCCGATAATCAAAAGCTCCCGGGGAAAACCTTCCTATCTTGCAACAGACTGCCGGTTTATTCACCAGGGATTTCTGTACCGCCATATTCATAAACCTGCGGATGTTGTCAGACAGCCACCTTTATCGTTAGAAATTCAGCTATAATCAGTGTTTGGAATTCATACAGTATTCATAAAATTGCGTGCTCTCCAGAGTAGAAGCTAGGCTTCACCTTGGACATGAATGGTGCGTGAGAAATCAATCAAGCATGTTGTAAATCAATATCTCAAATGTCTTACAATTTGAACATTGTGATATTAGACTAATTCTGGGTGCGGGGAGCTTATTCTAATTAACTCGCGACTCAGAAAGCCTATCCCCTGTTATCACTGATTAACTTCAACGGGTTGAAACAAAGAAGGCCCTAGAGAATAGAATTTCAAATCTATTCATGGCCGTCATCTACGTTCGAGAATCAGGGCGTGAGAGCATTTCAGCAATATCAATATTTCATACTGAAACCCCCTTCCCACCAAGCGAGTGGCTTGCGTCTACCCATGCTCATGCCTGAGGTCATCAGAGATAATCAACAGCAGCAACCACAACAGTGACAACAATAATAATACGGATTCAGAGTAAAATTAGCACATACTCTCCCCTAGTGCTCCATAGTCACAAATCTTTGGCTAGCCACTTCTCGTTTCTATGGCTAGTGGGTAAGATTGACGACGAAGGAATTCTTACGCTGACCATTCGCGATACGAGAAGTCGGACACCCAAATAGGTAATTCAATCTTGTCAGGGTTATCTTCATGGGTCAGGAATATTCTCGCCATTCATAAAGAGCATGCATCAAACTCAGGATTTTGGGCTACTTAAATGTTTTCCAGGGACTTCCCATTCTTTGCAGGAAAAATTGTTTCTGAACTAAGGCCATCTGCTAACAGAGATTGAGTCAGACCATTATGTCGAATCCAGCCAGAGGCACATTGAGCGCCGCAAGCTCTCCCAGAGGCCGCGGACGCGGGCATGGACCCCAGGATGCGAGAGGTTTTGCTGGACAACCTTCTCGAAGTCGAGGTCAAAATCGCGGTCGGGGTCCAGGTCGCGGTCGAGGGCGGGGAATCGTTCCAAACGACCGCGCACAACTACAAGCCATCTCCCGCGAAACGGAAACAGTCATCCCGAGTATCTTGAATGCATCCCAGAATAGCACTTTATTAAGGGAAGGCATTCTTTACCAATCTCCCAGGGCGCCCCCGCGGTTAGACCGGAAATTCTGCCCCGGGTTCACAGGGACTAAAATAATGGTCCTCGAGGCTGATACCTTTGATGCCGCCATCCAACTGTTCAAGGACAGCAGCAATAATAAGCAGTCGAGCGCCCCAGTAACAGATGTGGCCGTCTTGAACATGGCTAGTGATTTTGTTCCCGGCGGTGGTTGGCTCAGCGGCGCTCAAGCGCAGGAAGAAGCCCTATGTAGACGCAGCACGCTCACCGCATCCCTTCAACAACATTTCTATCCGACGCCCTCGAATGCCGTGATCTACAGCCCGGCCGTCATTGTATTCAGAGACTGTTTAAAGCACGGCCATGGTTTAATGGATTTGTCAGACCCCGATAGCCTCCCTCTTGTCAGTGTTATATCTATGGCGGCATTGCGCCGCCCTGGTGTGATCAAAGGGCCCAATTCACTGTTGAAGTTTGCAAGCCCTAAAGATCGCGATCTCACCAAGGAGAAGATGCGCGTTATTCTTCGACTATCCGCGTGGAAAAGGCATCGCAAATTGGTTTTGGGTGCGCTTGGGTGTGGCGCTTTTAGAAACCCGCCAGAAGAGGTTGCCGACTGCTGGGCAGAGGTATTTTCGGAGCCTGAGTTCTGCGGGGGTTGGTGGGAGAAGGTGGTGTTTGCTGTGATAGATGAGATGGGCTTAGGAGCGGGGCGGCATGGGAATAAAGGAATATTTTTCGGGAGGCTGGATGGGATTGAGATAGGAGCTAGGTGGCCTATTTTTGGCGGGTAGTTATGAGATATGACATAGGTTTCACTGGTTCTGTTGTCACTTATGTTCCTGTTTTGTTAATATTTATGGCGTAGCTTACAGCTAGACTGCAGCATGGCAATACCATTACTAGGGATACAACTCCGATTTTATATAATCTGTATTATCCTTCTATAATTATGTACCATTATTTACTTGATAGAATTGAATGGTTTCAATTGCCATCGTCCCTAGCCATCCATTAACTTACTGGCTATTGGTTGCCCATGCCGGGCCCCCTGAAGCCTAAGCCGCTCGCCGAGTCCCGCAAACCGAACACGCTAGATTAGCGACCTTCCAGTCCCAAGGTTCCGTATGCTTTCTCCAAGCCGGTTGGGACTCAATCATCTCATCTACTCCGTTGAACAACTCCTAACAACATTGGTGTGGCTTTGATTAGTGATAATCAGTCATCGGTTCTAGCGCCTACTATGCAAGCGTCCATGTCCCAGCTAATGTGCAACGTTACTAATATCAAAAATCCAGCAGGAGGACAGACAAGGTGCAGAGCAGAACGCAGCAAATACCACGACAATAGCTTCTCAAAGTCCAAAAAGGAGAGATATAATGTAGGCATAACTACAGCTTGGAATGTGCTCGCTGCATTCCAAATATATGAAAAAGTCTCACGGCTGTCCGATATAAGCTCCCGCTTCGGCTGCTTGGCCCCGTGAGTCGGCCCGGCGCCGGCAACCATTCGCCTATGACGCGGTTCGGCAGCAGCTCGACTCCCTTTCCCAACTCCGAAGCCTGCGATTATTCTTAATTTTTATGATTATTATTATCTGCTCCTCCCCCTGCTGCTATCAACAGCCACTAACCACTTTATATCGACCTCAGTCACTACTTTTGAGTTTCTGTCCTCGATTGTTGACACAAAAAGATCCGGTGACACACATTTTCCTGCACACGCAAGACGCTCAATCAGCATTACATCATTCTCTGCAACAACTAGCCAGCGTCTAAACCCCCGCAATCTCTGGCTTCGTCTCGTTGGAGCGCTCCGAGGCTCTCCTCCCCCCTCTTCTTCTGTCCCTTAAGAACCCTCGGGTTTCGCCATTATTTTCCAAATGAACAAACTACTTCGTCCACTTTACAATAACCTGTCTCGACCGAGGTCAAGGTACCCTTTTACGATCCCCGTGGTTTCTCCCATAAGAAGGCTAGCAACTATGCATACTGTGCCACCGGTAAGCATTGGACGACTAGGGTTTCGAAGTGTTTGAAAACTTGAGAATTGACGTGCTTGTTTGTGTTTCATTTTGCAGTTGAAAGATAAATCTCTGTTCATCGAGAAATGCTACGTTAACGGTGAATGGGTTGGAGCTCAGTCTGGGCAGACCTTTGAAGTACAAGGTACGTGCAAAGTGTACGAAGCTGTGCAGTCGATTGAGTAACTGACATTTTGATTTTTCTTTTTTGTATAGATCCATCCACGGGGACACTCATTGGTACCTGTCCCGAGTTCTCAGCCCAGGATACCCAGAAAGCTATCGATGCCGCCGTCGCTGCTTTCCCAACTTTCCGGAAAACCTTAGCCCGCGAGAGGGCTCGGATGCTACGGAGATGGTACCAATTGATGATGGACAACGCGGAGGATATAGCGACACTAATCACATGGGAGAACGGGAAACCCTTTGCAGACGCCAAGGGAGAGACGAACTACGCTGCCAGTTTCTTCGAGTGGTTCAGCGAGGAGGCCCCGCGCATTTGTGGTGATACGATCCCATCATCCGTTCCCGGAAACAGGATTATGACTATCAAAGAACCCGTTGGCGTCTGTGGATTTATCACACCTTGGAACTTCCCTGCAGCTATGATAACGAGAAAAATCGGCCCTGCTCTTGCCGCTGGATGTACCGTCGTAGCCAAATCCCCTGGCGAAACTCCGTTTACCGCCAATGCGATCGCAGAATTGGCCCATCGCGCCGGAATCCCCAAGGGAGTCGTCAATATTGTCAGCGCCCATAAAAACACGCCTGAAGTCGGCCTCTGCCTCACCACACACCCGGAGATCCGCAAAGTGTCATTTACAGGATCCACAAACGTCGGCAAACTCCTCATGAAGCAATCCTCGTCAACACTAAAGAAACTGTCCTTCGAGCTTGGCGGAAATGCCCCATTCATCGTCTTTGATGATTGCCCAGACCTCGACGCAGCCGTCGCCGGCGCCATTTCCTCTAAATTTCGCAGCTCTGGGCAAACTTGCGTCTGTGCTAATCGCATCTACGTGCAAAAGGGTATCTACAACGAGTTCGCAGCTAAGTTTGCAGAGAAGGTTAAGGGGTTCAAGCTCGGCCACGGATTCTCCGAGGGCGTCACGCACGGCCCGGTTATCCATTCCCGTGCCATCGAAAAAGTGTCAGAGCATGTCCTCGACGCGACTGCCCATGGCGCAACTATTGTTGTAGGTGGTCAGAAGGCGCCTGAGCTCGGCTCGAACTTCTTCCACCCCACTGTTCTCACGGGGATGACGAAGGATATGAAATTAGCGTCCGAAGAAACATTCGGGCCTGTGGCGGGTCTCTTCGCGTTTGAGACCGAGAAGGAGGTTGTCGACCTTGCCAATAGAGCTGAGGTGGGGCTGGCCGGGTACTTCTATAGTAAAGATGTGGCACGGATTTTCCGTGTTGCGGAGGCGCTGGAGGTCGGCATGGTTGGGGTCAACACGGGTATTATAAGTGATACCGCTGCTCCGTACGTTTTTGAACCCCCCCCCCTCCCTCTTTTTTTTTTGACCTATTTTGCCCCTACTACGGAATTTTTTCTTAGCTAACTCCAACTTTCATTTACAGGTTCGGTGGTATCAAGGAGAGTGGGTTCGGTCGGGAGGGTAGTAAGTACGGTGTAGATGAATTCCTTACCATCAAGACCGTCACTTTCGGCGGTGTTGGAGGGCCCCTTCAGGAATAATTGTCTTGACCATCCTACTTACATTTTTTGAATAAAAACTTACGGATAGCTATTTAATCGCTTTGTTCTTTTTACTGCTTTTCCCTCCCTTGTACGTTCGGGTTGATTTTGTCCATGAGATTTCACTTTCAAATTGGCCAGACATTTACTTTTCCTGAGACGTAGAATGATAAACAGTACACTAGTTATTGGATTTTAAAACTATAAAAGAAATGTATACTGGTCACTTAGCTCAAGTATAAGGCTCTCGAGGTAAGATGAGTAAAGTGTCTGCGAGAGATGGGATGACACTGGTTGAGCAGGTCGAAGCTTGCTGTAACTAATTAAACTAGCCGCAGTGGTTGTTCCTTATCCTCCTTACCCAAATGATGTCATGGAACAGCTACCTAGGTATGGATGGATGTGCTCGAGATCGCTATTTCACTTTACAACTATTGGTTGTTTTGAATAAATTCAGTGACGAATCAAACCGCTGATAAGCCCCTACATAGGGCAGTCATCCCCATCGAAATATCGCTGTGAAGCTAATGCTCCCGACTACGTGATATAAATACAAGCCATCCACTGTTTGTTTTCGTCAGGCCACTTCAACCCCCATCACCTCACTAGATACTAACTGAGTTCAAACTTGAAACCATTGACAAGTAGGAGGATATCTTCATCACCTCTCCCCTCCATTTGCCAAATATCATGTCGAAAGCAACGCTTCCGTTCAAGCCGCCCAGAACTCCAGCTGCAGTGCCGCCAAACGCGGGGCAAGGAGGTGTAGCCCAACCCATTGAACAAAATGAACCAAGGCCGTCACAAATCAAATTCGTTCGAGCAGCACAAATGAGTCTCTTCGCTGATATCACTAGCTGGCCACCACTAGGGCAGGTTACCTGCTTGAAAAGAACAGGGGATGGGGATAAGGTACGCGAATTACTGGGAGCTACCCCGCCCGCACCCCGAGCAACGTCTGTAGCGTTATCGTTTGATAGTAGCATATCTTTTGTAACATTGTCCCTCTTGGTCGACATATATATTCATTTTCATCATCATGAAATCTTGGCGCGATTACCATTATGTATTTTATCTCTATCGTCTACTGACGCTCCATTAGCTCCGGTTTACCGTTTTGCTCCAGTCAAGCCGCTCACTCCCGGAGCAGACATGGGAAGCTTCCATCTGGCATAATATCAATAATAGTGATTCTTGGGAGGCACTCCCTTTACAAAAGGCATTAGCATCCCAATCTATTCCTCTGTCAGTTGGTCCGAAACCAGGCCCAAACTATCACACCTACAGCTTCTCCCAGGAGCTTGATTTCCCGAAGCACGGCAAACATGCAGCTTTTACTGTCAGATACCGAATTGATGCAAATTCCTCATGGCAGTGGGTGAATGACCAGTTTGGAATGAAAGATGGGGAACTAGTTTTTGAGCCTACCGGCTTGCAGCTCCTCAAAGGCCTGGATCCAATGACCCAGCCATCAAAGTTGTTAGGAGAGTACATAGATGACCTCAGCCCCAATCTCCAGATTGAGACACGTTCGAGCGAGTCCCCTGGTGCAATTTTATGGAGCGTGACAGGCTCCATTTTGTCCGCGGTTGACGACAAGAGCACTTACGAAGAGATAAAATTTGGCCTCCCCAAGGACTTCGTGAGATATTTTGCTCTTGTTCGTATATGGGAGCCCTGGTTGGCCCCTCGACATGGCTTGAACAAGCTGGATCTGACGGAGGATGCCATCTCTCTGGCATTTTTGCGCAAGGATGGAACTCACCTCGTTCTCCTTGCGATAAGTGGTGTGGATAATGTCTTAACTGTTTTCAAATCAGGGGAGAATGGGCAGGTGGTGACCGCCGTAAAGAATGATAGCGTCCACAATTCAACATATCAAGTCCTGGTTGCCTTAGCGCCTTCTTTTGACATCGCAAATTCCGCTGTCATGTACGAGGCGCGAAAAGTCGTGAAAAAGCTTTCGGGGTCTGCGCAGCCTTCTTCGCCTACACCGCAAGCGTTAAGTGAGCCAAAATCACCATTGGGAAACGATATAGTTCTCGTGGAGAACGACCCCCAGATTCAGTGGATGTCTGATTGGTATGACGGACTAGCATATTGTACTTGGAACGGTTTGGGGCAGGACCTCACGGAGGAGAAAATCCTCAAAGCACTCGATACGCTAAAAGCGAATGGCATAAATATTGTCAACCTTATCATAGATGATAATTGGCAAGCGTTAGATAACAAGGGGGCGGCCCAGTTCACACGAGGATGGATGGAATTTGAAGCGAATAAAGATGGGTTCCCAAATGGATTGAAGCATACAACTAGCAAAATTCGCCAGGCGCATCCGAACATCCAACATATTGCCGTCTGGCATGCACTTTTGGGCTACTGGGGTGGTATTTCACCCCACGGGCAGATTGCCAAAGAGTATAAAACCAAGATTGTCAAGAAACGTGACGGCGTTGCGGGAGGGAGTATGTTGGCAGTCGACCCAGACGATATTCATCGGTTCTACGACGATTTGTACAAATTTCTTCTTGCCGCTGGGATTGACTCCGTGAAGACAGATGCACAGTTTTTTCTTGACATGCTCCAGGATCCGAACGATCGGGTCCGGTTCACATCAGCGTACCAGGACGCCTGGTCCATTGCTTCATTGCGGTATTTTCAAGCCAAAGCAATCAGCTGCATGTCACAGACTCCGCAAATCATTTTCCATTCACAGGTACCGACTAATAAGCCGCGGGTACTCTTGAGGAATTCGGATGATTTTTTCCCAGATATCCCCTCCTCCCACCCGTGGCACGTATTTTGTAATGCGCATAACTCTCTTTTGACCCAGCATCTCAACGTCATCCCTGATTGGGACATGTTTCAGACTAGCCACCAATATGCATCTTTCCATGCCGCAGCCAGATGCGTCTCCGGCGGTCCAATATATATCACCGATGTGCCAGGCGAACACGACATCAACCTCATCAATCAGATGACAGCACCAACAACCGGAGGCGACACCGTTATTCTCCGGCCCAGCGTCCTAGGCCGGTCCATTGACGTATATCACAACTACAACGAAGGGAAGATGCTCAGGGTTGGTAGCTATAACGGCTGGGCTAAGACCGGCAGCGGGATCCTGGGTCTCTTCAATATCAGCGCCCAGAAAATCAGCTCTCTAATCTCCATTCTTGACTTCCATGGCATCTCGCCCGGTAGTAACGACGAGTACATAATTCGCGCACATTCCACGGGTGCAATCACACGCATAATGAAACCCTCCAGCCAAGACTCTTTAGTCGCCGTATCGCTCCGGATGAAAGGCTGGGAGATTTTAACTGCCTACCCAGTTCGGAGCTTCAAAATCCCAAATCGACATGGTAGCAAGGATTCAGGCTCGAATAATAACGACATTACGCCAACACGTGTCGCCATCCTAGGCCTTCTGGGCAAAATGACAGGCGTCGCTGCGATTATCAGCTCGGATGTTTTCCTTGCTGCCAACGGCCGGCTCAAGTTTGATGTTACTCTCAAGGCTTTGGGAACGTTAGGCATTTATATTTCCGACATCGACACTCGCACCATAGCAGAAGATTTCATGGTCATGCTTTCGGGGCGAGCGGTACCAATGCATACCGTTCAGGTGCAGCCTGCGGGAGATGATGGCCAGAAGGTGGTTGCAATTGATGTTGCGGCAGCGTGGAAGGAGATGGGATTAGTTAGTGGATGGAGTAAAGAAGTCGTGGTTCAGGTTTTCATGGGTTAATTCCCAGGTTGACTGTTTGCATTGGCTACTAGGTGTATTTGCACAGGTACCATCTTCGCTACTCAATCTTTGTCAGTTGGGTTGATAGATTTGGAAGTTGGCCTATTATCTTATTATTTTCTCCGTAATGACAGGGGCCTTAATGTGATTTTACAACGATGCCTCCAAACGCAAGAGCCTTGGGCCGTGGCACTGCCGTGTTTATACCGTGTGTTCGTAAATAGTAGTTAAGCTTAACTGGAACCAACGCTGCTCCTACCCTAACGAACTTTAACTAGCGCCGTATTTCGCGCTTAATAAACGCGAAAAGCTCATGGTGGATTATTATTTCTCCGATACATTATTTGTGCACGCTGATTGGCTCCATCCCATCGAAAAGTTCCGCAAACTTTCGACTTTCGAGGAATCCATTCTCCGAAGGATACCAAACCGGGTTGTGCACGCTCATTGATAAAAGGGGAAGAGTTTAGCTAGCTGGGCAATTTTATGGCGCCTGGTGCTGAGTTTCATCCGCCATCTTCCAGCCAATAATGGCGCAACTACGCCCGTGTCCTAACTGCACCCGCTCCCCGGCCGTCACACTTCTCAGATCGCAGTATACCAATGCGGGACTCATGTCGCTACTGCGGACAAGACGCCCTGGCGTTGCAGCGGCGCCTCTTCTTCAGAAACGAAATATAACAATGCAACATCTCCGGCGAATGAGGGAGGGGGAGGAAGCCTGGAAAAACTTTGCGGACGAGATCAAGGCTGGGAAGAGGAAGAGCTTTTTGGAGCTTATGGAAGAACGCGGTTTGGTTAACCAGGTTATCGGGTATGTCAGTTGGTCCTTATTCGTCCATGGGATATCGGTGTTTTTCATTTTGATTTTTGATAATTCTTTTCCCTTATTCCGTTTTGAACGGCTAGATGCGAAGGGAAATATTCCGCTAACATCTCTTGACTGTAGTGATCGTGATGCGTTGAATAAGATGTGGACGGAAAGGCGAGTAGGTGTATACGTTGGTGTTGATCCTACGGCCCCGTCTCTGCATGTTGGACACATGCTACCCTTTATGGTCCTAGCATGGGCTTATGTCCATGGCATTAGATCAGTATTCCTGGTGAGCGCACTCTGCTCCTAATTTCGTTATGGAATATTTAAGTGTATATTAATCCAACTCAACAGCTCGGTGGATCTACAGGTCAAATTGGCGACCCTACCGACCGATTAGCCCCTCGAGCTAAAATGGCCGCCGTTACGCGCAAAGAGAATATGGCGAACATGCACCTTCAGCTTAAAAGACTTGGGATGTCCATTGAAAGATATGGTGCCAAACATGGATACGAATCCGAATGGATATGGCGACGAGCAATCGTAAATAACAATACGTGGTGGCTAAAAGAACCATTCTTCGAGGTCATGAAGACAATGGGAGAAGCTGTGCGATTAGGACCTATGCTTGGGCGCGATACGTGAGTACAGCATTTCCACGCAATGATCTAAGCGCTATTCGCAAGATTCCTCCTGGGCTAGGGTGGCTAACATATGACTTGCAGGGTGAAAAATCGATTGCAGAGTGGCAAAGGCATGGCGCTTTCGGAATTCGTTTATCCACTTCTACAAGCATGGGATTGGTGGCAGCTCATCCAACAACAGAATGTCCTAGTACAGGTTGGCGGGTCCGACCAAGCTGGAAATATTCAGTTCGGGATGGATGCTACGAAACCCCTTATGAAAGCGAACCAGGAATACTGGCGAAAGCATGCGCCAAAGGCAGAAGACCGCCAGTTATTAGAACCGATGGGGTTCACCACCCCTCTTCTTACAACTCCCTCCGGTCAGAAATTTGGAAAGTCAGCCGGGAATGCGGTCTGGCTTGATCAAGACATGACTTCGAGCTTTGACCTCTATCAGGTATGAGGCGTATTGCGGTTTATTTACATAGGGTTCCGTCAAACCACCAGAGGCTAATTTGTGGTAGTTCTTCTTGCGAGTCCCCGATGAGAATGTTGAGCAATATTTGAAATATTTCACATTCCTCCCCATACCAGCCATCAAAGAACTCATGGAGCAACACATGCAAGATCCATCTAAGAGAATCGCACAACACAAACTCGCCTCTGAATTTGTCGAGCTTATTCGAGGACCAGTCGAGGCTGCCCAGGCAGGGAAAGATCATCGCAGCATTTTCGGTGGTAAAACGCCAACTGGTGTTGAACCGGAGGCCCGTCCAAAGCAGGATCTCAATCTTCCAGAGACCAGTCCCTTCAATGCACCTTCTCCGCATATCACACTTCCGCGGTCACTAGTCGTTGGTCAATTCTTCCACAAGGTTCTATGGTCAGCAGGCATGGCACCATCAAAAGCGGAAGCGTTCCGACTTGTGGTCAACAATGGCGCAGCAGTCGCCTCGAGGTCTGACTCGAACGCTACCATGGATGATAAGTTGTCTTATGTTCCGATCAAAACTTGGGACAAAGATATGACAGAGAAATTTATCATCGAAGATTCACTGATGATTCTCAAAGTTGGAAAGTGGAAAGTTAAGATTATTAAGATTGTGAGCGATGAAGAATTTGAAAAACTTGGACTGGACGCTCCAGGGTGGAAGGGAGAGGAAGATGAGGCTTCCGAGAAAGAAACAGAGAAGCCGAGCAAGAAGCCGAAGGGCTCAAGTTGAGATGCGATATTACTCATTTACAGTTTTCCCGGATTGCTCTCCTCTGTTGCGTTTAAAGCGATTTGCTGTGATGTATGTCTAGATATACCTGTACTTTTACGACATCAATTTCGTGCCAATCTTTGTTTCCTTAGACCTGTACATTAAATTAGATGCTCGATTCCCTTTTTCATTTGCATCGCTTTGGCATGTTTCTGAGCCACAGGCGTACCCCAATTCCAGTTGGATCTATGCATGAGCACATATTTCTGGATATGGCCAATATGGTAGTACAAATTACACCCAATCTCAACCCTACCGTTAACGATACAATTAGCCCTCTCGATAAATCAAAATCAAGAAACAATTTCTCAGAAATCTTTTCTCTCGTTGCCGTCTTGCGCGGTTTCGATATCACGTGGCTCGGACCCATTAACGCGTCGAACACGCTAAGCCGCCATCAACGCCGGCTCAGTCACGTCTCCCTGTTTGATGTCGTTCTCCAGCGCCAGGGAGACAATTCTCCGCAACTCCCGCTCAAATTCTTTCCCCTCCCGTATTTCTCTCTTGCCTTCTTATTGAAATTTTAGCAGAATATCAACCGTATGAGTACAAAAGGTAATTTGGAATTCTGCAATTGACCGCGCTCTACACCTATCCTTATCGTTATCGCAAATTTCATCGCCCTGCCAGAGACATGGCGGAGGACAGCAGCCAGCTCAAAACGCCTAATGCCCGTATCCTCAATAAGTCAACTCCAAGCACCCAAAATATGAAGAGCCAGAAATCAATCCTAGGCTTCTTTCAAAAATCTTCGCCGTCGACTTCTGCTACCTCCCCAGCCCACCGGAACGATGCAAACCAGGAACCAGTATCCTCTCCTGCTCAACGGGCGGCTTCAGACCGGAAGTTCCGCAAGAATCCTGAATCACGATTTGGAACTAATACGCCAAGATCATTGGATATTGGAGGGAATAAGAATGTCACCACCGGTGGGCAGAGCATCATCACCCCGGTTCCAAGTAGTGATGCACCCGGGTATGATGAGGAGGATACTGGGGTAGAAGTTTCAGCTGTAAAGGATGGCGAGAAGGCGAAGGCAAGTACTGGAACCAGTGACTAGGCGTCTCCTCCCATAATATGTGCTAACAGTTCTTACTATACAGATGGAGGATGAAGGAGCTGATCGAAGCTCGGTCACACCTACACGTCGGGTAAGCCTATATATTCTAGATTTCGTTATATGATTCCTCAGATCCGATAAGAGCGCGTGCTGACCTAGTTAATTATTGCATACTAGGCAAAGAAAGCTGTCAAGAGCTATCTAGAATCAGATGACGAGGACGCCATACCTATCCACAAAAAATCTAGCAGAGGAAGGTCACTTAAAAGGAGAAAAACAGCTGCCACCTCGAGTGATGAGGATGAATTCAAGGATGATGACGAGTTTTCGGACGATGGTCGGTACAACCTATATACATTGTTCAATATGATTACACGAAAACTAACTGTGTGCAGCCCTGGACGATTTTGTTGTCCCGGATGATTCTGAGGATGAAGTGAAGCCATCAAAAAAGCGCAAGCGGCCCTCTAACGTTGCCGCCAAAGTGATTTCCTCGAAATCAAGCCCAGTACAAGACGAGGAGCTTGACCTCGATCTTCCAGATGCCTGTGGTGGTTCTGCCTTGAAATGGACTTACGATCCTAACGACACGGAACCGCCAAAGCCACGGCCTGCAGTCACACGGAGTGCTGTGCCCGGGGAGAAGAAAAAGGCGAAGGCGCATATGAGTGAGCCTGAGCAACGATATCCTTGGCTGGCAAATATCATGGACATTGACCGAAATCCTCCCGGCCATCCTGACTATGACCCTCGGACCATTTACATCCCTCCTCTAGCGTGGTCGAAGTTCTCACCCTTTGAAAAGCAATACTGGGAAATCAAGCAAAAGTTCTGGGACACCGTCGTTTTTTTCAAGAAGGGCAAATTTTACGAACTTTACGAAAATGATGCTACTATTGGACATCAGCTTTTCGATCTTAAACTCACAGACCGTGTGAATATGCGAATGGTTGGCGTACCGGAGATGAGCTTAGATCATTGGGCGAATCAATTTGTTGCTAAGGGCTTCAAGATTGCGCGGGTGGATCAAAGCGAGAGCGCTCTAGGTAAAGAGATGCGGGAGAAGCAGGGGAAAGTTAATGGTGCCCCAGGGAAACAAGATAAAATCATCAAGCGTGAATTGGCTTGTGTCCTTACTTCCGGAACTCTTGTGGATGGGTCAATGCTTCAAGATGACATGTCGACTTATTGTGTGGCTATCAAGGAGGCGTTGGTCAATGATCTGCCGGCGTTCGGTATTGCTTTCGTCGATACTGCTACTGGCCAGTTTTATTTGTCTGAGTTCATTGATGATGCCGATATGACGAAGTTTGAGACGTTTGTTGCCCAAACTCGACCGCAAGAATTACTTCTTGAGAAGTCCGTCATGTCTACTAAGGCGTTACGGATCCTGAAAAATAACACTGGCCCGACTACCCTCTGGAATTATTTAAAGCCCTGCAAAGAGTTCTGGGAAGCCGATATTACAGTGCGGGAGCTTGATGCTAGTAATTATTTTGTTTCAGAGGATAGTGATAACATCGAGGCCTGGCCAGAAGCATTACGACATGCACGGGACAAAGAATTCGTCATGTCAGCATTTGGAGCTTTGGTACAATACTTAAGGATGCTGAAAATCGAACGAGATTTGGTCACAATCGGAAACTTCACCTGGTATGATCCGATCAAGAAGGCAACCAGTCTGGTGCTGGACGGCCAGACCTTGATAAACCTCGAAATCTTCGCCAATTCATTTGACGGAGGTCAAGAGGGAACACTCTTCCAGCTCCTCAATCGGTGCACTACACCGTTCGGAAAAAGAATGTTCAAACAATGGGTTTGCCATCCATTAATGGACACCAAGAAGATAAACGCACGGCTTGATGCTGTTGACGCTTTAAACGCAGACAGGAGCGTCCAAAACCAGTTCTCGTCGCAGCTGACCAAAATGCCCGATCTTGAGAGACTCATTTCTCGGGTCCACGCCGGAAATTGCAAAGCTCAAGATTTCCTTCGCGTTCTTGAAGGATTCGAACAGATTGATTACACGATGGGCCTCTTGAAAGAGACTGGACCAGGGGATGGAGTCATTGGACAATTAGTCTCTTCAATGCCCGATTTGAGTGGTCATTTGCAGTACTGGAAAACTGCCTTCGATCGCACCAAAGCTAAAGAGTCTGGTATTCTTGTACCAGAAGCCGGCGTCGAGGAAGATTTCGATGCTTCTCATGACAGAATCTCCGAAATAGAAAGCGATCTAGATCAACTCCTCAAAAAGGTTAGAAAACAGCTGGGTTCGAATGCCATAATTTACCGGGATAACGGAAAAGAAATTTATCAACTTGAAGTGCCAATCAAAATCAAAACTGTCCCAAAAAGCTGGGATCAAATGTCAGCGACGAAACAGGCGAAACGCTTCTATTTCCCTGAGTTACGCAGCCTCATCCGCGAGCTTCAGGAAGCACAAGAAACTCATAGCCAGATCGTCAAGGAAGTTGCAGCTCGGTTCTATGCTCGATTCGACGAAAATTACTCGACCTGGCTAGCAGCCGTGAAAGTCATAGCACAGCTTGATTGTTTGATTAGTTTAGCAAGAGCATCCTCAGCTTTGGGATACCCGAGTTGTCGCCCAGTGTTTGTGGATGATGAACGTAGCGTCCTGGAGTTTGAAGAACTTCGACATCCATGCATGCTGCCCAACGTGGGCGACTTTATCCCCAATGATGTAAAGCTGGGAGGAAATACCCCAAATATCAACTTGCTCACTGGTGCTAACGCTGCTGGTAAATCCACCATATTGCGCATGGTCAGTATTCTTTTTACCCCAGGTGCCTCTATATCTCATAAATATCCCATTACTAACACTATATTCTCGTAGACTTGCACGGCCGTAATTATGGCGCAAATCGGCTGCCACGTTCCCTGCCAATCTGCTCGCCTAACCCCCGTCGACCGTGTCATGTCCCGTCTCGGTGCCAACGACAATATTTTCGCATCACAGTCAACGTTCTTCGTTGAACTGTCTGAAACCAAGAAGATTTTGTCGGAAGCCACACCTCGCTCCCTGGTTATTCTAGACGAACTAGGTCGTGGTACAAGTTCTTATGACGGTGTGGCGGTGGCCCAAGCTGTGCTTCATCATGTTGCTACTCACATTGGAGCTCTTGGCTTCTTCGCGACCCATTACCACTCACTCACTGCTGAATTCGAGGGGCATCCTGAGATAGCCCCGCGACGAATGCGCATCCATGTGGACGAAGAGGAGAAGCGTGTTACATTCCTATATAAGCTCGAAGATGGTGTTGCGGAAGGAAGCTTCGGCATGCACTGTGCTTCCATGTGCGGCATTCCGGACAAGGTGGTTGAGCGGGCAGAAGTTGCTGCGAAACAATGGGAGCATACCAGCCGGTTGAAAGAAAGCCTTGAGCGCAGGAAAGGGGGTGGGCTCATTGGTTTAGGATGGTGGAGTGATGTTGCATGGCTGTTGAAAGATAAGAGTAATGTAGAGGAGGGGGATGAGCGTGGTGCTATAACTGAAAAGGGTATGAATGTTCTGCTCAAGGCTATCGAAAGCTTGTAGCCTCTAGGCGGTCAGCTTTGCCCCTTTTGGTCATTTCTCTTCTTTTGCGCAGCTTTTTCTCAATTATTTCAAGCACATTCCTGAATAATTTCCCGCGCGATGGTGGTATCTTGGACACTATCTATTTTGCCCGTGGCTGGCGTTCCCGGTTATTTTGATATTTTTATTATTCCCCCTTCATTATACTTCTGCCTTATTTCTATTCCTTGTATGAATTCGCAGTCAGTATAGACTTACGGCAATGCTGCGTATGCAGCTTGCAGGGAAAGTATGTATACCGATTATCATCGTAAACTAGATAGAAATAAAATATTTTTTAATCTCTTTGAATAGTTCTTAAGGTCAACTGAAGTTTCTTCCACTTCATACATACTAGTATCTCGTCGCCTAGTTTTTTATTCTTAAGCACCCTCTGTAGCTTTCCAAGCGGATGCCTCGTACCCGACGATGTGTTCCACATACTCCTCCCCAGCACCGATCCACCCCTTAATCCCTCCCTCCAATACCAGGCTCTGCATTCCTCGAGCACCTTCACCCTCCTTCTCCAGGATATAATCTGCAAACCAACCACTTGCGCGGGTTCCGCGTCCGCGGGATGAGCCTGAACGAATCAAAGTGAGTAAGTGGGTGCGGGCCGACAACCTCGAGGAAAATTGAGAGGTTCAAGTAGAATGGTACAATTTCAATATATTAAAAACGAATGCAAGGCGCATACGAACCGCAATACCAAATGATCTTCTTGACACCAGCCTGCTTGAAGATCGCGTATAGAGTGGGAATGGACGGGTAGAGGCTTTGGGCAGGGAGGTTAATCGATGTGGATATGGTCCCGCCCTGAATATTTTGTCCCGCCATATAACTGTTAGATTCTTTTGCGGTTCAAGTTTGTTGAACAATATCGCGTCCCAGCCCTAAACCCCCTTTCCTCCAATTGAACAGAAAGCGCAATATCAGGCCTGGCGCAACTGAATACGTACATCATACATGAATGACAAGCACAGGAGAGACATGCAATCTCATTCTGTTCATACAATACAAAAGCTCGCTACATCAAACATGAACACAAAAGGAAAGGGAAGTTAAATATCTACCAAACATACCTCATGGTCCGCCCTTCTCAGATCAACCAGCACGAAGTCTACCGGCGCACTCTTTTTTGAGCCGTCCTTCAACCACCCAAGGACTTCTGAGCGTGAAATGGCTGCAGCTTTGGTCTTTGGCGCTGGGAATGCTTCGTGCCAGGGGACTTCCTGCGTTGACGCTGGAGCTGCTACTGCTTCTGTTGCCATGATTGGACGCGGCGCCAAATGCAATATCGAGGGAATGCAGGTTACTGGCTGGAGTATTCGAATTTTGATTGAAAAATCGTATAGAGTTGCGATTCTATCTACCCTTTGGACTCTAGGGTGGAAGGGGAATTGCGGTGCTTATTGTTCCATATATTGGGCAGATGTATGCCATCCACCGCGGGATGATGCGATAGGACTATTCGCGGGACAATGAGAAGGTTGTCATCACCCGATTGTCATTGGCTGGCGGCTGGAGGGGCGGATAGCTCTCACGAACAAATGCCAAGCCAGATAGATATAGATCTCATTTTTCGGGCCGCAGGAGGCGCGTATGCAGAATCAAGGGAGTTACGATGCTGTTACATTACATAAGAAATGAAACGGAGAGATTCTCGAAGGGCATGGATATAATTAACATTGGCAAATTGCCATGTCTGAGTGTTGTATTGTGTAGAAATATTGCTGGGAAGAATGGTGGGGTGAGATAGGACAGTGATAAACGAACAAAGAGAGGAACAATATGCCACCAAGCAGGGGAAAACATTGGGTGGAAACATCAAGAAGGTATTATTGTCTGTGACTGTGGTGAATTAACCAACGTCGAATTTGAAAGCTCGTCATGACGGGCGGATTTGGCTTATAAAAATGCATCACCTGCTGCTCACTTATGGATAGTGAGAAATGTATGGAGTATTCCAACATGGTTTTAAGGAGAATGTGGCCAGGCAATACTCTTCTTTGCTATGTATCTACCTAGGTACTCCCCAAAACCAGGCATGCATGAAAAAAAAACAAAGCGGATACACAGAGCTAGGATCGGCCAGATTTCCCCACGGAGAGAAAAGGCGGTTTCTCGAAACTGGTTTGTCAAGATACATGCTCCTAGATAACCATTAAGCAAAAAATGGCAAAAAATGGCAAATTCCACTACCCACCGTCCTCGGAAAAGGACACCATCGAGGTCACTAAACTCTCTAGTAGCCAAACGAAAATAGCATGATTTGCCTGAAAGGTAAATAGAACCAAAGGAAATTGAAATTGGAGAGCAATGTATGCGGCAACATGAAGAAAACGACCGTCGGTTATGGGTCGGGTCCCAATGGTAGGCAGTTCACATGCACGAAACCGAATCAATCAATTTTTTTTATTTTTTTTTTGAATTTGCACCCAGGGACTGTTCGCTTCGTGACAACGTTCGTTCGTGCAGAGTTTCGCCTGTTATTTATATGTCGGTTTGCTCAGGTTTAGTCGGACCCGTCTTCCCTTTCACTTTTGTAAGTCCCGACATGCCACAATGATTGCTCAAAAAAAGACCATTCGAGCTCAGAGCGGGGATAGGACGTGCCTTCAATCATCTCAGCGGCGAGACTATTGGCAAACTCAGATTTAATGCGTGGGAATGCGCCGTTGCCCTTTCTGCATAGTGGAATGTTTTAATTTCTTTTTTGGTTTTTCATGGTATGGAGTGAAAGGGCCAGCCAGGGAATAACAGCCCCTGCTTAAGAATTTGACTTACTCCTGTTTGGGCCCCACATCAGCGCGCATCATGCCAGTCATGTCCACATCATGATAGGTCTCGTTCTTGATTTTGCAGGCCTTAGTTGGAGACTCCTCGATTTCACGGGTGGCTGCGGCAATAGCGGCCTTGGTGGCCGTGTTCTTCCCGCGAGCAGATGATTTTGGAGTACGTTTGGTAATTTTGTTTGCCTTTGCTGGAGTAGTTGGATCCGCGCCATTGCTATTGGGAGTGGAAGTAGATCCTCCTTGTTGAGTGGCTTCCAGCAACTTGCGCCTGGCTTTGCCGTAAAGGACGGAAGCACTGGATGCATTTTTGAGGCCAGCCTTCTCAGCAAGCAGGTCGTAGTTGACCTATAGGCTCGAGGTAGTTTTGGTTAGAGAATAGAACACCCGGAATGAATTGAGGGCGGCCGGCCAGGATCACGTCCAGCTGCGGTGCGGAGAGGTAATAGCATTTCATGAAGAAGTTTCAGCAAAAAGTAGGATGGTAATAATAATACCTTGATACCGGCTAAGCCATCGGTCGTACAAGTCATTGCGATAAAGAAGATACGCTGCTCCCCAGCAGACATGCCAGTTTCCAATTTATCCATTTGGTCGTCTGCGCGTAGCTAGCGTTTGTTCGGGGGACAGAGGTTCTGTTCTTCTATAGTAAGGGAAAGTGAAAGAAGAGAAGGGTAGGAACAGAGTGTGCGTAGGTTGTTTTGGTGATCGAGGTATGGCTGCTGTAGTATAAAGAACAAATGGTGGAGTCAAAGATGAAGTGAGATGGTGAAGAGAAGTAGGCAACAACACAAACGAAACTCAGGGAAATAATGCCTTTGAAGTTGTGAGAAGTCTAGGTTGCTGAGGTGTTGTTAAGGGCAATTAATAAAGTAAGGTGAAGAGAAATCTGAGGTTGGACTTATGTGTTGATTTGTGCCAACAAAAGTGAATGAAGTGAATGCCCAGGTGAAGTGAAGAGGTAGAAAAGCAGGTAGAAGGTCTTGTCTAAATTGCAACAAGTATTGCTCTTTGATATGCCCAAATTTAATAATACAAGTGAGAATGAATTGCATCAGCTGCTCAACCCGCGCTGCTGGTAGTATTCTGCTTGACTTTCGCAAATACCCCTTCCCATACTTTTGGGAAGTACTTTGAAGTTGGTTTCGAACTGAGACCTGTTCTGGCTGGTGCATAAAAATAAATATTATTCCCTTTCCACCATGGCTGAGGGGTTGGATTGGTGTTAATTATATTCACTGGCCGGAGGGTTGAGCGCCCCAGTGCCAGGTCAGAAACAGCCACTTCAGTTTTTCGAAAATAAAAGTTCAACTTCATGGTTTCAATATTCAATATCGCGTTTCGCGGTACATCCTTCAAATAGAATTGTGTGCGCGATCGTGTCTGTCTGGCGGCATAGGGAAATCTGAGGTAGATGACGTTGACGAAGGGAGCTGTGGTGTAGAGGACGAATAGCATGGGAATGGAGCCGCCAGCGACAACTGCAGTTACTTAGCATAGGTCATTTTCAGATATTCAAATATGACAAATACCTACCGGCTGGAGCTATGTACCAGGGGAAATCGCTGGAGGTATAGAAAGCTGGGGCGACAACCAGACAGGAAACGCCAAATATAAGGAGGGTCGTGATGCGCATCATACCGATGAAGGCTATCTTTCCCGTACCCGCGTGATAGATAAGAACTTCTTCGAGTTTTGTAGGCTCTATAGACATAAACCAAAAAAAACAGTAAGCAGGATATACAGGATATCCACAAGGTTAATGCGGAAGCAACGCACCACTTTTTAATATCTTGCCCGGGGCGGTGCGAAGCGGAGGTCGCAAAATCTGCCCCGAGGATTTGGTGGTGCTCTTCAATGGTTGTTTCGAAGAAGCCTTGCCAACCGACGAATTGAATCGAATGCATAGTTTATTATATATTCTTCTCTGGCCGCACTGAGCCCTGGGGCATTGCCGGAGCGGAAGGCGGAATAGCAGCCTCTTCATATCTTGCGGGAGGGATTGAAGGGCAATTGGCGGGTCACATACGCAGTTCCTTTCATGCAGCTATAGGATATAGTCAATATCGACGTTCCCAAGTTGTGAGAGTATGTTTGGGGGCAATTGGCGCGGGATCATACATTTGTTCCTCCGCTTGAAGCTATCTCTTTCCCTCCGCCATTTGGCTTTTGGCGCGGATGAATTTAGGCGCCAGCGTTTAGCTTAAGCGCATCTGAGTCCGCTTTAAGCCTAGCCTGCGGTCCACCGGCGGCTAGGCGCATGTCTCCAATTTAAATTATTGTCATCCTCCGTCATCCACCCGCGTTCTATCCTGACAACAATCTGAACTGATATTACTGCAAGCAGGGGAGAAACGACCCTTCCTACGCCTGCTGCTGTTTCCTCATATCGATAATGCATGGAGCGTTGTTATGAGTGTTATGAGGGCTTATGAAACCTCCCGAAAATGGCACAAAGTATCCGCCAGCTGGCCGCTTCGTGGCTACTCTTCCTGCTAGGAATAGTGTTTTTCGCCATTCCCGTACGATCGTATGCAAAATTGTCTGATGGCACGTTACAATCCCTTCCACGTCCAAACAATGATTTCGACATTCACAACGGCGCCCTCCTTTCTCCCATCCTTAAACCACGCGTCCCGGGAACTCCAGGTTCCCTAGAAGTGCTGCAACACTTCGTCGATTTCTTCAGACGTACATTACCGGAGTGGACTATTGAATTTCAAAACTCCACGTCGAAAACACCAGTGACTGGGAACAAGGAAGTTCCCTTTGTCAATTTGATCGCCTATCGGGATCCTCCATGGTCAGATGTTGGAGGTACAAGCAGGTTGACATTGGCGGCACACTATGACAGCAAACTAGAACCCGCTGGCTTCATTGGTGCTACAGACAGCGCCGCTCCATGCGCAATTATCATGCATTCCGTACGAAGTATCGACGCCGCATTGACTAAAAAGTGGGACGCAATGAAAGGCAACCCTTCCCACGAGTCACTTTTAGACCACCAGGGCATCCAAGTGTTGCTATTGGATGGCGAAGAAGCATTTGCCTCTTGGACTGATACGGATTCCCTATACGGTTCTCGATCCTTGGCTGAAGCCATGGAAGGGACCTTTTACCCAGCTGCCTCGACTTATAAATCCCCACTATCGGCCATCCCACTGTTCGTCCTTCTCGATCTACTGGGCGAGAAAGACCCCCGGATGCCGTCTTATTTCAAAACAACTCACTGGGCATATAAAAATATGGCCACTCTCGAAACCCGTTTGCGCCAACTTGGCCAGTTCAAGTCAGCTCCGTCATGGAAGAAAGGCGACAAGCTGTGGTTCGTCGACTCGGACAAGGAGAAATTTTTCCCTAGCGGAATTGGCGATGACCATATCCCGTTTATGGAGCGCGGGGTCGAGGTCTTACATTTAATCACCTCTCCTTTCCCTAAGGTGTGGCATAAAATTACAGACGACGCAGAGCATCTGGACCTCGATACAGTTGAAGATTGGAGCACATTGCTCACAGCTTTCGTAGCTGAATGGCTGGAGTTGGAAGATATGCTTCCAAAACACGAAGGGTCAGTACCCGAGAATAAAAACAGAAAAACAGAGCTTTAATATATTTCCGTACTGGAATCATTTCTCCTTTTTCTTAGCCCATCTCCCCGCAACTGGAATGTGTATATTGGGGCATTTTCGAGCGTTTCTCATATCCTCTACACCCATCACATGTTTGGATACTCTTCATCAACAATTCCCTGTACAAAATTTTTGCATGCAGTTGCAGATTCCTTCGTCGACCTTCTTGTTATGTCAGGAAACCTAAGCTAATAGTCCTTCTAGGACATGAAGTTTGCTATACTCTTATATGAAACGAATTTTTATACCCCCGCGGCGTGCAAGCGCTGCCACCTCTGCGATTGGCCATATGTTTTATGCACTTTGTTCATTAATTATAGTTTACACTACGCGGGCTTTTTATTCACATTTCCTTCGTACTTTTTATTCTAGATGAGGCATGACACAAAAAGAAATGAAACAGCACATTTCTGATTTTTGAAGTATCTATTCAGAATTGTACAGTGTGAAATATATATATATTATATTAATACACATATCTAGATATACTGTATCATGGGAAATTATCTTACATAATTTAGCATTATTCTGATTGAGTTTAGCACAACATCATCATTTTCTGAACTATATAAATTTTCTTCTTTTACTACTTAAACATTCTCTCTTCATCTCTCTTCATCTCTATTTTCTCTTTCTTTTTTTTATAATTCTCTTATCTTATGTGTGCTGTGCTTATCTTTTTTTCTTCTTATCACTACTAATATTATTAATAGAAGTATTATACTAAGTTATACTTAACTGATAATTTAATAATCTATTACAGATAATTAGATTTTTCATTACTGTAGCTAGTTTCTTCTTTAGCTAGTTGTTATGGTATAGGGCCTGCTGGGCGGGGGCCTTAACCAATAGGCCAAAAAGACCAGAAGACGGCTGGCACCTGCCAGCCGCGGCCAGCACCTATCTTTATAGGCCTTGGCATGGGGCCTCCCGGCCCCCAGGCCCCCGCAGAGCGCCTGTTACAAAATTAGTGATTTTTAGATAAGAGTGATTTTTAGATAAGTGATCACATTAATAATTATTATATTTTAAAATTTAAACCGATCTGATTAAGCAGAAAAGAATATCTTTTTATTTTGTTTATTTAAAAAATAAAAGAAATTTAATCTCGAGAAAATTCTCTTCCCTGATGACAAGAAAAATGAGAAGAATGTATTTACGCCTCATCTTCAAGTTTCTTGAGCAATTCTTTTGCAGCATGTTGCCCCAATGTATTCAGGTTGCCCATACCTAGCAGCTCAAGCACACTAATATCAAAGTTAAACACCTGTCTCCACCAGCTTCGCATTTCAACAGCAACCAAAGAATCTAATCCAAGTCGGGCAAGGGGGATAGAGGTGTTGAGTTCATCATCAGACTTGAGCAAAAATTCGTTTAGTTTCTTTCCTATCTCCTGTGCAAATGTGACCGCGGCCTTCTCTTCTTTGAGCACGGCTGCGTTTGTCTTGGCTTTCGCAAGGAAGACTTTGAGGTTGTCATTGCTGCCGCCGGACGAGGCAGTGACGCCGTGGGTGAGGTTGTGGTAGATGGCCGTTCTCCTGTCCTTCCTCCAGGGGAAGCGGCTTTCAGAGCTACTCAGCGAGTTTGACGTGGACATACCGATCGTGAATACTTTCTTGTCCACAAAGGGTTTGTTCAGAGTGTCATGGCTTGTGTCTCCCGTACCTGACGAAAAAATCGCGGCTGCAGTGACTGCTTGCATCAGCTCGGGCGCTGTGATGGCATGGGCGCCAGACGACGTGAGTCTATTGAGTAGAGCATTATTCCTTGAGATGTAGCCAATGTCCTGGACGGTACCAATGTCAAGTGCCGACGCCGCCAGGCCAAGGCTCTGCCTGTACTGGACAAATGCGTCCAAGAAGGTGTTAGCGCCAGCGTAGTTCGCCTGTCCCGCTTGACCGAACAGTCCGGACATGGACGAGAACATGACAAAGAAGTCTAATTCAACCTCCGCGGCGATGGTTGCATTATGAAGATTCCACGTTCCGTCCACTTTGGGCTTCACAGCAGTGACCCACTCATCGATGCTCATGCGCGAGAAGTTCTCATCTCGCAAGACCATTGAACATTGGAAGATCCCTTTAAGGTTATCCGACTCTGACACAGCACGTTCAACGTCATCCTTGTTGGCAACACTTCCTTTGACCAGCACGACTTTGCAACCCATGCTCTCGATCTCTTTGATGTGAGCAAGGTCGTCTGGGCGACTTCCTGCGCTTCGGGAAAGGAACACCAGATGACGAACGCCATGCTCAACCAAGTGTCTCGCCACCGATCGCCCAAGGCCACCAAGACCACCCACAAGCAGGTAAGAAGCTTGAGGGTCTAGCGTCAACGTTTTGGATGCTTTCACGGGAGCCATGTCGATCTTAAGGTCCCCGCTTGCGTTCCTCATTGAGATGACAATCTTGCCTAGATGCTGGCCCTGTTGCATGTATCGGAAGGCGTCTCGGATAACGCAAGCATCAAACGCCTTCTTCGGTGTGATGGGGGCAATGTGACCGTATTGGTAGTACCGCACAATTTCTTGGAGAAGTCTTAAAAAACAGGTTAGGATGACCAAAGGCAAATTGAGAATCGTGGAATGCAAACTCACTCTTTGACCACCGACTGCTTCTTAACCATGAGGGCCACGAGGTCGAAACTGGCGTAGGTCCGCATCCCTAAAAAGCCATCCATGTTGAGTTTGGCAGAACCAACAAAGTCTCGCTTGCCGATATCGAGGACTTTGCCAAACTCAGCGATACAACTCCAAGTGGCGTGAAGCAGTTCTCCAGACAGCGAGTTTAGCGCCAGATCCACGCCCTTGCCGTTGGTCTCGCGCAGGACCCCCTCAACAAAACTGGTGTCTCTGGACCTGAAGATACGCTGGGCTGGAAGGCCGAAAGTATCCATGAGGTACTGGGCCTTCTCTTCGCTTCCGACTGTTGCGTATATCTCGGCGTCGACCATGCGCGCAATCTGTATAGCAGCCAGGCCAACACCACCGCAGGCGCTATGGATGAGGACGGACTACATGAAGACGACGGTCAGTGGACATCACGTATTGTTGAGTATACTTAACGAGTTCTGCTAATTGGAGACCAAAAAATTGCGATCCAAACACTCGATTGGAGTTGATCATGATATGGAGTGAGATATGTCCATCAATGTACGGATAACAATTTTCTAATGTTCGAATATCATCACTCTTCTTGGGTCTCTCACCTGATGTCTTTGCAAACCCCCAAGATGGAGTAGCGAGTATACTGCCGTGCCAAATACTGCCGGCATTGTTGCGGCGTCTTCGAAAATGAGACTACCTGGGATCTTCGCACAAAGCTTCTCAGGAGCTACAACATGCGATCTAAATGAGCCGTTTTGTAACAACATGACGCGGTCTCCAATGCGAAGGTCTTTGACATCGGGCCCAACCGCTGTGACAATCCCGGCGGCCTCAACACCAAGCCCGTCTTCGGGATATTCAAGAACCGCGGCCGCACACAAAACGTCCTGCAGCGCATTCGAGTTAGAATCGGCCTGTGCTGAGAGGCTTCCCAACATACCTTAAAATTCAGGCCTGCAGCATGAACCTCTACCTCTACATCATCTTTCTGAAGTTTGGATTCCTCTCGTAAACCCCATTGTAGCGTGTTGAGACGTCCTACTTGCGACATTCCCAAAGCGACTGGGCTCTCCGAGATGACATCGGAGAGAAGCTCATCTTCCAATGAAATGGGGTAGAGCCGACTGACGTTAACGACGCCCTTGGAAATAACGTACTCATAGTCCGGCTTGAGTGAATGTTCGTCAATTCTGGCCTGGAACTTGGCAAACACGTCAACTACCTTCTCGAGCGAAGAATCAAGGTCGTCCACTTCGCAAGTTGCGAAATCAAGAAGCATCTCATTGCGGATTGTTCGGGCTGCGCCAATGACTTGAGCGTAATTTGGGTCGTGGCATTGCATTTGCGAAGCTTTAGTCACCCAAAGAAGACCAGATTGGCCAAGGCGATCCATCAACCCTTGGAAGGCTTTGAAACGAGGTTCTTCGATATCCTTAAAAAAGGGTGTGGCGATGTCCAGCAAGGAGATGATATCTTGGCCTTCTGGAAATTCCTGGCCAAGTTGGAAAGGCTGGACGGAGTACCCATTGGCCTCTAGGACGCGCGAAAAGACGTCAACACCATTCTTATTGCCATCACAGAGAAGTGACACAGGCTTATTGTTTTTATCCGCCTCTTTGTTTGCCACCGGCCTTGCAACAAAGATGCTGTTGAGTTGGAAGGGTTCATTTGCGTCCTGGCAAACGGCGTCCAGCTTCCCAAAGCCGGCACGAGCTAGCTCGGCTACCCATCGAGCAGGCTTCACGTATGGCTCGTTAGGTCGATTGTCTTCCTCGCCTAGCCACCAGCCAGGCAGAAGTCCGAAGATGTAGTTGACCCACTTGGAACTGGAATCGAGTTCCTGGAGAAGCAGCCTGCCGTCGGGGCGGAGGAGTTGGCGCACATTAATAAGCGTCTCATTCAGGCTCTTGGTGGCATGAAGAACGTTAGTCGCGAGGACGAGGTCATATTTGCCATCCTCGTCGAACCCTTGCTCCTTGGGGTCCCGGCCGATGTCCAAAGTCTGATAGTGGAAGTTCTGAACACCATTGAAACGTTCCTTGGCGGCAACGAAGAAGCCGGAGGAGATATCTGTGAAGGTGTAGTTGGAGAACAAAGGAGATCCATTGGAATCGAGGAGATCCTTCAGGAGCCCGGCGGTCGACGCGCCAGTTCCCGCGCCGATCTCGAGGATGCGGAGATTGGGTTTGGTATGGGCTAGATGGCGGATAAACTGCGACCGGTCGACAGAGTCCATGACAACATACAGGTCCGTGAGCGTGTTGTCGGCCCTCAAAAGCTCGAGGGCATCCACCTCCCCAGACAGTAGTCCTTCGATGTTGTTCTGTACCTTCAAGAGGGCGGTAACTAGAGGCTCCACTGGGGATCCGGCAAGCCTCTGAGCTATAGCATCGATTTTGCCCTGGAGTGTAGCATCGTCCAAACCAGTGATTGACAAGCTGGCATCGTAACACTGGACCTCGCGTTCCATCCAGCCCATGAACTTCTTCATGTGGCTCACTTCAATCGTGGCTCCACTAATACGCCTCTGAGAAAAAATGGTGCAAAGCCGTCCTAGTTCATCCAAGGCGGGCGCATACAACTCTCGAGGGAACTCAGGCTTGATCAAGCCCTTGATATCGAGGAAGTCAATGTGTGGACCCCAAGCTAGTCGCGCGGTTATCAAGGGTTTGTCACCCTCCATTGCCTCGACCTCCTGTAGTACCGCGAAGGTGATATTCTCGATGTCTAGCGCAACCTTACCGCCTGCGCTGCACTGGATTTTACTGACGACATCGCCACTACCATTGATGACCGCGGAAGACGTGACGAGTTGCAAGTTGGTATCGGCGTCGCAACGATGGACCGTGAGCGTCTCGATCTTCGTCGGCACTCGCCTGAAGAGCTTATCTTCAATGCGCCCCTTGATGGCCGCCACTGGCCCAGATTGAAGAGCAGCGTCAATGCGAGTGGGATGCATGAGGTAGTGGTTCTCATCACCAGCGGTCGACCGCAAGATCTTGCCGGCAACCATAGTCTCCACGGTGCCGGTAGTAATACTATCGAGTAGTTGAAAGTAGGGCCCATATCCCATACCCACCCGGGCGAAAGCGTCATAATACTTGCGTTGGTTGAGACTCCTCGGTAACGACGGGATCTCCGGACTTGTTGGAGAAAGCTCCGCTTTGTCAGTCGTTACTTCTCCAGTAAAATGCTTCTGCCAAGTATTGCCATTGTGCGAGGCAATAACAAACTCCCACCACCGACTATCAAGCGAGTCGGTGAGGCGGACCGGGCGGAAAGTGGTCACCAACTCGGTATGGGTGTCCTCTGAAAGGAGCAAGGCATTACTGAGGATCACGTTTCGCAGTGTGAAACTCGCCTGATAACCAACGAGCTGTCGGATGCCCTCCCCGATCATGGATACATAGCCAGCACAAGGGAAAACAGGCTTTTCCTCAATTTGGTGGTCGCGGAGCCAGGGAGTGTCGCCAATAATGAGTCTGTTTCTAAAGCTAGGCTCAAGACTGGTACTTTCGAGCTGACGAATGCCAAGCAATGGGTGGGCAGGAAACTCGCGGTTCCTCCACTCGTAGGCCATCCTGGACTCCTTCCAGTAGTTGGACTTGTGATCCCAGGGGTATCGCGGTAGATCAGGGAGACAGGTTCCTGTCGGCATCAGCTTCTCAAAGTTGACGTGGATTCCGAGCTCAAAGAGTGTGCCCACAGCGTTCAAGAAGGACTCAACAGTGTCCTCACCACGGGTCATGGAACCGACGTATGGAGCAGAGATGTTCTTTTGGGCCGTGATCTGCCTCACTGGCCCAGCGAGAGCTGCGTGCGGGCCAATTTCCAAGAATGCCACATCCTCGACATTGTCGAGGATACCATTCACGGCAGATTTGAAGAGAACGGGTGATTCGAGGTTTCTCTGCCAGTATTTTGCTCCCAAGATTATTTCTTCATGTCGTCCCGTGCCAGTTACGCTTGAGTAGAATGGCGTACATGGCGACTTGCCAGAAAAGTCGCGACCCAAAGTTGCCCCATAATCTCGTCCGACTTCTAGCATGTGGTACGAGTGGTATGCCTTGTCGACCTTGAGAAGTCGGGCGGTGATGTCAGGGTAAGCCTCCTTGATGCGCGCGACAGCTGTTTGCACCTCTGTAGAATCACCTGACAAAGTGATGCTCTTGGGAGCATTTTCGCACGCAACCACGACATTCGGTGCCACCAAGAAGCTGCTTACTTCGTCCCAGCTAAGCCCAATGGCAGCCATGGCTCCGGGCTTAGTCTGCTTCGCGGCATGGAAGCCTCTCTGCCATGCGTTGATAATAGCCTCTTTTGCGCTAAGAGCGCCGGCAGCGTATGCAGCAGCTATTTCCCCACTGCTGTGGCCAACAACTGCCTTGGGCCTGACGCCAAGGGACGCGAAAAGATCTACCAAACCGATTTGTACTGCGGTGCAGAGCGGTTGAGCCAGTTCTGCCGTTTGTACATTGGATGTCCGTACCGGCTTCAAAAGCTCCACCTCCAGAGACCAACTGGGCGCTCCAGGAGCTGCCTGGAGGTATTTGTCGAGCGCCCTGATGGTACTTTTGAAACAAAAGTCTTCGCGCTTCAGGAGCCCTCGGCCCATCCTGGGCCACTGGGCTCCCTGACCCGTGAAAACCATGACAAGATTCGGTGTAGTGCTCGGTGCCTTGCGCCCCTGGGATGTCGTTCCAGCTGGGCGATCCGTGCTTGCTACCGCAAAGCTCCGGTGAGGAAGGCGCTCTCTATGGTGGGCGAGCGTGTAAGCGACGTCTTCGAGGCTTTCTGAGTGTGCAGAGGTCCAGTCCTGGAAGTTTTTGGCCATGTTGGTCAGCGAGTTAGCTGAGTTGGCCGAGAAGAGGAGCAAGTGTGACTTGTTGGTCTCTAATCCATGGCTCTTCTTTGACTTGGGAACACCAAGGTTGAAGCTCCGCGCCGAGTCGAGGATAACGTGTGCATTGGAGCCACCTATACCAAAGGAATTGACACTGGCCCGCTCGTAACGATCTTCAGGCCAAGGAGTTGGCTCGAGTGGCACAGTCAATTTCGCCTCGGCAAAGGGGATCTTGGGGTTGGGGCTTGTGAATTTGATTTGAGGAGGGATGGTGCGGTTCTCGAGACTGAGGACCGCCTTTATCAAAGACGTCAGTCCCGAAGCGCCCTCCGAGTGACCAAGGTTCGCCTTCACCGATCCTATGTATACGCCTTTCTCGCCAAAGACTCGGGCAACAGCATTGGTTTCGATCGGATCACCTACTGGCGTGCCTGTTCCGTGGCATTCAACGTAACCTGTTTGAGCAAAGTCCTGTTTCATTGGAAAAGTTAGCCATATTCTCCATCTCTCGCCCTCAGCACCTCAGTTTTGTTTGACTTACGGAAATACCGGCCTTTTCATAAGCTCTCCGGATCATTGTGGTTTGGCTTTCTGTGCTTGGTTGCATCATGCCGGGCGTCTTGCCGTCGTGGTTCGATGCTGTCGATCTGACGACAGCGCGGATGGGATTTCCGTCCCGAATGGCCGCGTCCAAGGGCTTGATGTAGATAGCAGTCACTGCTTCTCCTCTGGCGTAGCCATTGGCATCCGCAGAGAATGTTTTGCATGAGCCATCAGGAGACAGAACGCCTTTCTCGCTCATGAACTGTGTCATGGAGGGCGACATGATCAAATTAGCGCCGCCTACCACAGCTGCATTGCAGTCCCCTCGCTGCATAGCCAGACAAGCCTCATGGAAGCCAATCATGGCGGCTGAACAGGCTGTACGGATGTTCAAACTGATCGAAATCAATCAGTATTGGCCCGTGGCAATGGCATTTAGAGGCCTTACCTGGGACCCCTGAAGTCCATCTCATATGATATACGACTCGAGAGCATGAAGTCGTTATAGCCATCGACTCTGTAGACGCCGGTCTGTTGGTTGTCTCGGCTCTGCAGCTCGAGCCAGTCCTCACCGTAAGTGCCCATGTAGCAACCGGTGAGACTTCCCTGCAATTGAACATGTCAGAATACTACTACTATTGAGTGGCATGAATCCGATGGGTGTACCTTGAAAGAAACTTCTCCTGCATCATCCAGAGCTTCTCGGACAACCTCAAGCATGAGCCGTTGTTGAGGGTCAGAGGATTCGAGCTCGGCGCGACTCATGGAGAAGCGGGAAGCATCAAGGCTTCCAATGTTGACACTATCATCGAGGAAATATCCGTACTGGCTGATGACAGACCCTGCTTTCCCAGTCTCCGAGTAGTAGGCTGACACATTGTAGCGTGACTTGGGAACACGGCCCCTCGCATCGCCCTTCGCTAGGAGGAATTCCCAAAAGTCTTGGGGAGTTGCAAGACCACCGGGAAGACGTAGGGCCATTCCACATATAGCTATGGGAAAGTCCTTCTCGCCCATGGCTCTGTTCAGGCCGTTGGTGCCATTCTGAATTGGAGATAGACCTTCCACCTGACCTCCAGTGCTGCTAGCTTCTGAGTGTCCGTTCATTCTAGAATTTCCGTAACTTCTGTTGAGGGATGGAGCTGTATTAGCGTGAGAGTTTGAGACTCTGAAAGTAAAGATTGTGCTATAATTGAATATTTTTCAAAGTAAATGTCCTAATGCATATTCAATTGCTCTTTTCTTAAACAAGAGAGGATTCTTATAGCTTTGAATTCAACCGTGAATACTGGAGAATCAATACTCTCCATCCTAGTGTTCTTCGCCTTACCCTTGGTATTGCCATGGTTCTCAGCACGTGTCAGAGTAATCAATCCATATCCCAGGAGCATCCATGCCATACCTAGATTCATTCATACTCAGAATTTGTTTCAGCTGCATGACCCGCTTCTCTGTCATCTGCTCCATCAAGATATGCATGTCAGAGATGACTTATTCTCTGTACACTGACTGTACAATTTGTCATTCCTCAGCATCTCAATCACCCCTTGTTCCTCTTCATTACCCCTTCATATGGAACCAATCTCCTGTTGAACTGTCAGACCTGCTTGCTGACTTATGTATGATGTATTTCTTACATCCACTTGTGCTTGGAGTTTGTAGCCTTGCAAGGTTTATTTTCCCTTTTTAGAACAGTAGGATTCTCCATGGCTATTTAGTATCTGACAGCCCTTGCTTCGTGATTCAGAGCTTGATTGATTAGACGGATTTTGCAACACCTGCGCGCACCAACAATCCAATTATTGCCTAGTTGCCAAGTACATGGTGGGTTTTGATAGTCATAATGTAATTATGAAAATGCACTATCTGAAGGCCTTGTAAAAGGAAATTTTGAAATAATATAAACTAGAATAGGAGCATAATCTTGGCTTCTTAGATGTAGTATATAGATAGAATGATGTTGAGATGACAGAATAAGAGTGACTGCAGTTCATCAATCTAACCTAATATGGATTAGTCAATCACCTACCTAGGTACCTAGGTAGGTATCTTGGTATATCAAAGTCTAAACTCAAGATGGATTATTGATGCGCGCACCTGGGCACCAATCTTACATCAATTGATTTCTGTTTGAGGTGTGTGCATTAATTCCTTTATAGAACTGGGCTTTCGAGTTTCAAAGGCCCAGAATTTTTTTTTATTTTACAGCTGTGTAGTAGCTCAACCAATCTGGTGTTGGGAGGCGGGTTCGTCTAGTACGCGCGTGCTGTGGTTCGTGCATCCGAAACTTGACCCTTTTTCCAAAACCTGAATGGCCTTGAATTATACTTTCTCCACAGAAAGCTTGATTGACTGCCCGCCGCGGTCAGCAGGGCTGAGAGGAGGTGCAGGGGTGAACTGATGTGCATTTAACTAACGCAAAGCCCTTGTAGTTAAATCCCCGAAATTCTTGCCATTTTATGCTGATGTGTCATAAATCAGCCTCAGCTGAAATCCCCTGTAGGACGGGTTGTGATTGCAGAATTCATTGAACATAATGGAAAACATTTTACAACCGCACTAAACACCAAACATATCTTTGACGTGTTTGAATGGAGGGAGGGAGGTGTCAAACTCGGCCCTTGAGGGCCCTGAGGACACTCTGCAACGGCTCAGGAGGAGCACTTGGCACTTCTCAAGCACGAACATTTACATATATCCGAAGTGTACAAGCTTGTTAATTCAGATACGCTCGTCATCCTGGCGCGGCCATTGAGCTCGTCAGGCACCACAATACCTCGACAAGAGCCAGCTACATCGTCGCCGCAGATATCGAGTGAGCACTTGCGTAATGTCTAGCATGGAAGAGCCATGGCTGTGGATGCACACCCCTTCTTTGTAAGTTGCTCGCAGGGGGCCTCGTCTGGCACTCACGCTATCAGGCAAGTGGCATATCGCCTTCTGGCAAATGGCGCAGCAGCAGGTTTAATGCACATGGCTTGACGGCTCTGGTTGATAAACCTGATATCAGGGTGCCTCCTTGTGGACTGTCTCCTTATCAAGTGTCTTCCTTGCTCACGGCCTATTCTTCCCTCTGGCTCTTTCGGCCGGCAACCAGGTCAGCCCCATTTCATTCGCAGACTCATCATCAACTTCGACTCAATTATACCAGTCTTCCACGATCCGATCATGTCAAAAACAACATCAAGCTCATTCATCGAGGAATGGGCCAAGGGCCAAAAGCCTCGAGGATCAAGCGTCAAGGGCTCCTCAGTCTTCTACCGCAACCTGGAAGAGGAGCTCGATGCCAGCAGGGCGCAACATAGCTTTGTTGCACTGCACAACCAGACGCCGAATCTTGTTGACTTCACCTCCTGCGATGTTCTCGGAATTGGACAATCGGGGGCAATCCGAGAAGCCTTCCTCGAAGAGTTTTCTCGGCATCCCCAGCTCCCCGTCGGCGCTCATGGCGCACGATTGCTGGATGGAAACTCAGAGTACATTGAGACGGTGGAGAATGAGATCGCTACTCTTCACGGTGCCGAAACTGCCCTGATCGTCACCTCGTCGGCCATTGCCAATGATGTCATCTTCCAAGCCATACCGCTTCCTGGAGATGCCATTGTGTACGACGAGCTCATGCACGCAAGTGCTCTCGATGGCTTCAAGCATAGCGTGGCTCTTTGCCAGAAATCGTTTCGGCACAATAACGTGGAATCTTTCACCAACACTTTGATCTCTGTTCGCGATTCCCAGCCGCAGATCCGCAACGGTACTCGCTCGGTCCTCATTTCTGTCGAGTCGGTCTACAGTATGGACGGGGACATTTGCCCGCTTAAAGAACTTCTTGAGGCCGCTAAACAGGTTTTCCCCAGCGGAAACGCTCAATTTGTTGTCGACGAAGCTCACAGCAGCGGCCACTTGGGTCCAAACGGCGCAGGCCTTGTTAGTGAGCTCGGACTTGAGAAGGAGATTGCCATTCGCAATCATACTTTGGGGAAGACCCTCGCCGGCATGGGTGGTAAGCTATTTCTTGTCATGAGCTTTCTTCACCATTTTTGAATACTGATCTATTTCAAAAGGCGTCATTATGTGTAATCAGACAATTCGCAACATGTTACTCAACCACGGCAGACAGATCCACTTCTCAATTGCCCCAGCTTTGACGCTTGCTGCTGCAGCCAGAGTTGGTTATGAAATGTTGAGGACTGGCAAGACTGTCGAGGTGAGTTGCATACCTTGTCCGATTATCTCTCAATTTGTGAAATCGCGCTGTATTCTAATATCTTCAATAGTCACAACAAAGGGTGCAGCACGTTGTGAAGCTGTTCATGGACTCCATCACCGAGCACCCAGTCTGGGATGATGCTAATGATGCGGGCATCCTCCGCATCCCACTGTATGAGGAAGACGACTGGAACGATCTCCCGTTCGTATCTCATATCTGCCCAGTTTGGACGCGCCCAAAACAGAATCTCTATCTTTCTTTTCATCTCCAGACGGCTGGATACGCCGTCTATCCCATCAGCTACCCTGTTGTTCCCAGGGGAGCGGACAGAGTTCGAATCATTCTTCATGCTCACAATACAGATGAGCAAGTTAAGGGTTTAGCGGAAAGCATTTGTACGTGGGCCGAAGAGATGCTTCAGATTCAGCGAAGCGGGGGTAAAGCAAAACTTCCGGCGGCTGCTCGAGACGCACATAGTTTGCTTGCCAAAGAAGGAGTGAACGGTTCCAAGTAGGCATTTCCTGTGGCTAGCGCACAATCGGCGGCGTCTATGTGTATGCAATTGTTGCCCATGAATATAATCATAAAACATGTTTTTCAGAATCCTCTTTTCAGTAAATAAGGTATATGAATATCAACAGAAGTAAAAACTGAAGAACTTATCATAAGTAAAAATAATATAAATGAAAATAGAAGATAAATTTTCTTATAATTATAGTAATCAATTTATATCTTAAATATAATTTATTATTAAACTTCAGATATTTATTTAAAAAAAATTATCAAAGTGAAAAATATTTTTAAAATAAATATTTTTAATAATAATAGATTAAATGTTTAAATTAAATTCTCATTTAACTATATAAATATGGAAACAAGAATACTGCAGATTTGACCATATCTACGGAGTATGATGAAGCAGATTTGTGCAATTTCAATATAGTGGCATTATATAGTGGCTTGGTGAGGAAGAACTTTTGACATGAACCTTCATATAAATTCCGATTTGTTTGCGTGGAAGGAAACGTGCTCGCAAGCAGTTTCTAGATTGTTTGCAGCTTGGTGTGAGATGTACTGATAACTACTAGAAGTATCCATGGTAGGAAGAATAATGTAGGGGTCTGGCAAAGAATAGTATTCAAGCTGAGTTGTGAATAGTGATTGCAAACTCCTATCTATCACTATAGCTTGTGTGGCCAAGACCTGCTAACTGCATTGATTATGTGAGAGATGGAATAGGAGTAAGTGGTTCCGCGAGGAGCGGGATTTCTTACATTGCGCTGATCTTGGATCTTTGCGCCAAGTTGCCAAGTTGCCAAGGTTCCGAGCACCGAAGCCCCATATTCCTCCACCCCGAGCACCGAACTCCACTGTGATCAATCTGCTCGATTCTGACCGCCGACATGGATAATGTCCAAGGGCACGCACAGGGCCTTACGGAGCCCTCAACCGGGATGACATGTCATCCTGCGTTGATCCAGCTGCGAGCACCGAGATATCTAGTGGATGAGGCCAGTCCCCGAACAGCGAGGGCTTGAGCTCATATATAGAATGGCATTGAAAAGATATCCTGCCAAACTGCAAAGCCAAGCTCCCCGAACCTTTCGACACTGCCGGTTCACTGAGCTTCGCGATTTCGCTCTCTCGTCAAGTTCGTTCTCGGTGTGGCCAACATGGTGGGAAGCTCCCTGCCCTCAACCAGCCCAGGAGACCATCCGGGCAACAATCCTGACGATGAGATGTTTGGCGAGAGGCTGAACGAAGATATCGCCAAAGTTGCGAGCCGAGCATCCATCTCTTCTGCCTCCGCTCAGACAATCGCACAATCACGTGCTCTCAGCCCGGCGCCGGGAAGCAATCTCGACCCTTCCTCAGCAGCTTTCGATGCACGCGCCTGGGTCCAAGACTTCATCCGAGTATGCGAGTCAGATCCCAAATCAGCGCCATCGCGCGCACTGGGAGTTGCTTTCAGGCAACTGAATGTCTTCGGCTGGGGCGTCGGCACAGAGTACCAAAGAACGACGGGCAGCGTTGTCAGCGAGGCCGCCAAATGGCTAGCTCGCTTTGCTGTTGGGAAACAGAAGCGTCAACGAGTGCATATCTTACGCGACTTCGAAGGAGTTGTGGAGAAGGGCGAGATGTTGTTGGTCCTGGGCCCACCGGGGTCTGGTTGCTCCACACTCCTCAAGTCTTTATCAGGAGAAACACAGGACCTCAGCATCGAACCTGATTCACACATTGATTTCAGAGGTAAGCAAGCCCCTTCAAAGAATTAGAAGCGAATTCATGTGCTCATTGCGAATCAGGTGTTGGGCTGGACCACATTCGCTCGTCCGTCCGTGGCGATGTTCTGTACAATGCCGAACTTGATACCCACTTGGCACCGTTGACTGTCAGCGAGACTCTGACATTTGCCTCGCGTGCCCGATCGCCACGACACGTCCCAGGCGGAGTTACCCGAGCGCAACTAGACGCAATTAGACGAGATGTCATAATGGCCATCTTTGGCTTGACACACACCTACAATACACGTGTGGGAGATGATTTTGTGCGCGGTGTCAGTGGTGGGGAGCGCAAAAGAGTCAGTATTGCTGAGGCTGCCCTGACTGGGGCCAAGTTCCAGTGCTGGGATAATTCCACCCGCGGACTGGACAGCGGCAATGCCATTAACTTCTGCCGCTACCTGCGTTTGCAGGCTGATCTGCTTGACGTGACATCTGTGGTTACATTGTATCAGGCGCCTCAGGCAGCGTATAATGTGAGATTTTGATTTTGTGTCTTCTCTCAGTGGCTAAAATACTTAGCTAACAGTGTAATCAAGCTCTTCAATAGAGTGACTGTCATTTACGAAGGTTACCAGATCTACTTTGGCAGAACCCTTGATGCCAAGGCCTACTTTGAGGAGCTTGGCTTTTACTGTAAGTCCCAGAATCTCTAGTATATACCTCTTATATTCTGACACAATTTTCAGGCCCGGAACGACAAACGATCCCTGACTTTTTGACTTCAATGACTAGTGCGGATGAAAGAAAAGTCAAGCCAGGATTTGAAGATTGTGTACCCCGTACAGCGAGCGAATTTGCAGCAAGATGGCAGGCTAGCAAAGAGCGCCAGGCATTGCTTCTCGAGCTAGATGACTACCCTGATAGACACCCACCAGCGCAGAGACTCAAGGAGTATCGTGGCGCACGTCGAGCGGAGCAGGCGAAGTTTCAACGCCCCAACTCTGCTTATACAATCTCGTACACACAACAAGTATCACTTACCCTTTGGCGTGCTTACAGACGATTGCTGGCCGACCCTGGCTACACAGTATCATTCCTGCTATTCAACGCAGTTATGGCCATTATCCTAGGAACGATGTATTTTGACTTGAAAGAAGACACATCCAGTTTCTACTATCGCGCAGCTGCGATCTTCTTTTCCCTCCTTTTCAACGCTTTTGGCAGCCAGCTGGAAGTAAGCATATCATGTTCTACATCCAAACCAATTGGTGAATTCGGAGAGCTGACAACCTTGCAGGTCCTGACAATCTACGACGAGAGGCCTGTGGTTGAGAAACAGAATCGCTACGCCTTCTATCACTATTCATCACAGGCGATTGCGAGCTATCTCATTGATCTCCCTTATAAAGTGGGCAACATGTTCATTTTCAATATCATCATCTACTTCATGACCAATCTGCGACTAGAAGCGAGCGCTTTCTTCTTTTTTTGTCTCACCACTTTCCTTACCACCTTGGTCCAATCGGCAATTTTCCGCACGTTGGCCTGCCTAACCAGGACAGCTGGTCAGGCAATGATTCCAAGTGCTCTACTTGGGTTGGGGCTTGTAATCTATACTGGCTTCACAACTCCTCCCAATCAAATGCCGGGATGGTCCCGCTGGATGGCTCGCATCAATCCTCTAGCATATGGTTTCGAGGCTTTGATGGCCAACGAGTTCCATAACCGTGACTTCCCGTGCGCCAGCCTCGTTCCCAGGGGCCCGGGCTACGAAGACCTTCCATCCATTTCGCGGATATGTTCCGTCGTTGGCTCAGAAGCCGGCTCCTCATTTGTTAGCGGAGACAGTTATATTAACACGTCCTTCAGCTACTCGAATGATCATAAGTGGAGGTTCGTCCTGAGAGTATCGCTCATGTATTAGGCCCATAATAGCTGACACCAAACAGGAATATTGGAATTATGTTTGCTTTCCTGGCCTTTTTTGTCCCCGCTTATCTTCTTGCGGCCGAGCTCGCCAAGCCGCCCAAGGCTAAGGGTGAAGTGCTAGTGTTCCGGCGCACTAAAGCTTTCACCACAATGGATAAGAAGATTCCCGTGGACCCTGAGAATCAACTCCGTAACCGGCCGGTCTTCGCAGAGAAAAACGGAACAGCTAGTGAGCCCGCGGGAGGCCTTACGGGGGGAACTGAGGTTTTCCACTGGGAGGACCTTTGCTACGACATCAAAATCAAGAATGAAGAGCGCCGTCTGCTGGACCACGTTGATGGTTGGGTTAAGCCCGGTGTGTCCACAGTCCTCATGGTAATACCCGATATTCTTACGGTCGCGATATAATACGATCTAACCAATTCACAGGGTGTTTCAGGCGCCGGAAAAACAACTCTTCTCGACGTCTTGGCTTCTCGTGTCACAATTGGCATCGTAAGCGGAGACACAATGATCAACGGCAAACTCACAGACACTTCCTTCCAGCACAAAGTTGGTTACGTTCAGCAGCAGGATCTCCATCTCAGTACTGCCACGGTCCGCGAAGCATTGCAATTCAGTGCTCTTCTCCGGCAGCCATCAAGTATTTCTCGGGCGGAGAAGCTCCAGTATGCTGAAAAGGTGATAGACATGTTGGAAATTCGGGAGTTTGCGAATGCTGTCATTGGTGTACCTGGTGAAGGTCTCAACATTGAGCAGCGTAAGCGTCTCACAATTGGAGTGGAATTAGCTGCCAGACCTCAGCTCTTAATCTTTTTCGATGAGCCCACTTCAGGACTAGACTCGCAGACATCCTGGGCCATTTCTGAACTGGTCAAGAAACTGACCAACAGTGGCCAAGCGGTACTTTGCACTGTTCACCAGCCTTCTGCAATTCTATTTGATCAGTTTGACCGACTTCTCCTCATAGCTCCAGGAGGCAAGACGGTCTACTTTGGTGGTAAGTCGATATTTCTTTCTCACACAATTCAGCGGGTTGGCTGGCTGACTCAAGAACCCGAAGACTTGGGCGAAGGCTCGTCGAGGCTAATTGACTACTTTGAATGCAACAATGCATCTCCCTGCCCGAAGGGCGCCAATCCGGCTGAATGGATGCTCGAAGTGATACAACCGCCGGCAGATGGCTCGCAAGGCCCTGACTGGCATCAAATTTGGCTTGACTCCCCCGAGTACACGGCGGTTAAGAGTGAACTTCAACGCCTTCGTTCTCTTCCCAGAGGAGGTATTAACCCGGAAAACGGAACCAAGATCGCAGACAAAAAAGATCAGTCCCAACATCAAGAGTTCGTCACATCCTTCTGGACGCAAGTCTTGGTAGTTTTGCGCCGAACCTTCAGACATTACTGGCGATCACCAGCATACATTTGGTCCAAGACAATCCTAATTGCTCTTTCAGTAAGTCAATTATAAACTAGTGGACTATGGTAGTCCTGCTAACATGTCGTCGCAAGACCCTCTATCTCGGCTTCAGCTTCAGGGCGGACAACACTATACAAGGCATCACAAACCAGCTCTGGGCCATGTTCATGTTATTTATTCCCTTCATCAATATCAATGAACAAATCATGCCCATGTTCCTCCCTCAACGGGCTCTCTTCGAGGTCCGCGAGAGGCCGTCCAAGATTTACAGATGGAGTAGTAAGACTAGGCTATTTCCATTTCCTTGCCTCTTGGTACATAGCTAACAACCTTAACTCGTAGCTTTCATTCTGTCCAGTATCATTGTTGAACTATTCTGGAACACGCTGATGGCTGTCCTCATGTACTTCTGCTGGTACTATCCCATCGGCTTCGTGCAAAACACCACGGCAGACGACCAGGCAATCCGGGGATTCCTTGTTTTCTTGCTCCTGTGGACATACATGCTCTTCACGAGCACAATTGCCCACTTCGCCATCACCTGGATTGATATGCCAGACACGGCGGGTATCCTGACCAGTTTTATGTGGCTGCTGTGCATTTTCTTCTGCGGGTAAGTTCGCCAATAATAGCATTATCACGCGAACGGCAGGGGGGCGAAAACGGCTAACCATCTGCGCCCTAGAATCGGAGTTCGCAAACAAGACATTCCCAAGTTCTGGACCTTCATGTACCGCCTCTCACCTGCGACCTATCTGGTCGGTGGCCTCATGTCCTCTGCTGTGGCCAACTCAGAGGTGCATTGCGCACCACACGAGATCCTCGAGATGCGGTCGGTCGAGGGGAGTACCTGCGGGGAATTCTTGAGCGCGTACATCGAGTCGGCTGGTGGAATGGTGTTGAACCCTGGCACGACTGATATCTGCAGATACTGCCCAATTGCCTCGTCAAATGAGTTCCTCGCCGGGTTCCACATCTACTACGATACTCGCTGGAGGGATTTTGGCCTCATGTGGGTCTATATCCTCTTCAACATTATCGGTGCACTAGGCCTTTACTGGGTCTTCAGAGTCCCGAAGGGCAAGGGCAGCAAGCGTGCTTGAGGGCAAGGCCGAGACATTTTAATACGCCCCTGACGCTCTCAATTGCAATAGTCCTTACAACGGGGGGTTTAGGATAGACATCTGTAAAATAAATATGTAAATTGAAGCACACACCGAACACGCAATGTAATTTTTTATTTGATTTCTTGTTCAAAGCATACATGAATTCATCTACAAATCATTTCCTCTTTAAACCTGCAGAAAAGCCCAGTGCCGTATACGGATTGTTCGCTACCCAGTCGGTCTACAGGTCACATTCGCTTGTTGCTGCAGCATGGCGTAACTCGGCAATTGTTCTATCGTCGAGAGTCCAGTCAGGAAACAAAAAATCAAACGCAGGGTGTGACCCAATCGGATACTCTGACTCCCCTGACTTTTCGAGCAGTATAGCTGGATCGACGCAAGACCGCGGTTCCATAGGCTGTGTCAGCGATATCTCCATAGTCGGGAGATGGCTGCCGCCAAAGTTTCTCATATTGTCCGCAGAATTGGCCTACGCTTGGATTAATTACAGATCAAATATACCTGGATTGTAAGGGTCCCATACGCATAAATTTTCGAACTCCATATCTAGGTTCCGTTGTCCGAGCTTCTCGGATCCTTGCACAAGGTCGGGTATCGATAAGTCAGATTGATGCACTCCCCCTGGTCCAGCGCCGTCGAATTTGATTTTTCGGATATAATGGCGAGCGATGGTCGCGAATTCTGCAATGATTCTCCCTGGTATGACACCTTTGGAGGCCATTTCGAGCCGTGTGAAGTACTCTGCCGCTTGGTCGAGGAGGGCCAAGTTCTTGTTGGTCTGGTCGTGTCGAGGATAGCAGACTACCAAGTCAAACAAGACGAACGTGGCGGACATCGGCATGATACCAGCCACACTCACGGATAGTCAGCAAACGGATCCCCGAGGTCAGTCGTCACGGGGCGAACTTACAAGATTGGCATGTGTGGTGCTAGGTCGATGAATGGGGCCAGTTCAACCACCCTCTGTGCTGCATCCATCAAGTTCCGCTGGTTGGGGCTAGTATCCGCGTCATCTTCGGCATCGACGTGCAGGGACAGTCGCTCGACGGCAATGACTAGGTTGTAGTACAGATACTGTGCCTGTATGACAATCCATTTGGTGCTTGGGCAATCGGATTTACTCAGCTGCAGCGCCTCTCTAGGGCGATAGGCCATGGGGACTGATAACCGCCATTGCTCTAATCTATTTTGTATGCGCTTGATGGAGGCCAGGAGAGATGCCTTCGTCTTCAGAGTGGCCTCTGTGGAAAAGAGCGATGTGTAGGTGATCGAGCAGAGCCTGCCGAGACGGGTAGCAGAAAGAAACCAATCATAACCACCAATGGTAGATTCGGGCACTGCAGGGACGAGACAGCCGATGTCCTCATCGGCTATTACCTAGTCCAAAGTAAGTAACACGTCTTCGAAATCCGTTGCCGCAAAATATCGGGCATACTGAGCTATTGGATTCGTAGAACGCTGTCATCTTTTCGATGTAATAGATTGTCCAAAACAGCCTTAGATGGCTCTCCTGGGCATTGCAGGATTTGTGATAGCGGAGATACTGAGCCACCCTGGCAGCCTCGTAGATCAGTGTTTGATCCAGCTGAATGCAGCTTGCATTCATTGCAAAGATGGACTGCTAAGCGTCAGACTAAAAGAACTCTTTATATCAATGATTGTGACCCTACCATGGCCGTCAGCGCCTACGAGTGGCGTCTGTCAGTGTTGTTCTTCTACTTTTGCTGGTCAGAAAGAAACTCACTTGGAGTTTGACGAGGGAGTAGGTAGGGACAATGAGATCAGGGAGATGCCCAAGACAGATCTGGAACAAGTCCCACGATTTCCCCGATCCTGGCACGAAGCTACCACTATTATGATATTGATTGCCCAAAGCTAAGATGGCATGGTACAAGGCCGACGATGCTTTGTTGGCATCCTCCGTCTCCTGGGTTCTCAATTCGAGAACATGCGACGAGAATTCTTGTCTGTCAAGAAAAGGATAAAGTGGGTGGAGGTTCTCAAAGTAGGCTATAGAGCTTGATCAGCTCAATTCTGATAAAACCGGGGGAGAAAGAAGGACCTTCGATATAGGTATCTGCTTCTGCCGCTGTTACCATAATGGTCTCCGGGAGCTTGTCGAGATTGATTACGGTAAAATTTGAATCACTCTTGACACAAATCTCGTTGCTCAGGAGATTTTCCATGCCATCAACAAGCTCCCTAAGGCCCTCTGCCTCGAGACGCTCCGTTAAAATTCTTATACGTTGGTTTGAAAAGAAGCTAATCGGCGAACTTGTTACTGGCTGTGCGTTAGCTGAAGAGATTACCGCAGACAGAAGCCGGCCAATTTACCCCGGTTATTGCTGGCCTATGAATGCAGTCAGAAATATGCCTTAACTGGATTGATCGACAGGCTCGACATACCTTGATGACAGCCGTCTCGTCGTATAGGAGAACTTGCTGATTCTGCTGAGAACCATTTCGTAGAAGGCGGTCGATGAGGAGCTCTTCCTCTCTCTCCTGGAAAGGCTCTCTAGAAGGGACGGCGGCTTCTAAAAGATGTCAGTAATAGAAAGACATATTAAGTTTAAAATTAAATATGTATGTAAAATATAAAATAAAATAAAATCCCCCCCATCAGGAGAGCTGCGAACTTTGTGACCCTGCCCGTAAATTCCGTCTAATGGGACTGAACTTGCAAGTCTCGTTGCGGTTCTAGGGCACACCAACGTTAGACTCTATCTCCCATAGATAATTCTAGAGTCTGGATTGTCAGCGGTCTCACAATGCAATGAATACACACTGGTGGCTCTGATGGAGCCACGGGGATCTGAGGGACTATTCCACCAATGTTAGCCTTGGGCTGCTACCCTGATCACTATGGAATGCGGGAACGGCCTACGGATACAGCGGACTTTGCGGCGCCTGCACTGATCGCAGGACTTGTTGATTATTCCGAGCATCGTTGCTGTTATCTGCACGAAGACGTGCTGAGCTTGTTACATGTTCATATTCAGGGACCAAAGGACTGATGATGATGGCCAACATCCATTCGCTCTGACTGACTAATCCCTGTGGCTAACAATGGCTAACAATGTTGGGCGCGGCCTAAATACGCTAGTTACCTGACCTTGTTCTGTAAGCAGACCTTGTTGCATAAGAGCCTAGTAAACAAGAGAATGCTGAATTCTTATGTAAACTCTAGAGCTTCACAGATTCAAGAATTCTGAGGGCATACAGTTGAATGTGGTTTTCACTTAATTGAACATAGATAAAAAGTTCAGCTGGAAAAACCCTCAATGTGATTTTAAAGAATAATCATGACACCACCTCATTAAAAGTACCTACACTAGTCATATCTTACACATCTCTCACACATTCATGAATACTCTTGATTATAGTGATTTTTCATATTTCTCAGAGTCCTAATCCTTAACTAACCCTAATTCTATCCCTAACCTCTCTAACCCCTAACCTCTAACCCCTAACCCAGGTGTTGAGTTGAGAGGGGGGGGAGATGTATTAGTAATATGTATGATCTATGTGCTCAGTATGTTTAGAGAGTGTATTTTAAATGAACACTAAAACTTGAATGTGGTTTTAAAAAATGAGATGAACTTTTTACCTACATTCAATTAAGTGAAAACCATGTTCAACTGTAACCCTGAATTCTGATATAGACTAGTGATAAGAATTACTTCTTAACTTCTAATTTCATTTTAATATCTTTTAAGCTAATAATAAATCTTAAAAAGAAGATTTTTATCATTTTAAACTTGTACTTGAAGTGTTTAGCAAACAGATTTATACAATCTAACTATTTCAGTATCTTTTTCACCTACACTTTGTGTTTCTTTAGAGAGTTGAAGTATATGAGAATGTTATCTAGATAGACAATACAATACATATCAAGTGGTAGTGAGTGTTAGATGGTTGATTATGTTCGTGTTCTGTTTCGCATTCTTAACTATAAAAAAGAATACCCCGACTGGTCAGGTATCTCCAGTGAGCACAGAATTGTAATTTACAAGCCCGACAGCGCGCCTAGCATATATCCTCCCATCCAAAACAGGCCCCATTTAGGTTGCAAGACAGTCCTGAGCAAACCCGGCCCAGGGCACACACCATTCAATCCCCACCCAACCCCGAATGCGATTCCGCCTGCAATAAACCGCCAGTCAATATCTGCCAGCGTCGCAGTCGGCAGTTGAAACTTCTCCGCCAGCGTCGGCGGCTTCTTCCCCTTTTCATCTCCGTACTCAGTTCTTAGTTTCATGTACGAAATGAGGTTGGGCACCACGGCGAACAACATGACCAGGCCCAGGGACGGGTCGAATCTTGACCAGTCAAACCAGCTGAAGAACCCGAGTACTTTTGCTGGGTTAGCCAAGCCGCTGATGAGGAGACCTAGGCCGAATTGCAGGCCGGCGATGTAATTGTATATCGTTGTGGAGGTTTTGGATTTTCGTAGTAGACGTGGGACGAGGATGGAGTTCGTAAACTGGGCCAATAAGACTGCTGCAATCATGAATGCGGTCCGCTCAGGTGGTGGGTAGGTGGGTAAATAACATGGTTGGTTATTTGGGCAGGCGGGGATGGTATTTCGAAGGTTTGAGGTGATCAAGGCGGTGATGAAGAATACGCCAGTTGCGATTGCAGACCGGGGAGAGAGCCGGGATAGGCCACATAGCATATGGCCGGAAGTGCATCCGTTTTCATTCTGTTGAAATTTTGGTGTCAGTATAGTAGATCTATTGTTACCTATTTCCTTTTGGGGCATCCCCGCTGCCATTCATTTCATATTTTCTCAACACAAGTACAAGTCGTGTGCGTTACGTACCTTTGTTCCCCAGCCTACTGCGAAGCCCGTTGCGAGTGTGGCCAGAGCAGCTTCCCATGAACCTCCTAGAGGCGGGTATGCTGGGAGCAGAGAGGGCGCGAAGTAAGATATTGGGATGATGCTAGACACCAACCCTCCTATGATGGGAAGATTGTCGCGGCTAGGTCTCACAACCGACCCTGAGAGGAGAGACGAAATGCCAAACACCCGACCATTGTGCTGTAGCAATCCTGAAGATCCCTGGTGGAGAAGGACAGCTCCAAGAGCGGTATCGACGGGGGTGAACATCCTTTACTTTCTGGTCTTACTATCAATCGATGATGAGCTCAGGATTTGGCAGTAATTTCTTGAGCGAAAACTGTTGGATGCGGGGCAAAGTCCTTTCACCTTGCATATATATGTTGCAGGCAATAAATCGGGGATCACGCTCGGGCATTCGCTCGGGCTTTAGTGGATCTGCGTGTGCTATGGTGGATCTTGTGCACCGTTGGCTCGTGGGCTTGGCTAGAAGTGTGCATCAATAATGCAAATCGAGCATTGTCGGGCTAATTTCGTCATCGGCTTGCCACCTCGCGAGCTGGGTATTTTGTTTTGAATATTTCATAGTTTGTTGACAATAAACTCTGCTGTGATGGAAATTGATCCATGGGACACGGACCTTCCAGGGTGTTTCCGAAGTCCGTCAGCACGGAGTTCATGGGATGTAAACCCTAGATAAGCAGATGCAGGACATCGATCAATCATTATACCGGAAACTACTCAGCCTAGAAGAATTGACTGAGAGAGGTTCCTGCTATGTAATACCTGTTGCTCTCACCTCAGCCGTGGCAAAGGAGAATTTAAGCGGGAACCTTCGAGCGGGGCGGCAAAAGAAGTAAAAACCTGACAAGCTAAACAACTCTGTTATATGATTTGGTCTCCAAAGCATAATCAGAGATCAGACAGGAGAACCCAGACTGCAAAACCTCAATCAGTTGTAGGAGGAATGAATATCAATATGAATACTTTTATACTTCACCTCGAGCGATCTTGGCACGTGATTGCGGCATCTTGCCAACATTGCCGGCCCATAATACGCTCGCGCAAACCACCAACATGATCAAGCTTCAGTCCCATTTCGAGTTGTGTTTGTGCCTGTAAAGACACACACAGAAACACAAAATGGACATTAGCTAATGCGGATACATACCAATAGCCGTTTTGCGATATGATCATCGGGGCTCGAAGAATACCCAATTCGTGGGCTCCGTCAATGCTTGCTTTTGCTACGTATCTCCCCTCCTCTGCAACCACAGCCACAAGCGAAAGCTCAAATCGGCACTTGGATTGATCGACGGATGTTCCGTACAGATTAGCTACTCCATACGTTGCTCCTCTCTTGAGTGGGAAACGACCGGCTGGTTCTCTTAAGGGTCTTCTGGCGCGCAGTCAAACACTCTCTCAGATGAAGCCACAGAGTGGGCAGCCAAGCCATCGAGGGATCTCTCGATTGTTGAGGTCTTCCAGCCAGGGAAGGTAATCTTATATTTGACGAAGGCAAGCCCGGGACGAGCTTTACTTTTTCGTGAACGAAGTGCAGATTTTCCCCACATCTCGCAGGGTGGTGCTCAAGCTTCCCGAGCATGCCCCATTGAAATATGAGCAAATGGGAATCAGTCCCTGGGGGCCTTCGATACGCTTTGGCCACGTCCCTCGCGTCACGTCATTGCCTGATTTTCATTATCTCACCGCCTCAGACTCTAAGGAAACAAGTTTTTGTACATTTTAAGCATCGGGCTCCTGGAAAGGGGACACCTTGAAAATCCTCTTCCTCCAAGCAATCGGCAGCGCCTGACCATCTGTGGTTCTCCGAAACATGTTGGGATTCGGTCCTCTGGTGCAAATTGTCGGGGAGCCAAGATGGGGAAAGCGTGTTGCTCTGGGAGGGTCATTCTTGAATGGTCCATGTAACTGCAGATTCCGAGTCACAAAATACGACCTGCATCCCTGTCATGACTGGTGGCCCCGCACGTTGTGGGCGAGATTCTCCCTGGAATTGAAATTCAAGATGAGAAGAAATTGGAAATCACACAATACGGAGGAACTACGTCGGATATTTATACAAAGATGCAACATTTTAATCTTCTCGTAGCTTACGCACGGCTAATTTTCTTCATGGTGTTGTCGAAAGTGTCCGAATTGACTTGGCCGAGTGAGAAGTTTTTCCAATCGAGCTCAAAAGTCTTTCGGAAGCTTAGCACCAGCCATCTGCATTAGCGCCCTTCCCTCAGAAGTGAGCCAGACCTGCAAATTCTCAACCACCTACACATACGATTGGCAGTCTGGAAGATGCTCCACACAAGCTGCTCGACCCTGACTTCAGCAATAATGGGGAAGGAAATTAGAGTGATCAAGCCGGAGAAAAAGCTGTTTGGTCCGGCTTCCGCCCTCCGCCCTCCGAATGACAACTGTGGCAAGGAATCCACTTAAATCCTGGAACCCGAAAAATTGGCGCTTGTGGAAAACCTCCCTTTCCAAATCGCGACGCCGAAGCGGAAAAATGCCCGAGCAACGATTTTAGCTTATCAATCAGCTATGTATCATCCCATCCCCAGCTGTTCGTTAGCCATGTGCGGGAGTGGTTTAGCGCCTCTTCCGGGAATAGCCATGCCTAGTCTAAGGTGGTTTGGGTTGACGGTTGGTCCATGACTCCATGGCCCACACAAGGTTGGGAACTTCGCGCCACCGGTTGGATTCACCACACGAACGCTTCAAGGAGTGAAGTAAAATGCTCGTGAAAGAGAAACGAACCATTGACTCGGATTGATTTCTGTTCAAAAAAACGTGTAGTTGTGGTTTATCAATGTTACTCTCTTTCAACAACGAAGTATTTGCTTCCCGTCTTTCCTCGTAACGCGGCGCCACTCGGTACTGGCTACAGACATATTCTTGGCTTACGGTCTGTTTTTCTATCCCCGCGCAAAATCCTCGACCCCCCACCACGGCCATGCTACTGGTACATGCATTACACAGGACCCCATAGTTGTAAGGCTCCACTTTGCCTACGTCGCTCGTTGCTGGTGGCTATTAAAACTTCTCGCATCTGCAGGTACATGTACTCCGTACATTCACAAACATTTCTTCCAGCCCCTTTCCCGACGACATTCCAAACACTCAATCCCAATGCTCTTCCCTCCTGACCGACTTTCGTTAAATCTGAGCAAAAGTGGTATTACAGGAGAGTAAATTGACCGAGAGAAGGACGCTGGTGAAAGGAAAAGGCGGGCCTTCTTAATAACAACAATTTAGTCATCATGATCGAGGAGCAAACTGCTTCTCTTCTTATAGGAATTTCTGGCCTTATTGTCGTTGCTCTCTGTACAATTTCTGGTCTGTCGGCAATATCAGCCCGGTTGTCTCTTCCAAGCCGAGCTGGACATATCGCTCTCCGGGAGCTATATCAGGATCGAGACGGAGTTGCTACGGATGAATCCACCCAAAGATTTTCACAGAAAGCTCACTGTGTGTTGACGATATGTCTTTCGATTATTGGCCTCCTGGTATCTTTGGCACAGGCTGTCCTGTCCACTATTTCGGAGGATCGTTTCCGTACAATTGAGCCATGGCTTCGGTTTTCTGTATGGGTATGAATCCCTAATGATCCCTAATGTTTTGTAGTCATTCTTCGACACGTCCCACACTGACTTGGAGTTCTAGGTTTTTGTTGTACTGAACGCAGTGGCGCTTCTTGTTGAGCCGTCTCCAACCAAAAAGTTCACTATCGGGCTCTATATATCGACTTCAACCCTCATCTATATAGCCGTTATCGCTGTCCAGGTCCTTTATATTTATCCCAACTCCAATTCTCTCGACCTAAGCGACTCCCACAAGGTTTTGATGTTGGTGCAGTTTGTGGTTGCTTTCTTCTGTGCTTGTGTCTCAGTTCTTCTTCCCCGACGGCCGGATGTTTTCAGGAACGGGAAAGTTGTGGATGCCGAATATACAACATCTTGGATTGGTCGCTTAACCTTTAGCTGGCCTACTGAATTACTAAAAACTATACGGCGAACTAAAAAATTAGATGTTGAATATCTTCCTCAGCTAGATTATCCAACTCGCGCCAAATCTCTTCTCGAAGTATTCGACCAAACAAAGCACAAGTCTCCCCGTCTCTGGAACGTGTTGATACGTATTTATCTTTCACCTCTGCTTATACAGTTTGTGTTGGTCGTTATATCCGCTTTCCTGAGCTTTGCCCCCCAGTTTTGCCTACTTCGAATCCTTCGTGTGCTGGAGGCACGTAGCCGTGGCGACTGGAATCCCTCCGAAGCTTGGTGGTTGGTTGTTGCGTTAGGAATGTCGACATTGGTTTTTTCCACAATTGAGTCCTGGCTTTACTGGATCTCCTTCGCGAAGCTGTCCATCCCTGTCTACGAACAAATAGCGGCCGTAGTATTTGCGAAATCTATGCGTCGGAAGAACGTGAAAGGTTCACAAACGTCGAGCAGCACGGACGATCAAGGCTCAAACCGAAACGGCACTGAGCCATTAAAGGATGACGCCGATGCTGAAGATGATAGCCAGCAGACTAATCAAGGCACTATCAACCTTGTTGCTGTTGACGCAAAACGGGTTTCTGATTTTGCGGCTTATAACTATTTCATTCCCTCGACCATTATTAAACTTACCACCGCTTTTACATTTTTGGGGCTGCTGATAGGTTGGAAAAGTCTTTTCTCAGGGCTTCTGGTCTCTGTTGTGGTGACCCCAGTCAACATTTTCGTCGCAAACAAATATTCGGGCAGCCAAATTACTTTGATGAAACTCCGTGACCAAAAAATGGCCGTCATAACCGAAGTCCTCCAAGGAATCCGTCAAATTAAATTCTCGGCACTTGAGACCCAATGGCAACGTAAGATTGGAGATATACGGAACGCAGAATTGAATGCACAGTGGGCAGTGTTTCGCTATGACATCGTCCTCATCGGTATTTGGATCTTGGGTCCAGTGATGCTTTCGGCCGTATCCCTCGGGGTGTATTATCTGTTATATGGCGAATTATCCGCCTCGGTTGCCTTCACCACTGTGTCCATTTTCTCGTCCCTGGAGCTAACACTTGCCATACTCCCTGAGCTAATAACGGATTTCCTCGAAGCTTGGGTGAGCGTTGGAAGAATTGAAAAATTCTTGACCTCCGCTGAGAAAGGCCACAATACGCTTCCCTCCGCTCAAATTTGCTTTGAGAAAGCCACCATTGCTTGGCCGGTAGAAGATGCCGACGAAACCGATAGCAGATTCACCCTCCAAGATATCAGCCTTAACTTCCCATCCAAAGGTTTCAGTGTTATTTCTGGTAAAACGGGCTCTGGTAAAAGCTTGCTCATCGCGTCCATCCTTGGCGAATCTGACATACTGAGCGGCGTCGTTCGCGTCCCAGAAGCTCCGCCCCTTCAAGATAGATTTAATGACCACGCGAACAAGGAGAACTGGATTATCGACTCAGCAATTGCCTACGTGGCTCAAATACCGTGGATCGAAAATGCGACCATTAAGGATAATATTCTCTTTGGACTTCCGTGTGACTCAGAGCGATATCATAAAGTTTTATTCGCCTGCGCCTTGGAGAAAGATCTTGATATGTTGCCTAATGGAGAACTCACTGACATTGGCGCCAATGGGATAAATCTCAGTGGAGGCCAGAAATGGCGGATATCATTTGCACGCGCCCTTTATTCCCGCGCTGGTATTCTTATCATGGATGACTTGTTTAGTGCGTTGGATGCCCATACAGGGCGACATCTCCATGTACATGCCCTAACGGGAGAACTTGGTCGAGGAAGGACGCGTATACTCGTTACCCATCATGTGGCACTGTGCCTTGGCGAAACGGATTACTCCGTATATCTTCAAAATGGCACCGTTGGGCATGCGGGTACTGTGGACGAGCTGAGGAGAACTGGGGAGCTAACAGAAATTTTATCTGACAATGCTAATGAGGCAGCAAGACAAAACGATGAAGTTGAGGATGACATAGGCGGACTTGGCGCGGTTGCAGATGACTTGCAAAAAATTTTATCCCACACCAGCGCAGTGACAAGTGACGCTGCTCTAAAAAACGCCCCGGCTAAGTTCCAGCAAGACGAATGGCGTGAAACCGGCTCCGTGAAAGTGGCTCACTATAAAACCTACTTTCAGAGTGGAGGAAACATATGGTATTGGCTTTTCGTTGCTTTCGCATTTTTGGGGTACATTGCAATCACAGTTGGACGTGTATGTCGCACCCGCTGCTTGTTTGATTCTTTAAAATTTACGTACATTTTCACTAACTTATTCCTAGTCATGGTGGATAAGTATTTGGACTCGATCGTCAAGCGCTTCCACAACGGAAGGGAACTTCTCTGTAATGACACACATCGTGAAGAGGAGCGAGCCGACATCGCCAAATGGTTCCCTTTTGTACTATTTAGGGATATATGTTGGGCTGTCCCTTGTAACATGTATCCTAGGCCCGCTGAGATTCGGCCTCTTCTTCAATGCCTCTATCAACGCTTCCCGTAACCTATTCGATCGGCTTACCTACGCCGTGTTGAGAGCACCGCTTCGTTGGCTTGACACGACACCTGTAGGACGAATCCTCAACCGTTTCACAGCAGATTTCAACATGATCGATTCTCGGCTAAGTAGTGATTTCGGTTCAATGCTTTACCATGTCCTTCAGCTACTTGGAATTATGGTAGCCGGATTACTCGTCTCGCCTATCCTGATATTGTTCGCCATTGCTCTCCTTGCTATTAGTTTGTATTATTCGCTCTACTATCTTGATAGCGCTCGGGAGATAAAACGTTTGGAAAGTACGGCAAAAAGTCCAGTATATGAACAATTTGGAACTGCCCTGAACGGACTGTCAACTATCCGCGCCTTTGACAAAGTCCCAACGTACATTGATCGAATGTTCACGAAGATCGATTGTCATGCTCAAGCCTACTGGCACTTATGGCTCTTCAATCGATGGCTTGGTTTCCGCATGAGTACTATTGGGTCGATTTTTGCTCTTGTTACCGCAGCAGTGGTGGTATTCATGAAGGGCATCGATGCCTCTCTAGCTGGCTTTGCCCTCAGTTTTTCCATGCAATATACCTACGCGATCGCGTATGCACTGCGTGAATATACGAACATAGAGCTGAACATGAACGCTACGGAAAGGGTGATTGAATATTCTGAGATTGATATCGAACCTCAAGACGGATACAATGCACCTGCTGCCTGGCCTACTGAAGGCCGACTTGAAGTGTCAGATCTCGTGGTTGCGTATGCCCCTGACTTGCCTCCAGTCCTCAAGGGTTTGTCATTCAAGGTAGACCCAAACCAGCGCGTTGGTGTTGTGGGCCGTACTGGTGCGGGGAAGTCATCCTTAACTCTAGCGCTTTTCCGTTTCCTAGAAGCTCGCGGGGGAACTATTCACGTTGATGGTATTGACGTATCCATGATCAAACTCCACGATCTCAGAAGCCGTCTTGCCATTATACCTCAGGACCCTGTTCTCTTTTCCGGAACCATAAGGTCAAACCTAGATCCGTTTGAAGAATTCAGCGACACTCAGCTACGCGACGCTTTAGAACGGGTGCACCTTGTTCCCAGCTCCATCGTCGAAACCTCCACATCTACTCAGCCTAGCTCATCCTCATCGCCTCCTCAAACAAGCACAGGGTGTAGCACTCCAACACTAATCAGTGGGGATTCTTGTTTTACTGCTGCGGCCAACGCCAACGCGAACATTTTTAGCAATCTAGACTCCAACATTTCCGAAGGTGGACTAAATCTTTCTCAAGGCCAGAGACAACTGCTCTGCCTTGCCCGTGCCATTGTTTCGCAACCCAAAATCATGGTCCTCGACGAAGCAACATCAGCTGTTGATATGGCCACTGACACATTAATCCAGCGTTCCATCCGCTCTGAGTTTGGACGCAACTCAACCACATTGCTTGTCATCGCACATCGACTTAGTACTATTGCCGATTTTGACCGCATCTTGGTCATGGATGCAGGTAAAGCGGTGGAATTTGGGGCGCCTAAAGATTTGATGCAGATTGATAATGGAGTGTTTAGGGGATTGGTGCAGGAAAGTGGGGAGCGGGAGGTTCTGAAGCAGATTATTTTGGGGGAATAATGAAATAAACTGGCCGAGGAGAGGGGGTGAAAGGGGCCTCTAAGAACCTAGGTATACATCTACACATGGATTCACGTCATCATTTCGCTTAAACTTCTCATGATTAAAAAGGTTCGAGGTATAGGTTATACACGCAAAAGGGGAGGAGCGCACCAAAAATGACCATAGTTTTCTTTTCCTTCTGAGCCACATGCAATTCTTAAATAATGGCTTGATCAAATTGGCCTTGTTTCTATTCGTTCGTAACGGACTCTTTAGCGGCCTCTACGGCTCCCGACATTCATTTATTTACATACGAAATATATATTGTCATCGATGACGGTAGTATGAGCAGCAACTTATATAGGAGTCCAGCTGAAGATCTCTACCAAGCCCATTAACGGCAGGGGCAAAAAGAGGTGCTCATCCCATCCGGTACATATGTTGCTCAATGCGTTCTCATGCAAGATTATATTCCTTGATAAGCTTTTCCGCACAAGTAGCTCCGGTCACGTATGCTGCGGCTTGAGTATGCCCGCTCACTAATACGGGGCTAACACTCATATCCGCTACGCGAAGACAGTCGATGCCCATCAAGCGATAATTGCAATCGACAACAGCATCAGTATCTCCAGCCTGGCCCATCTTCGCGGTAGATTCCATATGCCAGCTAGACGAGATGTTTTGCTTCCAGTATTCCAGCAGATCCTCGTCAGAGTCAGATTTTGGCGCTGCTAACTCGGCCACCTTGTCTTTAATATAAGCGGGATGCTTTGCAACGCGGAATGCATCACGGAGCGAATCAATTGCGGCACGACGATCGAATGGATGGGAGAGAAATTTTGGGTCCATGCGCAGAGGCTCCTTCGGATCCGAAGACTGCAATGTAACCTCACCACGGGCCTGGGCGTTGTAGAGGAAAACAACCAAACAGGTATAGTTGAGAGCCGAATCTGGGAAATTAGGGACGAACCAATGGACAGGGAAATGCGTGAATATTTCGTAATGCGGGACGGTTTCTTTTTGAAGATATTCCCGCTCGGCTGACGGGAGGTCTTGGAATTCCTTCGTTTGCGTGAGACCGTCGATTTTGAACCAGCCCACACCGGATTCGCAGGCAAACTTTGACCATGGACCGGTGCCGTCACGTTTCCATTGCTCCAGGGCGTCATCCATGACTTTCTTATCACCGTAGAAAGCGCGACGATCATTATTGGTGCCGGCCACCGTGTTAATGAGTGGAACGAAGTAGTGGTCTCGAAGACCTTGGCCGACGCCAGGGACATCAAGCACGACGGGAATGTTGAACTTTTCCAACTGCCCCTTTGGGCCAATGCCTGAATGCATCAGGATCTTTGGCGTGTCTAGCGCGCCGGCCGAGAGGATGACCTCCTTAGACGCCAGATCTACAATAATAAACGGTTAACTGGCGAGCTGGCTCGTGCCATGTTAGGGAACTAAACACTTCTTACATCGTGTGCCATTTGCCACTACTCCCACAGCCCTTTTGCCCTCTAAAATGACATGTTGAACGGGCGAGTTAGCGATTATTGTTAGGTTTTGTGCCAAGTGTCCCTGTAGTAAATCCTTCGCGGTGGATCGCAGACCCTTGTGTGCCGAATTGATCAGCACAGACATCCCAATTGGATTACCAGAGTTGTGGTCTGGGTTTAACGGAAATCCAGCCTGCTCAAAAATGTCAAGAGTAGGCACGATATCTCTCTCCCATTCCGCAGCAAATCCGACGTGGAGGGGACCCGATGTGCCATGGTCAGCCGCGTTGGGAGAAACATACTTGCTGTCAACGCCGACTGGAATCTCACCGTGGAAAGTCTCTAGCTTCTTAAAACGGGACTGCATGTGTTCCCAGTTGAAAGAATCATCGCCTACAATTCTTGCCCACTCATTGTAGTCATCGCGGGCACCAACGCTGTACACACCAAAGTTGATGGCGCTGGAGCCGCCGACCCCGCGTCCGCGAGAGTAATCGAGTTCGCGGTTGTTACAATATTCTTGGGGCGCCGTCTTATAGCCCCAATTCATATTTTTGTTCTGAAACGTCAACCATCGCTGGCCGTCGACGCGCAGGTTCCTGTCCTCGACATTGTCGCCAGCTTCGAGCAGGAGGACTTTGGGATTCGCAGGCGCGCCCGCAAGTCCCGCAGCAACAGCGCTGCCAGCAGGGCCACCTATTGTGCTCCGATTTTAGCTCAACTGCTACCAGTACAGATTGTTGGACTGGTAATCTTACTGCCAACAACGATGAAGTCAAAACCAGATGCCATGGTTTCAATATCTGCCACTCAGCTTTGCTTGTTTCTTTTCTTTTTTGATCTTCTCTCTTGCTCGTCAGACGGTATACGTTGCGTGCGTAAACACAGTTTGACTCTGAAAGTTTGCTCGCTGATGGTCAACTGCTTGCTCGTTCACCTAACGAGCTGCGGCGTCGTCTAATATAGTTTGCAGCGGGTAATGAGTTATCTGAGACTGCGGCGAGATTTCAGGTGGCGAAACATGGATGCGACTGAGCTGACGCCAATGCGAGGAGGGATTCTGCTTATTCTTGAGACACGGCATCTCAGAACGGCATCACCGTTCTGAGGGTTCCTGCTAGCTTCACCCTTGCATATTGACGATGGAGACATATACATTAATACCCTGAAAGTGCTGGAATGTCATTCGCTCCGCTCTGCTTCAAGAAGTGAAAATAATCGCGGACGAGACAACAAAACATAGCATCCATTGGGCTGCCTGCCAATTCATGTAGTTATCCGAACAATAAGATTCTTCACCCTCGTGTTAGTCTGTTAGATGGGTCCACCCACAAGGGATCATCGCATACCAAGTGGGGCTTGCACCCCAAGGGGCGTTTCTCTCCGGACTGTGATAGGGCCCGTATGGCTGGAAGAACATGAGGACGGGCGAGCTGAGACTAGGGCTAGGCGATCGCGTAGCCCTAACCCTAATTAATTAATTCCGGCGTTTCCGGACATGATGACTTGCACTGGCAGCCGCCTCATCGCGCCTTCATCACAGCCACCATCGGCCACCTCAAAACGCCGGGACGGACGAAGAGATTCGAAATCGAGAGTGATTAACAAATGCGAAGCTGGCGACTCGATCTGCCAATCAACTCACTCTCCCTCCCCGCCACCCTTTGCCCGAAGATGATCTCCTTTTGCAAGCGCACGAAATTCAGAAACCAAAGACCAGCATCATGGTTTTTAGAACATCGAACAGTCGATTGCCATTATTTGTCAAGGGTGCATGAAGAGAAAACTCAACTTCTATATCCGAGCCTATTGAAAGCCCCGTTCCCGATGCCCATTTGCTAGCGCAGGAGTAAGCACTCCCGAAGTCCGAGGAAGATGAGACGGGCTGGGTGGGTGTTCAGAACTTGTCAGAAACTCTCGTTTACATGAGTTTCTTTTTCTTTTTTCTCTTTTTTTAATCGAATGAGATCCAATATTTCTCTAACGGGCCAGCGGTCTTCCCGCAACCATTTATTACACTGGCTCAGCTTTGCGCTAAACGGCCCCAGCAAGCAGAAGAAGGGTTTGACGACCAGGAACTCACAATCTGGGCTTGGCTTCTGAATGATACTGTCTTGGAGGGGTTCTGTGAATATAATACGGAGTAGCCTGATCAGAATTTGCCCGCCGTCAAATGGACTTGTTATCGTTAGTTTGAAAATTAACTTTTCGCGACTTGTTTCACAGCCGCTGGGGAGACATGACAAATGGTGATCAGTCCCAGAAACCGTTAATCCCCTCTGTTGGATCCAGGATCAGGAAACAGATGAGACTATGATATTATTGAATCAAGAGTTGCGCTTGGCCTCTCTAAGACTTTACCCCAGACACCAATTTAGCATGATGATTATCAAAACTTTACGAGGGCCAGGAGAGAAGATCAATACCTTATTTTTCTCTCCTCTCAAAGGCTCGATGCCATGCGCCATGAGCAGAGCTTTCGCCAGCACATTTAAGCCGGCGATTGTTCTCTGTCAAACTCTGAGCGAGACCCCTTGTGTTGGAGCTGCCAATTTGCAAAATCAAAAATGAGCGCGGACGTTGAAGGATTCACTCTTCTTGCCCTCGGCATCGCCTTTATCCTCGTGCGTTTGTATGCACGATGGTCCATTGTCGGACCTTCGAATTTCCAGCTTGATGATTATCTGATGCCGTTAGCTGGAGTGAGTTACCATCTATCTTTTTGACCACTTGCAGCATAAAATCCAAACCAAGCGACATGGAGCGTGGGTGGATTAGAGTGACCGAGCTAACCATTTGTCTCTGAATGCTAGATTGTTTTTACCCTGGAAACAGTCGCTGCACATATCGTCGTTGCATCATATGATGGCCTCACAAACAGCTATATGACTCCTGAGGAGCGGGCAGCTCTGGATCCTAATTCCGTTGAATATTCTAAAAGAATCGCAGGATCTAAAATCCAAGTTATAGGCTGGTCCCTTTATGCTCTCATTTTGTGGCTGGTGAAATTCTGTGTTGCAATATTCTATTCCAGGTTGACGTACGTGATCCTTCATTATATGGTGGCGGTGGTGATGCTAACAATGCAATATCATTTTTAGGAGTGGGTTAATGGACCTGCCGAACCGGGTGCGCGTCTCGTATGTTATCTTGGGGGCGACGTACATTATGGTTGCTTTATGTCTGGTCCTCCCATGCCGGCCAATTGAGAGATATTGGCAGATTAACCCTGATCCCGGCAGTGAGTTTTTCACGTTTTGACCAGGCCTTGGGACCAACATTTTACTAACTTGAGATATGGCAGACATTTGCCAACCAACGAAATCCAAGATATCGGTGCTCATTGTAGTCATTCCCAATGTCCTTACAGATTTTTACTTGCTATCCATTCCACTTCCAGTATGTCCATAACCGCCTCTTTTCTTGACCCCTCTCACCGCGGAAAGTCATTCGACCCTGCTTCTCTGACAATATTCTACAATAGTTACTGTGGAAGGTAAACATCAGCTTGCGCAAAAAGATCACATTGATGGGACTGTTCAGCGGAGCCTGTTTCGTGATGGTGGCAGCCGTTATCCGGGCTGCGACTATTCTTTCTGTAAGTCCACTACATAGTCAGAGAAAGGGGAAAATAAGAGGAACAAAAACAAGAGGAAAGGAGAGATTTCAGACCAGCCCGCCATTATAAAGCAGATTCACGCTCTAACATCTTTTTTTATCTTCCCCCTTTTAGTCTGGCCCTGAGGGCGCTGTCTCAGGCAGTAGATGGGCATGCCGAGAAACTTTCGTCGCAATTGCCGTTTCCAACATCCCGATAATCCATCCGTTGATGCTCAGGCTCGTTCGCAACACGAAACTCAGTACCCTATTCACGTCTGCTAGTCGACAGTCACAACATTATGAGCACACGAGTAGTAGAACAAAACAGAGCTCCAGACGAGAGGGGCGCAAAAAGATACACCATCCACTTTCCATTCCCGGCACCAATGCCTGGGGTAGCGACGAGTACATTCTTAGCACAGGGACGAATGCACCTCAGAAGGAAATAACCGTTGTGCAAGAGACTATTGTTCGGAGTGATCCGTGGACGCAGGAAGATGGAATGCAGTCCTCAGCTGCCCAGCCTGAATGGGCACGACAGGGGTCTCAGACCCAGGAAAATAATGGTTTTTCACGAGAGCAGCCAGATACAAAGCGGAATAGTTCGATCGAGCGCAAATGAAAGTGATTAAGCAACGAATCTTTAAGCGTTTGTTAGGACTCTTTCCATGGTCAGGGTTCGGCCATGGTCATTCCGCTGAGGCCGATCATGGTGTCATTTTTCGGGAACTATTTCTGGCACCATGTTCAATTTTGGCATTCCCCCTAGCACGCAGTCGCTGCGTATCGTATACCGCAACTCACACTTTTATCACATTTGATGCAATGCGAGCCACTATCACTACGGGTTATGGTGGCCTAAATTAATATGATTAGAATGATGTGACTGGTGGGTGGAGGAAAATACTTCCCCCCTTCTCGAGCCGCGTGTTGTGTGGCTGGTGGTAAGGATTAGGAATCGTGTGTATTTGTATGTAGGTGTAGTGGGCAGTGGGAAAAGCCAAAAAACACAAGGCATTCTCTCATGATAAGAACCTAAGCAACATTGATTCACAGCGTAGGATTTCTAGCGAGCTATCCCATGGACGTCACAATCGCCACGCCTCTAAAATGGCGTACATAAACTCATAAATGCCGTTAGAAAATCAGTTTATGTTCCTACTTCCGCGTGGCTTTCATAGCCTCATATTCACCAAGCAAGTCTGCAGCAGCCTTTTCAAATCCAGCATTGGCACTTCTCCATAACCGTGGCCCAACACTAATCCTTGCCACACCAATATCCGCCAACTCCTGCACGCTTAACCCATGCGGCCAAGCGATGACATTAATCCGCCCGCCCAGCTCCCTCGAAATCTGGATCACCTCAGCCTTGGTCAGACCACCACGTTTCTGGCCACCCCAGACGAACACCGTCGTGGCGCCAGCATCCAGGAATGCCTTGCCCCGCCGAATTGCTTCATCGACATCATTGTTCAAGAGGATGGCATCAGTGCGCGCATTTAGCGCGAAGTTTGGAACACCCGCTTTAGCTGCCGCGGCAAGCACTCGGCGGACACGATCCAGGGCCACGTCAAATGGGAAGAGCTGGCCTGTTTGGTTGTCATGATCCTCGAGATTACATCCGGACGCGCCGGCCTCGATGATGGCCTCAATGGCCTCCTCTAGCCGTTCTCCGTAACCATCTTGTAGGTCAATGGTGATGGGTTTGTTGTGCCGGAGCGCAACAGGGATAATCCGCTTGACGGCAGCTAAATTCGTGTCCATATCTAACGCATCATCTTCGAGACCATGAACCATCGCGACGGAATAGCTCGCCGTTGCTAGAGCAGGACATGAAGGGTTCGAGGCAACAAATTCTGCTGTTGGCGGGTCGTGAATATTTGCAAGAACGAGAGGCGTGCCAGGGACATGGAGTTTGCGGAGCCGAAGAGCCCTGTCATCTGCAGAAGTGGCTGCCATTGCTGTTGTCCAATGAGGAAGGCTAGACGGATTCGTTTAAGGTTTAAACGCGCAGGGAAAGATAGTTTGTGAAGAAAATGAGGCAGCTTGTTCTCGAGAATGATGAAAAAGGGATTCCGTGAGATATTAAAATCTTAAAATCTGTTTCCGCTTCAAAAAGAGAAGGCGGGCGAGTTGAAGGCTACCACTAACACGTCAGAATAAAAGCGGACTTGGGAATTCAAGGATTGAACTATTATTCCAAGAGGCGAGTAGTCGGGGGGAAAAGGCCTGCTTTTCACGCCCTTGAAGCTGGCACGTCTCGTATTATTACTAATAATTGTATGATCCATGGGTGGACAAAAAATTATCTGATGACTCGACTGGCGGGGCATGATGTTTTTTAAGTGCGGGGAAATTTTTTTTTATCTAGCCGCGTTCCCCCCCCAAAGAAATCTTAACAAAGAGATGTTGGTTTCACGGTGGATTGATTAGTTAGCCTTGTCCCTTTGCGTTGAAAACTGCAGAATTGTTCGCATTCCACTTCAGTGGGTTCATGAACTGAGCTCGTTCTGGATATACTTCTGCTGTCCTCCTCCGCTCGAACTTTATGCTGTAAACTCGCATCCGGCAGTTGGCTTTTTCAGCTGCACATCATTCCACTTGCCGAGTTCCCACGAGGAATCACTGCAGATCAATTCCGAAACGGTCAAGCGGTTCTAGGAGCTAATTCTCATTAATTGTTTTAGCATGACACCAACGCGCCTTGGGGCTGACCTTCGCAGGGAGTAGTTCAATACTAATTTCTCAAAGAGAAGAAACATGGCAATTTCCCTCTTGCTGGTGTTTCTGATATTCACAAGAATCGCTTTCTATCCCCGCCTCAAAACGTAGCTCGAACGAAGAAAACAGGAGGCTTAGATGAAGCCATCATCGATGAGCTGTAACGTCGTCCAGGGTGAGCAATGAACTGGAGGCGTCGAGAGCAATCGCGAAAAGGCACGCAGTCACCTGACCAATTAGCCCTGATTCTTTCTGCCAAAAAAAATAATCATAAAAACCCTTTTAGGTCTTAGGATTGACGCCGAACTGACGAGCAATTTTATATCTAGAATTGGGGAGTTTAGTCTATACAAGGGAGGCGTTCCTTTGTTTCCCTTTTACTCTATTTTTCACCATTTATCTCTCCTAGTATCCTTTTCTCGGGTTTTCAATTGAGCAAATGATTTCCCGTTGCTCGGTCAAAGTGGCAGCGTTTGGGGTCCCCCAGCAATGTTTCAATTCGGCCTCTTTGAATATCGGCAGTAGATTTGCTACTACGTCATTGGCTATAATCTGCAAACAAGCCAGATATGCACAAACCACAAGAGCCTATTCCAGCTTGCCAATTGACCAGCACAACCGTTCGGTTGAGAAGATTGCCGATTCTGTCCGCCGGTTCTATCAAAATGGTGAGCCTTTCCGTGTCCAGCATGGCTCGACAAACAGCACACGGCCCCGCCGCCATAATCGCGTTGTAGATATAAGTGATCTATCCAATGTTCTGAAGGTTGATGTGGAAAAGAAAATTGCGCTGGTCGAGCCCAACGTTCCCATGGATCGCTTGGTGGAAGCAACTTTGCCTTTCGGATTGGTGCCTCCAGTGGTCATGGAATTCCCAGGGATTACCGCTGGTGGAGGGTACGCCGGCACAGCAGGCGAGAGCAGCTCGTTTAAATATGGATTTTTCGACCGCACGACCAATTCTGTCGAGATGGTCCTGGCAAATGGGGATATCACCACTGCATCCGAGACACAGAAACCAGACTTGTTCCGTGGCGCCGCCGGCGCTGTCGGGACACTTGGAATTACCACCCTGCTGGAGCTCCAACTTATCCCTGCAACGAAGTACGTCAAGGCGACGTACCATCCTAGACGAAGCGTTGCAGACGCTCTTAAACTCGTGGAAGAGGAAACGCATAACCCTACCAACGATAATGTTGATGGTATTATATTCTCCAAGGATCACGGTGTGATCGTGACCGGTACCATGACGAATGAAAAGCCCGAAGATGTCCAGGTTCAGACTTTCAGTCGCACCACAGATCCGTGGTATTATCTACATGTGCAGGACAAAACCCGAGATGCCACTTCTCCAGTGACCGAGTACATCCCACTGGCGGAATATCTATTCCGGTACGACCGCGGCGGGTTCTGGGTTGGTACTTCTGCCTTTGATTATTTCAAATTCCCCTTCAACAAATTCACCCGCTGGTTCCTTGATGACTTCCTCCATACCCGTATGCTGTACCGCGCACTCCATGCCAGCTCAGAATCGAGCCGATATATCGTCCAGGACTTGGCCCTGCCATACTCAACTGCGGAAGCCTTCATAGACTACACAACCGAGGAGTTCGGAATTTTCCCCTTATGGCTGTGCCCGCTGAAGCAATCCCCCCAACCTACAATGCACCCTCATTCAGACCAAATGGAAGGATCCTCCCCTAAGAACATGGTAAACATTGGCCTTTGGGGCTTCGGGCCTGCAGATTATGAGGAATTCATCTCTAAAAACAGAAAGCTAGAGCAGCAATTACTCCATAAATTCGGAGGGATGAAGTGGCTATATGCCCACACCTATTACACCGAAAAAGAATTCTGGCAACAGTTCGATAAGAAATGGTATGATGATCTGAGAGAGAAGTATCATGCGCAGTCACTACCGAGTGTGTATGACAAAGTTGCAGTCGATGTCGAGGCCGGAAGGAAGGAGATCAAGGAGTCTTGGGCCCACTGGGTGAAATCCAAGCGGCCTCTTGGCGGATTCTGGGGCATATACAAGGCTATTAAAGGTCGTGAATATATGATTGCGCGGAAATCTGCATGGAAGGAGTTATGACATGTTCACTTGAGTATTTCCAGCAAGCTGGAGCGTCTCGCTTGGGGAAGACTTTCTCGGTCTTTTTGTTAAAATCAATGTATTAATATTAATAGATGGTCTGCATAAATACAGTGCTTAGAGTATTATAATATGACATTCATCACACTTGAATAGCAAGTTTTTGTGTATGGTGGCTAGTTACCCAGTGAAAACATGAAAGGAGATGGAGGCGAATGGAGTTTCAACATCACTAGCTATACGAAAACCAACGCGTATCATTGTGTTTATTTAACAGACATTTCCATCAATCGATATACAGTATGATATGTAGTACAGCGGGGTGTGATTCTGTGTGTGAAGTCAGCTGTTTAAGAAATCATTTTGCACTTTAGCACCTGATGACTGACAACAATATCACAAGACTATATCTCAATTCACATTCATTCATTCAAAGAAAATCAAGTGTCCCTTGGCAAATATAAAATACAGGAAAGGGACAGAGAACAAAAGGTTCCCGCATGGTAGGCTTGAGGAGCCAAACGCCATGTGAAAACGGGGGAGTATAGCTCCAGGAGCTATAAAACACCTTCCAAGAATTGTTGATCAGAGATGCCTTTCATCGCGTTCGCAAAGTAACAAGGAGGGTGTGCCGAACGCTGTTATCATCTCTCCATCCATCCTCCAACCAGTAAGCCACTTAGGCCGCCCCCGAAGGGACGGAGAGCTACGCCAGCCAGAGGGGAGGAGAGTACATTGTTCATATAGTACACGCTAGGCTTTCATCATCTGTGGCAAAAGAGGCATGTTAGCATTCACATGTCTGAGTATCGACTTCGAGGAATTAAGCATTTTGGAAAACTCACTTGTTCAAAACTTGGAAGGATAGAGAAAAAAAAGGAAAAGGAGGAGAAAGTCGAAGTTGAAGTTGAGATTTTTATGGTGCGTGAAGTCTTGGCAGAATGTTTGTTCATCTGTCAAACAGAGGTCGAGCTTCAAAATGTCAACCGCCGCCAGGATGCCGGAGAATCACCGCTGAGATGGGATGCGAAATGCGGCGACACCCTCCTCCCTAAATTTGAAGGTCACCTAGGGCCGTTTCGGTGCAATAAGATTTATCCATATACATTTTTGGATCTCAATTGCCCCTACCCGTGCCCGACACCTATGTTTCCCACCCAGCTTTCCCTAGGGGCCCTTCGGCTTGCCGCCATCCGGCGTCAAAGCTACCTTGAAATATCAAATTATATCCGGGGAATTCGAGTCGCCTACCCGCGGGGACTAATATGCTACTCTGGACGTGTCCGAGATTTCCATACCGGAAGTTTGTCGCGCCAGCAGAGCTCTGCTTGTTCTCCCTCGTCTCGCTCCTATCTTGAAGAGTACAAACAATCTAGTGCGTGAACATCTAGTTTAGTTTCCATATCATTCTCGGTTTCTAAAAAAAGAAAGTTGACTAATTTGATATTTTCTCTGTATAGTAAACTTTCTAGCTGCCACAGTCGACCTCAAATCACTTATAGAACATCCGGTTCTGGGCGAACAGGTTGTGCTCCATGGCTACCTAGGGAAGCGAGTCGATATGGGGAAGAAGATGGCCTTTGTTCGCTTAACAGATCCAACTTTGTCACAAAATGTTCAGATCATAGCCTTTGCAAAAGATGAATCCTTTTCCAAGCTAAAAGCTATTGAGGCAAACAGCCCGGTGGTTGTGCAGGGGATAGTACAACAAAAGCAAGCTAGTTCGAAAGAACAGCCAAGCGGGGAGCCACAGGAAGTCAAGCCCGACAGTATAGAGATTTCCCTGGAGGACATACACTGTCTTAATGAGTTTCCTAAGGACATTATCATGACCCCTGACACAGTGTTCCCCCCGGACAAGCGGCACTTGCAGATCCGAGCCGACAGCAAACTTCGTGATGCACTGTTATTCCGTGCGCGAGCCAGAAATGTCTTGCGAGAAGCATTAGAAGAATGTCAACTACCTTTCGTAGAAATCGAAACACCTCTACTGTTCAAATCTACCCCGGAAGGTGCAAGGGAGTTTCTAGTTCCCACCAGAAGACGTGGGATGGCATACGCGCTCCCACAAAGCCCGCAACAATACAAACAAATTCTCATGGCTAGCGGCATCCCGAGATATTACCAATTTGCACGTTGTTTCAGGGATGAGGACCTTCGGGCAGATAGGCAACCTGAATTTACGCAGGTACTCAACCCCGACCCCTTTTCAAGCTTTGGGTAGCGGTACCTCTAACTCATTCGAGTAGCTCGATTTAGAAATGTCATTTGCAACCGGGGAAGACGTGATGGCGGTAATTGAAGCTGCAGTGAAAAAGCTATGGTCTTCTTTAATGCCACAACCCTTACCCTCCGAGAGCTTCCCCAGAACTACTTACGAAGATGCCATGGCCAAATTCGGATCAGACAAACCAGATGTACGAATTGGCATGGAAATCAAGCGGATTGAGCACATGATACCCGTCGACCTCGTTAGTAAAATAAGCCCGTTGCATGATCCTATAGTTGAAGTCATGAAACTAGAAGGAAACGAAGACCCGGAACATATGCGTAATTTCCTCCATTCATTCATGGACTCTCCTGAAGCAAGTATCTTCCATAAAAATCCAGCAGGCGGACCTGGTGCTTTCATTTACGACTCTAGAAAACCCCTCTCGGGGCTCCAGCCGTTTGGATTCGAAGCGACGTGGGTTCTCGAGCAAGAACTAGGAATGAAAGACGGAGACCTAATCATAATCCAAGCTCGCGAAAAGGTTCCGTTTTCGGGAGGCTCCACTCCACTCGGTGATATTCGTCGGGAAATCCATAAAGCGGCCGTGGAAGCTGGCCTCACACCAGCCCCTACTGGCTTCCACTTCGTCTGGGTCCAAGAATTCCCTCTATTTTCCCCCATTACCGATTCCGAGCCAGGCCAAGGAGGCACCGCTGGAATTTCTTCCACACACCACCCCTTCACTGCACCGCTGCGCGAGTCAGATATATCCCTTCTTCTCACAGACCCAACGAAGGTAATCGCAGACCACTACGATCTAGTCCTCAACGGCGTCGAACTGGGCGGCGGAAGTCGACGTATCCACTCCGCCGCGGTTCAGGAGTTCATACTTCGCGACATCCTAAAAATGCCCGCGGAGAGACTTGCTGACTTTGCGCACTTGCTTGAGGCGCTGAGAGCCGGGTGCCCGCCGCATGCCGGCATTGCGCTGGGGTTCGATAGACTTGTGGCGGTTATGCTGGGCAAGGAGAGTGTGCGGGATGTAATTGCGTTCCCAAAGTCCGGCAAGGGAGAAGATTTGTTGGTTAAGTGCCCAAGCGAAATCACGGAGGAGTCGTTGCGAACCTATCATCTTCGGTTGAGAGATGAGGGTGCTAATGGGGAGTAGAATGTAGAAGGGATTCGGGGGAGGCAATTGGGATCGGAGATCGTCCCAGCGCGATATGTGATGACATTTTCGTACGGTCCTTCGATCATCCTCCTCCGCGGGGTTTGATCCACCTCGTTATGTTATTGAATAGATGCACAGACCAGTTTCCTCATTTCTGCAGCCCTTGGGGTTTATGTATTAATAGATTAGATACCAACACCCTATGTATTTAGACTACTTCTCTCTGTACAGCATATTATTTTTTAAATATGAATTAGCGCACGCCTCGATCAAAGAGGTATTATCGACCCCATCAGGAGCAAGCTGGCCATCGCTTTAACTATGGATCCCAGTTGCTTGTAGCTATTGTATGCAATTTTATCATGGTCCCAGAATTTCTTTTCATTGTTCGTAAATCATGGTATGTTCATACTGCGCCTTTCCTGCCTACTACCCACATACAAAAGGTCTCCGTCGGGTCGTCACACTTAATATTAATACGGCTAAACATATGTTTGGCCAAATTATTTTCACTCTGCTCCCGCTATCCTGAATTTGCGCTTGCGTATTGAGTATTTTATACAATTTTGCATATTTGCATTTAGCCAATCTTTGCGTTGGAAAAATCCATCTCTACATCAGAGCGAAGTAGTCGTCAGCAATTCACAGGTTTCCAAAACCAGCAAAAAGCGATACTATAAAGAAAATTGAAAACTCACCTGGGTGCTCCTTCTGAAACTTCTTCAACAGCTCCATCTTCTTCTGTTCATCACTCGTCGGTTTCCCCATCTCCTTTTGTCGCTGATCATACATCATCTTCTCTACCATACTCCTCGTCGCGCCGTCTAAATCTCCCAGCTTTGAATTCTCCGGCGTGATCTTCGACACGTCAATGCGTGGTGCGGACGTGACGATGTGCGGCCACCACTCCATTTGGTTAATTTTATCAAGGTGGATAGCAATTTCTTTGCCGGGGGGTTGGGAGGTGGACTCGAGGGTCCAAGCCGATTCATCGACGCGGATTGGGTGTGGGAACGTTCCCTATGTCAATGTAATTGTTAGAAGAATGGAGGAAAAGAATTAAGTGCGTATTATAAACATGATTGTGCTCCATATCTCTGCATACATCAATAAACGTCTCTCCGCCTTTAATGCCGACGAAGATCTTAGTCCTACTCAACTCGACCTTTAAATCCCGCCCTCTGATATTTGCGGCCACAGGAATCGTCACATCGGCATCTTTAATCGTTTGCGTCCATTTGTATGGCAGTGTGGCTTGTTCTGCCTCTTCTTTTGCCTTGCGTTCACGATCTTCGCGCTCGCGCTCTGCGATAACCTCCTTGCTTGGACCTGTCTCGGTGTCCGACATCGCGTTTGATTTCTGCTGATGAAGAGGTTCGGTTCAGTATACTGTCCGTGGCAAGAATATTCTTTTGGTTTCTGGCTTGCTTGACCCGAGTGATGTTTGAATGGTAAAAAAGGGCCTGTGATGGTTAGGCGGGGACCCAGAGGGCTTCGCCGCAGCCCTTGCTATGTTGCTTGGGTGGGGCAGGTTGTGGGTTTCTGTTCAGTCGGCACGGAACAACGACTCATGGGTGATCAAGAAGAAGTAAATCTAGAAGTATATGTCAGATAAAGGAGAGATGCGCCTGATGTCTGTATTTCTACGAGGTTCTTCGGAGCTGTGGTGGGGTGAGCAACAGCAAAGCTTATCAGATTGAACAACAAACAGAGCAAACATCCCGCTGGAGAGAATACTACACTTCCCAAAGCTCGACTAGTTATATAGCCATGGGGAAAAAGGATATAGAAACCTGAAAAAAGATAGAGACAATCTAAAATTAACTAGATTTTAATCAAATTTTCCACGTTTTCCCCTCTCGCCTTTGCGAGAGCCCAAACCCAGGTAGTTGCCCCTTTTATTGGCAACAAACGAACAGAAGAAAACGATGTGGATAAATAGGAGAACGAACGCTAAAAGGAAAAAATGGGCATAAGGAGGAGAAGCAAATAGCCCCGTATACCTTAATTCCATGCTATGTCCACGAGTGAAAGGCGAAAAGTGCGAACTAAGAAATAGGAAAATAGATATACCCGACACGACGCAATAGAACCACATGTGAAAGAAAGATACAAGTCGTGGAAAAGCAACAAATCCAACTAATCACACACTCATCCTCTGAACTAAAAAGGTTCAAAAACACCAAAGCCCCGAAGCACACTTCGACTAGCTTTATCACAATCACGGGCTCGGCGTACCTTCTTCGTATCTAGGTCCGCCATCATCGCCCGCGCTAGGCGTAGCTGGAATACCCACTCCCATCGCTGGAGTAGGGGCATCATACGGTCTCCCACCTCCAATGGCAGCAGGGGTTGGGGCATCGTACAACTCGCCGGGGCGTTTGGCAGAATAACCTGAAGCATCCGGCGTCGGCGCATGGATGGCACCAGGCGTGGGTGCATTGTCTGCCCAGCCATGTGAGGTTGCAGTAGTTGCACCGGGCGTCGGGGCGCTGCCGTAGGGGCCAGGTGTGGGTGCGGAGTAATCCGCGCCGGGGGTAGGGGCATCGTAACTGCTTTTACTTCCGCTACTATGTCCGACAGGTGGAGGAGCAGCGGATCCGGGCGCCCACGCAGGCGTGCGCGAGCCACCACCAGGATACGCCGGTGTTCGGGAGCCAGCAGCGAAAGCATCGAAGCCCGAAGTCGAGGAGCCGCCGAACCCCGAGCTGGAGTCGTAAGGGGTTTTGGTTCCGGATGTCCAGGCAGGGGTGCGGCCGCCGCCGAATGAGGTACCGCCATACGCAGTTCGGCTACCGTCGTATGGGTTTGAAGTACGGGAACCGTCCGTTTTCCATGCTGGTGTGCGAGAGCCGCTTGCTGTTGCAGAGCCCCAGGCCGGTGCTATTGGATGGGTTAGGACTGGGCTAAGTTGCTTACAAGAGAATGGGAATGAATACTCACTTCGTGATGAAGAAGAGCGCCATGCAGGGGTGCGTGAGGAGTCATTCGCAGCCAGAGGTGTTCGACTTCCTGCCCAGTCGGGGGGAGCTGCAGAGCTACCGTAAGGGGTTCGGCCCCGGCCGGCGCCACCGCCGTCTCTACCACCGTATCGGGAGAGATCAATTGAAGCGCCAGTAATAGGACTAAGTGGGTGGTGAGTATTGGACAAAGCTTTTAGCATGGGGGAAGGAGCTACATACTCTTTTATGGCGAGCATATCCTTGTCCACCGTAATCACCTTATTCTTCGAATGCAATTCAACCCGCGCCTGAGCATCAGTCGTATCTTTAACAATCCCCAACAGGCCTTTGAAGGGGCCTTTTCGAATCGTAACAGTTTTGCCAATAGTCCGATCCCTACCAAATGACTTGGGTGGTGGCATTCCGCTGCCATTTATCCCATTTTTCTGGATCGCTGGGTTCATCCGCGAGAAATCGGGGGCGGACCGGCTAGCTAATCTCCCGCCGCTGGTTGCTACCGTTGTAACATTCGACGCTCGTGTAACAATGACACCCGCGTTGTCACTGGCGTCTTTATTGTTAAGGAAAAGGAATGAACGGTGGATGTGAATAATGGTGCCTGTTCGTTGTTCTCCGGTAACTTCACGGACTGTATCGCCGCTTTTGATCTCTGAGCCATTACGATCTGTGGAGACGGCATTGCGACGCTGGGGGATTTTGTTCATGACTTGAGACGGCAGTACGGTTCTAACAGATCCGTTTTGATCAAGGACTCGCATGGATTCGCGATCCAACTTGATAATACAACCGACAGTTGCTTGGCTGCAAAGTAATTAATAAAGCGCACTCTTCAAGGGGCAAGGAATTTTCTTTCCTGGGGGAAGGACTTACTCAAGCTGCACGAGATCATGAACATCATACATGCCGAGTTTCCCATCAACACCAGCATCTGCAGCTTCTCGAATATCCTTGCTAAATACTGTGATTTCCTGCATACTCATGTCGCTGAGCAAGGTAACCCGGTCATCCTTAATACGAACCACCATACCCAGCTCATCGCGGAATCGACTGCCACCAATGACTTTAACATGATCACCTTCCTGGAAGCGTTTTCTGAGGCCCTTGATAGGAACATCTATCTGCTGACCTTCAAGTTCACCTTGTGTAACTTTAATGGATACAATGTCTCCGCGTGTGGATACCGTCCGGCCAACCACACCTTGCTGCTCGCCTTGGAAAACCTCAACAGTATCCCCAGGGAGATATGAGTCTTCAGTGGTCGTGTTTTTAAGACTCGCAGCCAAAGCAGCAAGATCAAGATTCGCAGTACCATCATCGGCACCACGGGCGAACTTGGTGACCTCATCAAGCTGTGGGTTGACATTTTTTGTAATTAGATGCTGCACTTTCATTTCTTTGATAAGGAACCCGTCGACGTAATTATCCCCTAGGTAATTCCAGGTTTTCCCTCCAAGCCCAGAGGTAGCACTCAGATACCTTGCATGCTTCTTTTTAGCCTCCGCTTCGCTGAATGGTCGTTGCGGCGGACGGGCAATGGCACTATTAGCACCTGGCCTCTTCCGTTTCACATCACCATTGGGAGCGCCCATATCTTCGTTTAAACCGTAGTCCAGACGAGGAACAAGCCTGACAGTAACATCCAATCCGTTGGTCTCGACATCTTCGAGCTGTGCCAAGTCGCCCTGGTACTTGCCTCGCTTGATGCGTACCCAACCACCAGGGATTAGCTCTTCCGATTTGGTAACCCTGAGAAGGTCGGGCATTTCCTTCACGGAGATCAATATCATCTTCGACTTGGTATATACATTCGACATATCGTTCAGGGCATCGAGGACGTCCGCCTGCTTACGGGCTTCCACATAGATATATCCACTCATGGTTCCGCCCCGCTCAAACGCAGACATGAGCCGAATTGGCCTCCTGGAATCCTGTGGACGATCCTCAATTCTCTTCATAATATTAAAAACAATCTCCCGTTCCTTGCCAGGGCGACATTTGACGGCCCATATACTCGGATCATCAACACTGGGTAGCAGTAATCGCTTCGGTACAACGACCAGGTCTGCTGCCGCAGCTCGGTTCCGACCGTATCGTTCTTTAAGGGCCTGTGCCTGTTTCTCAGCATCCATTGTCGCCTCCAGATCTCGCTTCCTATCAAGCTCGCGATGTCTTCGATCATCAGTCTCTGCGCCAACTGGTAAAGCGTCGAGATCGTCGGGGTGCTCTGCGACGAATCCATCACCCATCTCCTCCTCTTCTTCTTCAGCATCATCCTCTTCGTCGACTTCAGCCTCAACCTCGAGGAAAGCATTAATTCCCCGCCGTCTACGTTTTCGTGGCCGGCCCTAGAATAAAAGGCATCAGTAAACCCGATCCAACACCATTTCCTTTTATGTTGTTATTCGTGATAAGCTGGCTGGTGATGCCAGAACAGAATCCAACCTAAACTCACCGAAACAGCCTGCTCCTCCTCATCATCGTCATCTTCATCCTCATCCTCCTCTTCTTCCGAACCTCCAGCATCTCTGTCCCCACCACTCTCATCCCCATCCCCATAATCCTCTCCCTCTCCATTGTCACTATCCCCAGCCTTCTCTTTTCTCCGCGGGGGTTCATTTTCTTCTTGGCCTTCCTCGTCACCCTCTCCCCCTACCTCAGACCCATCATCCCTCGCCACATCATCGCTGGGCGACGCCGCGCGTTTCTTCTTCGGCCGGTCATCATCAGAATCCTGGACGGGGGCAGGATTGAAGTCATCATCTTCCTCTTCAGATCCGAAGTCCTCATTCAGGAAATTGCTGGGCGCGTTAGACATTGTGTAGTTGCGTGCGGCCAATACTTTCGATGGTTTTGTTGCACGTTGTTCACTTTTCACCGATGGTCGAGGGCTGCGCTTAGAATATCGAAGACAATAAGGGTTAGTATGCCGTTGTGTACGTGCCCGGATTTATGGCCTCAGTGCTTCCGTTTGCTTGTAGAAACACAAATCCCCCGTACCTTGAGCTCTCTATTTAGGTTGAGGTTTGCTAGTGACCAAAGGCGCAATCGCCGTACCGTGGGTATCTCGTGTCGCAACCAGCAGATCCTTCTGTAGATGAAAATAAAAAGGCAAGATTCAGGTGTGTAACGCACTCCCTACTTCACAAGCGCCTGGCGTGAATGGGAAGTAGTGAGAAGGACAAGAATAAAGATGAGCTGCAGTTGAGATTCTTGGAAGTTTGCTGGATGCGCTTGCGGCGTTTAGCAGTAGCCGCCGTATATGCGTGGCCAAATATATATTAGCGCGTGAAATTAATCACGTGACATATACATAGTTTCCAGAAGGCGCGGAGGCCCCCGAACCAACACCGATACAATGGGAGCATAGCACAATGTAAATATTATTCTAATACCTGGTTGCAAGCGATATTGTGCAATAACTGGATGAATACTGACACTAGAATACATGTCCAATACCAAAAAATAAGATCAAAATATAGCAGGACTGAAAACTATTACTCACTAGGCAAACCAGGGCGAAACAAGACAACACCCAAAATGCAAAAATAAAAGTATTGGTCTCTGAAAAAGAACAAGTAGAAGGAATATTTATGGATGGGTATGCATGTACTGTACATGAAATGGAAATATGACATGAAGTTCCCCCTAAATAAAAAAAACATAAAACCGAGAAATCATTAGAGGACGCCAGCAACCTACAGATTCATCCCAAAGAACTGGTGAACCTTCAAACTCTGCCTCATACTAAGATCCAACATAATCTCCTCGCTCCCGCCAGGGATCGCATACGCGCGCACATCCCGATACAACCGCTCAATCTTACCCCCCTGACCACCCCGAGTATAACTCAACCCGCCAAAGATCTGACTAGCCTCGCGCGCGCAGAACTCAAAAGTAGTGGTCGATTGTGCTTTTAGGCCCGCAATGGCACCGCCTAGGCGGAACGCGGCCTCCGTGTCATCCATAGACTGGCATTGGAAGACGAGGTTCTCGAGCCAGTTGTGCGAAGCTTCGATCTGGCGCGCCATGTGCGCGAGCTTCATGCGGATCACTGGGTGGTCGATCAGGCGCTTGCCGAATGTTTGGCGCTTGTGGGCGTATTTGACGGATTCTTCGTAACAGACGCGCGAGAAGCGGACGCATTGGATTATTATGCCCATGCGTTCGTGGTTGAAGTTCATCATGATCACTAAATGAGTAGAGAGGGTTAGATTACGTTCAGAAGACTTGGGGTATAACTTCAAGCGAAAAAGTCTTGTATAAAAGGGTGCGCTTTTTGGTCACATACCTTTGAAACCCTGGTTCTCCTTGCCAATCAGGTTCTCAACGGGCACCTTGACGTCTTCGAAAGTGACATAGGTGGTGCCACTCGTCGCCATACCCTGACAATCCATCTTGCGGGTGCTGACTCCACCAGCAGACCGCTCAATGAGCAGGACGCTGATGCCATTCATTCCAGGTTCGCCAGTCCGCACAGCAGTTGTGAAGTAGTCAGACCAAATGCCATTGGTAATCCATTTCTTCTCACCGTTGACAATATAATGCTTCCCATCTGGCGTCAACTTGGCCTCGCAAGAAATGTTGGAAACGTCGCTTCCACAATCCGGCTCGGTAATGGCTAGACAGATGCGCTTATCACCAGCCAAAATGCCTGGAAGGATGCGCTGCACCAATTCCTTCTTTCCATATTTGATAACCGGCGGGCACCCGATGCCAAAACCACCAATCAGGTTCCATACAAGACCACCACTGGCAGCGCGCGAGAGCTCATCGGTGACAATCAATTCATGGAAGAAATCCCATTTCTCTGGCGGAACACATTTTACATGATTCTTGGACAGGGCCGGGTCATACGCCACGCCCATCAAACCGGCCAGATAGCCTCTGTCGCCCATTTGCTTGTAGAGATGTTCGGGGATGGCCTTCGCCTCGTCCCACTCATCGACATGTGGCTCGATCTCGGACTCTACCCAATCCCGAACCTCTTTACGGAGAGCGGCGTGGGTCTCATTGTAGTACATAGAGTTGTACTGTTCAAGGGGAAGTAAGGGAGACAGAAGGGCAATTTGTTAGCGAATAATGTTCATGAAAGAAATCTTTTGAGAATTGATTTGGTCTGAAAAAGCATAGAAAGGACAAAGACATACACCCTGGTACCAGGCGGGATCCGCAAAAGGAACTAAGTCTCCATACGGCTCTAGAGCGACGGGTGCAGCAGTTCGGGAAGCGACAGCATTTTCAGAACCGGACGATGCGTCCGCCGGAGGTGTGGCGGGCGGGGATGGAGGCGGTGGTGGCGCCGCTGCGACTTTCTTTGAGTCCAAAGATCCAATCTTCAGCTGCGGGCTGTACTTTTTCAAAACGCCAGCATTGTGGTATTTCCAAAATTGCTTCGAGGCATCCTTTCCGGCGACTCGCTGTAGGACTATAGATCATAATAGTCAGCAGTGTATAGAATTATATAGGCATGTAACTACCAGTCAAGGCGGGGAGCCAAAAGTGAGGATCATCCCAAAGCACCACATACTCTTTTTTCCACCAGGATGTTCATCCTGGAATTTGGTGAGGTCGTAGACATCTTCATCAATGATAATCCAAAGGTTGTCCGGCTTGTTGTGAGACGCCACAGCGTCCTTCGAGAAGACTTCAGACATTTTCTCAAAAAAATCTATGGGGGCAGGAGTAGTCCACACAAAAATATGAACCAAAATAAAAAGATTAAAATATGCAAAAGAAAACGATCTCCTAGAGAAGGATAGGAAGAGGTGATGAATGAAATTAAAAAAAATTCTTTGCGAAGAGATAAATAAAAACGGGCGGATTATACTTTTTATATCATCATTGTATTTAAAATAAAGCCTAGGTTATAAGCTCAAAAAGTCCTGTGCTCCCTCTTTCAGTCCCAGGAAACAATACCCCATAATAATAACACCTGTCGCCTGTCCGCCGGCTGTCGCATGTCATTTCATTTTCCGCTCTTCTCTTTTCTTTCAGTTGAAGAATCTTTGATCCTTTCGTTCCGCTCGCTGCCCCACAGCGTCACAGCTGTTTTTTGGTGGGGACCACACCTGGGCCCAGTTTCACATGTCAAGCACTGCATCACTATCCAGTCAGTATCCACGCATCATAGCACCAGCATGTTCAGGTTATCTCCGACTCGGCAAACCATGCCATGTACCACTTCAAGCTTGCTCAGCTCTACGTCACATGCGCCCGCCATGTGCCCGGTGTGTGCCAGTTTTGTTGCTCCGGTGTCTTGCAATGATCCTGGGGGAGTTGATAGCTGCTTGAAGAAGGGAAGAAGCTCTCCATTGCGCCGATCTACTGCTGACGGAGCATATAAATCTACACGATTGGAGGGACAGAGCACACCAAAATGTTTCGCTCCCCTGTGTGGTGCATGCAACATATTACAGTACATTCTTTTTTTTTCTTTCTGTTAACAATCGAACAGTGTAAGGACCGAGGTCCCAATTCCCAGAAAGACTTCGGTTTAGTGGTATGGCCACGTGACTACAATACCTTTCGCAAGGCTGTTTCTGTGGGCATGTGAAACCATATGCAAATACTCAATAGGACGGCGAGGAGAGAGTAGTCTTGTTGGCGACGGAGAATCTATAGCTAGTAGGATTTGTTAATAATTATTTCAACCTGGAGAAGTTCTATGGGATGGAACTTTGCGACTAGCTTTGCAAAACATTCAAAGTTCTACTCTACTCTCTTAATCTTTCGTTACAGCGAAACCATACTGTCTATTGTTCCAGCAGAACATACATTTCTTAATGCACTCCATATATATGCTACGAAGACAGACATGCATAGGTATTAGGGAAAAGCTCGAAATAGAAATACATGTGATATGCTAGTTCCAAATAGGGGTCAATCGGCTATCAAAGCCTTTTAACCCCAGTAATAGTAGACAAAGAGGAAAGAGTCCAAAAGCAGGGGGGGGAATATATGCGGGGGGGTGGGGAGAGAAGAAACGCCCCCCACCTCTTTCTGTGCTTCCCCATTTTACTATTCTAGTGACCCGGAGAACATAATAGCATTATTACAGACAAGCGAGGCACAGGCCGCTCTCACTTCATGCAATCCCTTACTCCTCCGCGTTATCGGAATAATAATCAAACTCGTTAGGCACTGGAGCTTCTTCAGCTCCCTCTTCATCCTCATCAACTGCAGTAAGAACACCAGCCGCCGCCGCAGCTCCACCAGATGTGCCGGTGACAACAGCAGGCTGCTCCAGCGCGCTCATAGCAGCATTGATTCGATCCTGGATCGTCTCTCCGGCGGCTGCTTGTTTTGTCTCCTTACTAGCCCGGAGCTCAATTATCTCACGTGGTTCCGAGGGTGCCTTATCAAGAACGACAACGACTCCTCCGGTTGGCTAGGTTATTGGCACAGAGCATTAGCATATCTACTAACTAAAACAAACGAAAAATGAAATAAAATATGGGGCATTTTACTTACACGCTTGACGGGTTCATATCGCGGGTCGGGGAAGGTTAGGTATTTCAATTGCGCTGGTAGGACTCGGGACATATTCTCCAGCTCATAGCCTACTTTCTCCTTCTCCGCCTTTCGCTTTGGCGCTTCGGCTGGGGTTTCTTCCTTCTCGCGATCTTTACCTTCGTCTTCGATTTTCACTGCGCTCTCATCGACATCCATCTTGTCGAGATGTTGTGTCGATACTTTAGGAGTCGTAGGGGTTTGGTCGATATCCATGCTTTCCCGGCGCTGCTGCTTTTCTCTCCGCTGAGCACGTCGTTTAGCCTGAGCTGTAGTTGAAAGAACAGCGGTCTTAACTTTCTCAGGCGCTTCATCCGCTTTAACCTGCTGTTCAGGGGGGTAGTCGAATAGGCTTGGTCGGGTATTGCTGTGGAACTTAAAGACAGGAACCTCCAGCTTCTGGTCGACTCCAATGACGGCCGTAGGCGTGAAACTCAGCGAAAGGAAATGCGAAAGAGGGAACCAATACCAGTACTGTACGAAAACAGCCATTCCGACAATTCCGGGCATATTCAAGTTGCCAGTCTGCGTTTGTAGGCTGATAGTGCAATTACGCCCGCCAGCGTCAATGATTCCCAGTGCAAGCGCACACCCGAATTTGGCCATGGCATCCTCGTGTCTGTCCCCAATCATCTTCTGCATCGTCTTGCGGATGGCGCCAACCTTGGGGTTCATTGTCTCGTTTTGCTGAACGAGTACCATCGCCAAAGAAATCAGTGCGCCCTGTCGCACAAAGTCCGTCGGATCTTTGAGCATTGGTTCTAGAAGATCCACGGCTTCGTCCAGCCCGGTTCCAGCACAGGATATACCGAGAGCCATAGCAGCGCCGTAACGGACGTGCGGGTTGTACGATTCAGAAAGAAGCTCCACCATGCGAGGAACACTCTGGTGCTTGCGGAAGAGAATGAATCCAAGACTCATCACGGCGGCCCTCCGTACGTCATCGCTGACATCACTGACAGCAACATGTAAGAGTCGTCGGACTGCCTTATTGCTACCTGTCCCGCAGTAGGCGAGGGCAATGGCCATAATACCACCGTAGCGTAGCGTAGGATCAGGATCACCCAAGAGACCATTGATCAATTCATCGGCAGCTTCTTGTCGCCCATACATGATAAGAGCCATTCCCATGGCGACTCCGCGGATGATCTTTTCATGTTGGGTATCATGGGCGTATCGGATCATATCCTCTAAGGCCTTCATGTTGCCGCTCCCAAGCATAACCAGACCCATTGCAAGACCCACAGCTTCTCCATTAAGAGCAGAATCGGTTTCAAGGACCGCTTTGAGGTCATTGTAAATGCCTTCATCACCGGTAGCCATACCCGCGACGCCAAGACCCAGTGCGCCTCCGTGTTGGACTACTTCTTCCGTTGCTTTCGTAAAATGTTCCCGAATCAAGTCGACTGCCCAGCCTTCGTGATTGGCGTAGATTAAGCCAAATGCGTACAACGAACCGCCTTGGCTATAAACGGATCCAGCCCCTCCGACTCCTGCAATATTTTCTTTGGGGAGGTATGGTGCTAAGAGTTTCTGTCCCTGCGTAAGGTTCCCCCGATGGATCACTCCCAGAGCCGCTGTAGCCGTGAACTTGGACCAGTTAACGGCCTTGCCAAGCCATTCGAGGTTATCTCGGAAGAACTTGTCGTGTGTTGTTCCTGCATGCATGAAAGCATTGGCTAGTGTGACAGCATTGTGGAAAATAGAGTTGCGGGCTTCCAAGCTGTCTTTTATCTTGTTGAGTACAGTAATATCGGCTTTGTTGTTTCGGTAGAGGAATTCCAAATTTAGTTGGATCGAATTGACTCCATCGATGATATCACGGATAGATTTGAAAGCCGCCTGCGCATCCTTGGATAACTGGTCTTTCTCATTTCCGGCGCCTAAGCTCCGACTGTTTGAAGCCTCGGGTGCACCCTCTTGATTTTGGAGTAGAGAATCCGTTTCCTTGGCCTCGCTGCCGTCATCTCCCGTATTTTGAGATTCTGTCTCGCTCGACTCGGGGATAAGTTGGCTAATTTCTTGTCGGACCTTTCTCAAGAATTCCTGCGTGCTGTTGTCGTACAAGTCGAAGGAAATTTGATAGGCCACAGAAAGAGAACGTGGGTCTCCTTTTTCAACGAGCTGACGCAGTATGTCCGAAGCCATTGAGTGTTCATTAAGATAGACAACACATTTTGCGATGGAAAAATAATCCGGAGAAGGTATTTCGTTCAAGAGCTCCAGAATCAATTTAAGGATCTGTGGAAAATGGTACATGTTAGCAGAAATCACTTCTGGACCCTTTAAATAGCGTAACAACATACCTCATTTCGAAAGGCCCTTTCTTGAACAACACTCATACAGATATCCAAAACATATTCCATAAGCTCCTCGCCACTTCGAGATGACTCCCCATTTTCCGTCTTCTCATCCTCACTCGCGCGCAAGATAGCAGTACGAAGGACGTCGAGATTCTTTGCTTCAACGGCAATTCCAACGACCTGGCGGTAGCGTTTCTCGTGGAAACACTGCTCGAATAACCTTTGGATGACAGCTTGAAGTTGTTTTTGAACACCGCGCTGGATAACAAGTGGGAGCTCACTGGCATCCGCACCGATATCTTCGCCGCCGGTTTCCAATGAAACTGAGTCTTGTCGTGAAAGGAGGGATTTCGATGGTAGGGCAGACTGAGAGAATGGCGTGATGGGTGAGGTAAGGCCTGCAGAAGTGCTGGTGGCTCCATTTGCGGTAAGAGGGAATGACGTATTCAGACGAGGGACCTCTTTGGCAGCTTGGGCGGCGTTCTGAGGTTTCGGGCTGGCAGATATTGAGATAAAAGTATCGATGCATTTCGCTGCAGGAATGATCGTTAGCACAACAATAGGTAGACATAGAATTGGAGGGTCAAAAATGGTAACCCACATATTACGGTCTCCTCAAACTCGCCGCCATGATCCAAATTTAATAGTTTGCCGGCGCCAAGGGCAAACACCATGCTCTCATTGTATTCCTGAAGGTGGTAATATACCTTGGAGGCAACCAGAGCCGCCAGCTCACGTTCCGGAAAAGATTCATCTTCGTAGAGTGCCTCTCTGGTAACATCCATCACCGTTAGCATTCATCTGCAAGGCGGAATCTTCAAGGCCTCGAAATCATGGCTATAAACAGGGCATATGGTCAGTTAGATGGTCTTCTAGTACTCACATTTGGTCAATAGAATCGGCAATTTCAGTCCAGAGTAGGTCGACTTGGGAGTCCAAAGCTTTGAGCGCAAAGATCTTCAGCTCTGGATCGGGCTCGGAGAGGAAGCCGACCAGGCCGTCAGCAGAAACAAGCCCAACCATAGCGTCTGGTGATGCTCCGTTTAAAGTGCTTTGTCAGAGACGAGGCGCCCTGTTGTTGGAGAATGTGATGTGGAAGAGATCAAATTCGGACCAGTGCGACTGGTGCTAGGAGAAAACAGTCAAAGGGAGAGACGGGGATAAACGGGCGTAAAGAGAAAAGACAGCAAAGAACAAACTGCGGTTCCAGCAGCAAAGGCCTGGGCACAAGGTGAGGGTATTCTGGGGGTTGTGGGAGGGGTGGTGAAGATGGTGATGTGAGTGTTGTTGAGCTCCAGTCGTCGTCGTGGTTGTCGTCGCCTACACGTCCTGGAAGCACAGCGAACGAGACGGAGCTGACCAATCCGGTCTAGGCTGTCGTGGTTCCTGTAGCTCGAGAGTCACGTGAACAGCTCGGTGATTATGTCATCGGCAACGACCCAAGCAGCCAATCACAGCTCGAGAAGTCGAGGGTAGCCTCAGGTGCCATAACACGAGCTCCACGCTGAAGATCCGTGGACATCACAAGCCAAACACACTCTTGGAGGTATTACCCACGACCTTATCCATGCTGTGTGTCATGCGGGTAATGATGAAGGCAGCGTGGTGACAAAGAGACAAATGGGATGACACACCTACAGACAGAAAGTGTCGATGACTTTGATTTCTTGCATATACTTATATACCCTCTATACCAACCATTATCTAACCGTTCAATTCTGTTGACACCGCAATAAATAACTGATTTAACGGGTTGACGGCCTTCTGGGCTATATTTTTACCATATTCCAGCTCTACAGCATTGAAATGTCGACGCTCCTGCCCTACGACAGTGGCCAGATACGGTCTATACCTCCAGAGGTCGCCGTTCACCCTTACGATGGTTTCCTGCATATAGAACGGCAGTCAAGACAGCTACAACGCGATCTCCAAACACTTCTAGATGCGCAGAGTGCTGGATTAGCTGCTGGTCTCTCTGGGTCCGCAGGAGACGATACCACTTCAAATGGCAGCTTGACTCCTACTCCTGCGCTCTCCCAATTCGGCAGCAGCCCTCGTAATGTTATCACCATACCCGTACGACAACCACCGAAAAAGCAGATCGGCCTCCGCAGTTCACGGCGTGGGATTCTTAGAACGATGCATACATTACTTAGTCTAAAGGAGGAGGAGCGGCGGCTCATCGACTCTGAGCTAAAGAATCGGAGGCTAGCAGTGAAACAAGTGGACAGCTTCGTGAGCAAGCAGAGTGGACTGGAAAAGGCAATAGCGGAAATCCAAATGAACGACGGTTCACTAAGAGCAGAGAATCTCATGCGGGAGGCTCGCACTCTGGAAACGGATATTCGAGACCTAGAGTCAAAGTTGCTACAAATGAAATCACGGCACCGTCATATCCTCAATGAGGTCTCCCAGATTCAAAACTCCGTCGACGCCCAATTATCTTCATACAAGGCCTCGTTGGCACTAGTCCAAACAGATGTGAGCAATTATCTGCGATCTCCGCCAACACGGCCTCTTGCACCTCCCTCCGCTACCCCCCCTCCTTTCTACGCTCTGAACCCCAAACGCAGGACCCTTGAGATGGCGAAGGAGCAATGGATAGTGGAGCAGGGCGAACTAAGGAGCAAACGACGCAAAGTCGATCTTGAGATCGAAGCTTTAAGGGAAGGAGGCGGGGTCTGGCAAAAAGCTGTATCAGATATATCCAACTTTGAGAAACTATTACGAGAAGAAATGCGCAGCTTGCAACAGGGTTCGCAAATTTTGCAACTCCGGGGTGGCGGCCCAAGCATAACACACGGACAAGCCGTTCTAGATGAACTAGACAATACAACCTCGCAACTAGAAACAAGTTTACAGCTAGCGGAGCAGAAAAATTGGAATTTGCTCATCTGCTGCATTGGCGCCGAGTTGGAGACCTTCCGGGAAGCGAGGCGGTTGCTGCTGGAAACTTTCCCAGCGCTTGGGACAGCCAATGGAAAGGATGCTGGTTTATCAAAAGGAACAACCGAAGTCGGTCTGAATTCGCAGGAGGATACATCAGCGGCAGCTTCTGGGAAAGTAGAAGATTCGAAATCTCCCCCCTTGGCGGAGAATACCACGGTGCAATTGCCGCGTTCTCCTGTCCTGTCAAGTAGATCTGAAGACGATGACGAGCCCGATCCCGCTTGGCTACTTTCCGAATAGAACTTTGAGCAGTATAATTATATTTAGTGATCCTTTTTCGGTTCTACAAGTTTAAGATTTATGATAGGTAACTTAACTTGCATTTTGGATTGCCTGCTTGTTTTTGAACATTGTCACCCAATTTTTTCGATTAGAAAAAGCCATTTGATATCAATATGGTAAACAATGACGGCATACAGTAGATCTCGCTCAATTCTATATTTAAGCAATCACTCCTCCAAGCTTGTGCGCAAATTGCATATATCTCTCGCAGCTTCTTGGGCTCTAGCTATATTTGAATACGTTCTTTTGATCCCGATTCGTGCCTTCGCACCTCCCCGTGCCGACATGATTTTGACAAAACAAAGCCCCGTGTTTGATGTAGAAATTTTTGTGTGGCGCAGAGGGTTGCTGGACCAGCGGATTCACCAACTCAAATCGCGCTATTCTTCAACCGCATCAGCAGCCACATTATCAACATGTCATTGGAATTCGACTCAGGACGGCCGCTTCACCGGTTTTTCTTGGAGGACATGACATTTCTGATTCACCGAGCCAACAACTTTCCCCTCAATAATATACATCCCACAAAAAGTGTGGCAATGCCTCGATTTCAGATTTGTCGTTGACGTCGGTTCCACCAGGCAGCACCCAAAGCTCCTTGCTCCAAATATAATAAATAATTCAACACTCAGGCACCAAAATTATCTTGCAAAAGGTAGCTGACACGCCATGGAACGTTTACCACAGCCTTTATGCAGCTTCACAATACCGTCTCTCTACGATGGCATTCGGATAGACTGTCGCCTGTATCATCCCCGCCACCTCTCACGACCTGACAGTGCATTATCTTGGAGAAGCAAGGGCGCCATCGTCGCACATCCATATGCCCCCATAGGGGGTGACTATGACAATCCCATAGTGTGTGGTGTTGCGGGTGAGCTCTTGAAGGTGGGATATATTGTGGTGACCTTTAATTTTAGGTAGGTGTGCTAGTGTTGCATCTTTCTCCATGTGACGTTTGTATCTCTTCTCCATGAATTTTCGGTCTGGTGATTATGTGTATTGATTTACATATGTAAATATATGTACAGAGGCGCGTCCGAATCTGCAGGACGGACAAGCTGGTCAGCCCGACCGGAGCTGAGTGATTATGTCACTGTCTATGGGTTTCTCCTCTACTACCTTCTTGGAATCGACCCCGAATCCATTCGAGAGCCGCTGGCTGAATCGGGGAACCATCAAACTCCTCCTGTGCCTGATACCCAACAAACCACGGGTGGATCTGAGAGATTGGAAATCATTTTGGCCGGGTACTCTTACGGTTCCATGATCGCATCTCATCTACCTCCCGTAGAAGTCGTTTTACGCCTGTTCGCATCGCCCGCAGCGGGTTCGTCTATTGCGGAAATTCTACATCAGGCGGAAGATCTATCTACGCTTTGGAATCTTGAAGCAAAATTGGAACTGTCATCGCAAACACCGACTCTACAGGGCAGCAGTTGTGATGGCCGTAGAAAGCTGTCCCAATGTGTTTCCATGGGCAGCAGCGCAGAGTCCAGTGGGAAACAGTCAAGCATGGATCGGGGCGCATCGATCAGACATAGCATTGAACGTTCCCGACGGAGACTGAGAGCGAGGTTTTTACGAGGCCACGGGGTGGAAAATCGAGCAATGGACGCAAGTTCGAGTGCTAGCGGCGGTGTTGGTGAAATTGCACACAACATGCGAACGCCAGCTGTATCGTTTCTCCTGATCTCCCCCGTCATCCCACCCATCACTAACTTCATGACGTTGTCTCTATTCGGCCCTCGAATCAATCTCGATGTCACCCTTGCGGGTATGCGGGTCAAATCGACCCCTTCGGAAGAACAACTTTCGACCCACCGCACTCTGGCTGTATACGGCAACAATGATATGTTCGCTTCAGCGAGGAAGCTACGGAAATGGGCCATGAATCTCAAGGAGGCGCCGGGCTCAATGTTTGAGTTCGTGGAGATTGACACGGCGGGGCATTTCTGGTTGGAGGAAGGGACAGAGGCTCAAATGAGAACTGCTGTGAGAGAGTGGGCATGTAGCAATAGCAGTGGCGGTGGAGTCTGTGAAATGCTGTCCCCTTTATAGTAATGCTGCAGGTTTTTCAATATACATGCTACGAAATCATGCGTATAGATGGTGTTAAGCTCTGGGATATTTTCAGTCTGCTTCATTCCCCTTCCCGCAGCGCCTGCTTGTGTATCTCGTTTTGAAATACCTACAGCCGTACGATAAGCTTCAATACGACATATTTGAATGCGCTTTTTTGTGGACCGTACAAACTCTAGCTTTTCATGGCAAGCAAGTACCGAAACTATTTCCAACCATTCATATGGCTATCCAAGCTCTCTCTGCTAGTTTACTCAGCATGTGGCGGTGGCTTGGGTGGTCAAGTACTACCAAGTACCAGTTTCCAACAATCCAACATTTGATGCTAGCTAACCTAACATGTCCCAGGAGGATACTTCAATCTACTTCCAAGGTTTTTTTGTTTTAATTTTTATTTCCGCACAGGCGCGGGTTGACCGGACTTGCCTGAGATGCACTGGGAGAATTTTTGCCGCGTGACATTTCAAGCTGGATACAAGCATTGCGACTTGTTCTCATTAGCAGACAACGACTTCATTCTCTTCGATATTTTTATTCCTCCCTAAGCATGTTTATTCCAAAACTAAATAAATCCTTTCCTTTCCACCTGCACATGCGTTCGCTGAGGATTTTGAGTTGCGCCCTTTGAAACATCTGCACACTGTCCTAGGCTTTGGGGATAATAGAACTCGCACCGTCATGCAACATCTGGGGGATCAGGCCCCTGTTTCAATCCCATGCAAGCGGCAAAAGCAATCGTCAATTTCCCTGGCCACAGATCCCCCATCGGGACAAGATCTGTCCTACCTCCGGAAACTCACCTCCAATTCACTCTTTTCGTTCGTCTGGTCCTCTGTCGAGAGAGCCGGAGATGTCCTTCACATGCTTAGGGGTAAATCTGGAAATGCGGAGGAGCTGCGGATCGAGGAAAGAAAACGCATCCTCTCCATAAGGCTTCGCGATGTAAGCTTTTCCCTACTTCTCTTCGTACCTCTTTGGAACTTGTCCTCTGACGATCTGTGTGTAGGCTACAACACTCACCGATTGGTTGGATACTGCAGGTGAACTTGATGAACTTGATGGAAACAATGAGTGGAAGGCGACTTTTGAATGTGACGAATATGACCCGTCACTTGTCCAACGGAGACTACGTCAGCTCGAGAAGGCCCGGCGTAGCTGTGATGCAGCGGCTATGACCCATATCATCCGCACTTCCCTGAGCCGAGATCTTGGGGGGATGACCAATATCGACATGTACAACCACTCACGAATCGGGACGAAGAACCTGGTAGATCAGTATATTACGACCGCTGCCGAAACGGTATCAACTTTGTTGGATGTGTCGCGGAAATATGATTTCGATGGGTCCGAGTCGAGATACCTACTGGAACAGCTGCTTGCCGCTCGCCAGGCGTTTGGTCGAAGTGCACTTCTACTTTCAGGGGGCGCTACCTTTGGCATGAATCATATTGGCGTTGCGAAGGCGCTTTGGGAGACACGGTTATTGCCACGCATTATCTCCGGTTCCTCTGCGGGGAGCATTGTTAGCGCTGTTCTGTGTGTCTATACAGATGAGGAAATGCCAGAGATCCTGTCGAACGTTGGATATGGCGACTTTTCTGTATTCAGTGACGAGGATGATAGGTTGCGGGTATTTCAACGATTGATGAGGTTTATTAAACATGGCTCATTTTATGACATCGCGCATCTGACCCGAGTGATGAGGGATTTGCTAGGCGACGTGACTTTCCAGGAGGCATACTATAGGACAAGACGGATTTTAAACATTGGCGTCTCCAATGCCGGCATTTACGAGTTGCCTAGGTTGCTGAACTACATCACCGCCCCGAACGTGTTGATTTGGTCCGCAGTGTAAGTTTTATTGTTCTCCATTTACTATTAATATAAGCTAACTTTCCGTAGAGCCACATCATGTTCTGTTCCCCTAATATTCTCGTCGTCATCCTTGAAGGCGAAGGACCCAATCACGGGAGAAATAACGGAGTGGCATGATGCGCCTCATCGGTGGATCGACGGCTCAGTCGACCATGATTTGCCAATGACGCGCTTATCGGAAATGTTCAACGTCAACCATTTCATTGTTTCCCAGGTTAATCCACATGTCGTCCCTTTTATTCCACAAGAGGAGACCTTCTTTCTCAGTGATGTCGTTGAAAAGCAGTTGGAGTCAAGTTGGATGCAGTATCTTACAAGAGTGGCAAGAGAGGAGGCATTGCATCGAATGCACATTCTTTCTGAGATCGGGGTATTCCCTAACATCCTAAGGAAACTCAGATCTATTATGAGCCAACAATATCATGGAGACATCAATATTCTTCCCCGGATACCGTATGATATATTCCCAAGCATCCTAAGAAATCCTACCTCCGAATTCATGGTCCAGGCCTGCCTCTCTGGTGAAAGGGCGACTTGGCCCAAGCTGGGCAGGATAAGAAATCACTGTGCAGTTGAGCTTGCCTTAGACTCTGCTGTCCAAACCATGCGAGCGAGAGTTATTTTCCGCGTTGATCATGTTGATCCGCTATTACGCACGGTAATTGTGCGGAACCCAGATAGGTCTGCGCTTCATCAGCGAAGACTACGTGCTCAACGGAGCAGCTCGTTCGACGCAGAGGCTGGCGAAGTCTCACAAAATATTCGACGGCCCAATCATAAACTTCGCAAATCACGGAGTTCCGCATCGCATGAGAATATTGGCCTCGATGCCACCTATTCACGGAGGCCAACAGAAAGGGTCGGCGTTCAACTGCAAAGGCCGACGTTGTCAAAGATATCCGCGGCCCGGAAAGCTAACAATAGCAGCCGTTCTACTCTTGGGTTAGAGCCGGATGATGGCCAGTTGGACATTGAACTGCCTGAGAATTTTCGACTCCCTGAACCTATTTTACCAAATGAAACCCCATATTCGAATATGTCAGAGTGGGCCAGTTCTAGCAGGGCGCAAAGTCCAGCTCGGTCACGTCGCCCTTCCAATCCGCATGTTCCACCAACTGTGCCAACTCCGTCGTCAGTTGCGGCTACAGCGGTCCTGTCTGCGGCCGCACTGCCCGCGCTCATCATGAGATCTGGATCAGTAACTGGTCCACCGTCTCCTACTGAACAACACCGACACCCATTTCATCCGTCGTCAGATTCGAGCTACTAATGGTATAGCGGCAGTCCTCCAGAGTGCCAATCTGTTTCAGCTTGTGCTCGGGCCGGTATTTAGTAAATGCATAAGAACGGTATTCGCATATCGTTGATGTTTTGTTATTTCTTTGCCTGCATGGGTGTCTCTGCGGTATCGAGTTCGGGATTCCGGTGGCCCCGCAGGAAATACCAGGCCGGCGCCGCAGTGATCAGCCTGCAAAGCACTCCGAAGAATGACGGCTATTATCTCTCGTGGAAACCCCGTGTCGCTTGAAATAACTGCCTCTCTCTTTTCCCGGCCAAAACATCATTTGAGGATTCCTAGTCGTTTGAGACGGATTGGATAGACACAGGCTATAGTTGTTTTCAGTATTTTGGTCGAATGTGATGTATCATTAGATGTAAATGCACCCACCTAGGTATGTGCTCTACATAAGTAATGTAATGTACATACATACATTGCTGTCCTCAGTCGCAATGACAAGCGCACCTGTTTCCGAGTGCAGAATCTCGCTGTAGTTGCCAATGATGTGCCGGGAGATCACGTCAAGTTGATCCTAGGGAGTTTAACTTCTTTTAGTGTAGATGTAACCTCTCCGACGAGTCAATTCGGGAAAAAGGGCATTATTGTGAGTAAACTTTTATTTTTGTGCCTTGCAGGGTTGCTCGCATTTCAACACCACATTTGTACTGTACAGTCACCCCCCTCATGTACTGTAACAATACTACTAACGCCCTGATGAAAGGCCACAAACGGCTCACGGAGAGAAATCAGTAGCACAGAGTACTCGCCCCAGAATCAGTCTTGCGTGATCCAATCCACCAGAGAAAAATGAAAAGGGATCTGCTGTTTCTTTGTTCTTTGTTTCCTCAAGCAAAAAAATCCCCCCTGCAACTGCAACTGTATCAGTGAAGACATAACTACTAACGCAAGCTAAGAACGCGGACCGCTGTTCCCCCCGCTGCCGTCATTATCAGAAACAGCCCCCATCTCGCTCCCACCCCGGTCCCTCCCACACCTCAACTGTTTCCCCCACCCAACCGTTGATGGTTCCTTGGCCATGCATGCTGTGGTTAACCTCGAAAACTGCCCGCAGGGCCGATTGCGGGGGTGAACAAAGCAGGGGAGATGACGAACCCTAAACAACGTAATCATGAGAAATCAGCTTTGCAATTCCGCACCTTGACGGAGCTGTTGATTGGTGATCTGATGTGGACATGGGGCTGGAGCAGATCCCTGTGGCAAATGCTCTGTTTGGACCGATTATTGGTTTCTGTCGGTCGAAGCCCAGACCATGGGAGTAGGGAGGAGGAGGTGGGGGAGGGGAGTTAACCAGCGGAGGGGCAAAAGTATAGCCAACCAGTTTGAGTTTCATAATAGTGAAAAGAGAGAAGGAAGTGGGAAAGCAATATCTGTGACTTTAGGCAATACTGGGCAAATTGGAATTACGACACCTCGATGTTTGCCCCATGCCCAGTGAAGTTAGAATGGCCGCCAGTGTGCTTGACATGACTGATCCTTGGAAGGTATAAACTTGACTACGAAAGTAGATGTACATACACGTACATACATACCTTGACAGTCTGTTACATTGCGACCTGGACCCTGTCATAAGCCATAGTGGGCACCGAGTATTTACACCAAATTTCCCATTTAAGTGAATTAACATCCATTTGAAGAACGTTATTTTATCTAACTTAGGTTGTCTCCGCCTCCTGGTGTTCGTTTCACAGACCATTTTGGTTATCTAGCTTTGCATGCCGCATAAATTCGATTTTATCGGAAAGATACTCGCTCTGAAACTCCAGTTAACGTTCGTCCCAAGTGCGGGCGTATCCCAGCAATGTTGACTACGCTTTTCGGAGATCCGATGGAAATGTGGAAAAATGAAGGGAACAGGAAAAACAGTCACATCATGCGGAAATCCGGGCCCTTGCAGCTACAATCACGAGTATCACCAACAGGGATGAGGGGCTTTCCCCGTCGCATCCTTGATGAGGGGTTAAAATCCATAGGTGAGATATTCCTAGTCGTCGAAGGCCTTTGCCTCCGCCTCTGGGTACCTAGGCAGTTAGCTGCCAATGGGAGCTTGGAAGCAGGCACAGAAGCTCGGGAACATTTTGTGGAGGTTGCTTATTTCTTGTTGAGAGCAAGCTTTTTTCACAGGGATCAATCCGACGTTTCTTCCCTTTGGGCAGAACAAATTTTTGGGGTTTCCTTCATTTCGTAGGATTAGAAGGGTCTGATATCCGTTTATTGAATTATTCTCCTCTTTTCGCCTTTGCACCTTGGGGTAAACACTGGGAGGATGCGGGAAGTCCTGTGTCTCGTATTAAATATCTTTTGTGTAGGAAACCAAGCCGAGCTCGAGGGTGATTGCATTTCGAAATACGGATTGTTTGATCTCTCAGTAGGATAAACCTGAATGGCCAAGGAACTGATATTACAAATCGTGTGACAGGTGTGTACAACATCATAGGATGTGGCTTGCAGTCGGAATCTGCAATCATGCCTTGATTAACTGTGCATCACGCAATAAAGAGACGAGGCTCTGCATAACGCGAATGCACCTCGGGTTAACAAAGCCAAGCATCTTGTTTCCCGAAGGCTGTCCGCCCCCTAGAAGTCAATTATTTGATGCTAATCGTACACTTGAAATGTGTAGTATTACCTTCTTTAAAATGATAGGCGCAAAAAATTTGAATGGCACATTCGTAGGTAGTTGTAATTCCCCAAGTCCAATAACGGAATGCTCCTTCTGGGCCTACCGAGTTGAGTTCTGGTCTGTTGGAATGATGAATTTCAGCGAAGAAAATTCCCGGAATGAAACATGAGTCATTGCAAACGTCCAACTTTTCGGTCGCTATGCCTTGAGGATTCATTCTGCTGTCCAGCGTGCGAAGCAGAGAGAGAACAAGTACAGCATCCGCTCATCGTTGCCGGGAAAGTCATAACTCCCCGCTCATTTTACTAAAACATGGATAAAAAGCTTGATGTTTGAATGCTTATTCTAGTCATTTTCTGTAAACCGTTGCGATGTGGAGAGTACTTCCCAGTCTTTCCGAAAAGTCCAGGCCGTGGTTTGAAACTTCTTGAAACAGAGAGTGAAATCCTTGGCTCGGGGCAAGGTGTCCAGATTTGCGATTGGTGGATTGTTAAAATTGTTCTCAAGGGCTTGCAGAAGATGCGCGATTACACATGATGTGCTTTGAAGTTTCCGTGGGCAATAACCATGACAGCAAATGGGGAGAGACCTCTTCATCGCTCCTTTTCTTTTCTCATTTTCCCTCATGTCCCTTGGACCCCAACATAGAGCACAGCCAATCAAATCATCATACGCCCGCCTTAGAACCGCCTATGTTGGGTAGTTGAGCGGGAATCTTTCACGCAGGCAGGTAAAATACCAGTTAGTTAGCAAGTGAATTTACTTATCCGACTAAGTACGGATTATTTTGCCCGTGCCGTTTCCTTATTTGTGTACATACATGGCAGCCCTGGTTGGAAGAGGAGAAGTAGAAGAACAAGTCTGCATTTCAGCGGGTGGTGATTTCAGCACACACGTCCTCCTGTGGGGAAATCAGGACACTGTTAAGCGCTGTGCCGCCCGATCTAAGTATTAGTGCCGGTTAATGGCCAAACAAAAAGGGCATCATTGCCCACCAAGCCCGCCAGATCCAACTGGACCTGCGGGCAGGGTCGCGTTAGGGCTCTGTTTGTTGGCACGGTCTCTCCGGAAGTATGCAGAACGCGAAGAGCATCTCTACAGTGCAGATCGCGACTAACGATCCCGGGGGCGGATGGGTCGCCAATAATGATAGATGCACACCGTTTCGTCCATCATATATTACGCCATGTAACCTTGGAAACGCAATGACGTGGGGTGAAAGAGCTGTCAGCCCAATGTTGTGCTTTTCCCAAAAAAATGTCAGGGAGGAGAACTGGAGGCAGAATCTTGCCCTTTTTTTTTCAGAAGAGTGGAAAACTTACCACTGCGGTAACGATAGGCCAGCTAAAGAATCACCATCCCAATTTTGTGTGCCATGTTTCAGCACTCAAAGGTAGCAAAAGCGAGCCTGACCCAGGCTGAGATGGGATGGATGGATGGATGCATTTCAAGGATGAAGTCGCAGGGGGGGGATTATGTAATTCCTATTGGATGGATTTCGGGCGCGCTAAGCCCTAAACGGCATCGGGGCTGCCAGCCGCAGACAAACGCTGCAGAACTCCTTGTCGTCGGCTCTTCAACCACTGCCTTGATCCATCCCAACCTTGGAACATCGGATGCTCTCGCCGCCGACAATTCTTCCTGTTTTGTGTGTTTCCAATCGTCGTCTGCGCGATGCACATCATGGCTGCTGCATGCGTCGAGGGCATTTCCTTTAAGCCTATCAGATGCGTTCCCGCGTCGGCGACCAGTCCGACTTTGGCCCCCGCGTCTACCTGGTCAAAGAGCAACCTCCACACAAAGGAACCTTGGAAGACCTCGACTTTTAACTAGAACTCATAGTGTGGTGATGAACCATTCTGATGGGATGGCTTGGTCAATTTTGACTAAAAAATGATATGCGATTGTCATATGCACTCTACTTGCGGTTAAGCCTCGCGTCTTGTCTCAGCTGCTCGGATGCTTGTCCGTGTCTCTGGCTCCCTGTCGAGGTCGCCTGTTCTTTCTTTCCCACTTCCTCGTCGAATGAAGGATCTGCCGGCACAAGTGCCTGGACAGAATGCGTGCAAATGCGTATTTTAATTACCGAATGTATTCGGGCTGCCGCCAAAATGGTAATTTGTTTCTCAAGATCATTACGGGATTGCAATCAGCTATTGAGCATTGCTGTTCGGATTTGGATAACTCCGTGGGTTAATTACCCAGCGACGAGGGAATGTGAGAGTCAAATTCAACACCATTCAGTCCCAACTGACCACCAGATGAAGCACTCGCGACGGCGCTCAGTTTCCCGTGCCGTGGTCTCGTCCGCGGACCCCACCCCCCTGACAATGCAGCTTGCTTGCCTGGACTAGGTGCTTTAGCTGTGCCTCTAATTATTGCCAGGATGTGGCCGTCGCCTTTCCGCCTTTGCCAGCTAATTTTCTATATTTGGTCAATTAACCTCTATTTTTGCTCAGACTTACCCTTTTGTGGTCATATTTACTTTTATTAGATCGAGGCTAAGAGACTTAACTTCCTTTCTTTTTCGACATCTGCACTTGATATGTATATGGGCAAGCCCCCCATGGCCAACAAACGAGTTGGGGATTGAGATCTACCAGAAGACTGGATCGTCTTCTTTTCAACTGTTGTGAAACCTCTACCTGCTCGACACGACTTTCTCCTTTTTCTCGTTCTTCTTTGTTCAAACCATTCTATGGTCCTTGTGGCTTGAATATCCATTGTGTCGAATTCCTCACAGGATCAAGACTCGGCAGTTTACTCTTGTGGTGGCCCTGGCGTACCATATTTTGTCAGGCAGATCCTGCTTCTTGGAGATGCTAAGGCAACTTCTGGATTCACCGCTCCATGCAGCAATTTAATACCTCCAGCTCTGCCACTTGAACGGCGTGAGCTCGGGCTTGTGAAGCAAGGAACACTGCAGGCATTTTAGAGAGGATATAATCACCAGTGCTTCTTCTCCCCCGCCAATCACCAAAATTATCTCACAGCATTTTTGGGATCCAGGACACACCCCTCATCCCCTACTTCGGCAAAAGGCTTGATTATTTCCTTTAGCTCTAACGGCTGAGAATCAGAACGTCTCTTTAAAAATGCCTCTCAACTGGATCCAAGGCTACCTAGAAAGGCGCAGAATCCGACGGAATGGAAATCGAAGAGTCCTTGACGAGCGATTTGGGGACCCAGGTATTACCGCACCGATGGCGGGGGGTTGGAACCAACTACCAGTGAATTCGACGGCTTCTGGGAAACCAGTCTTGCATGGTACTGAACAAGACAGCAACGGAAAGGGATCAAATATCTGGATGAAATGCTGCTTTTGTGACCGCGAAGACGAAAAGGATACACCAAGTTCCAATCCCCAACCTTCATTGACTCCTACCACCGAAAAGGAGAGCAGTACACAAAATCCGTCCGCGCGGAACTCTGGTGGTCCCGGCTTCGTCTACAAACCTGCCAGCGAGGAATTTTTCAAAGAAATGGCCGGGATAGGCAAAGCGAAGTCGTCACCTACAGGACCCGGTTCGAACGACAGTGAAAAGCACAGAAGCAAAATCTCCACAATAAGCTCTGATGCAAGCTTCATGGACCCCGTTACGTCGTCGCCGGATATCCCACGTCACCCTTCATATCATAGCCAACCTCGCACAGCATCCTCATCAAACACACCTATTGGGTCCAGAAGCCCATGCAGCACGCTCGTCTCCTCCGGCGACAGGCATCCTTCCCAAACTAGCCCAGCACTTTCATTCTTAAACACGCCAAGCACGGCGAAGCAGAGCTCCGCCGGTAGCATCTTTTTAGACGTGGAGAAGACACCGCTCGAGCCGGTCAACGAGCGGCTTCATAACCCCGTTCCCGTTCCCGTTCCCGTCCAACCAGCAGTGACAACTAAGTCGAAGAAGGGCCGCAAGAAGAAGAGAGCAGTTACAGAAGAGCTTGTTCCTTCGGATGAGGATTTATTTGGATAATGACATTTTTGCTTGGCTTCTAGTTTTACCTAGCTAGCTCGATTGATATTTTTGGGCTTTGTTCGTCATGGGATCGTACTCTGGCTACGACCACTTGTGTCATTGGGACAGGAGATTTAACTTGCTTTTCCGTCAATTAACCGCAAACCTTTGGCCTAGGTGTAGTGGTGTTGGCTCGGATATAGATTTCATTTTACCATGGTCACTAGACCTATTGTGACTTTAGATTTTGCATTTCGTCTTTTTTTTTCGTTTATACCCAGGGCAAACCGTCTAGTTCAATTTTCTTTTGTTTCTTGCTTGGGCGGTCAGATTTCTAATGGGAGGAAACATTGTACACCCTGGTGCACGGAGTTATTAATTCCCTTACGTTTGGGTATTTTATTGGATAAACCAATCCAGCATATTTAAGCGTTGTATTTTTTGCCAGCGTTATGGCTTAACAGATTCATTATTATGTATGGATAAACTTATGAATCGGGATCACCATTATCACCAACTTTCATATTCACGGGGCAAACCATGTTGGTAGAATTTTTGTTAAATATCATGCCAATAGCAGCCCATTGCGGCACAGCAACTTAGCACTCCTACCAGTGTCCCACCTTTCTACACCGGCTACACGCTTTTCGAAGCCAACGGATCCCACATTTACAGGTATTCCTTATTCTCTCCTCCCCGATCTAGCCAGCATCATTTGGTTGGATGCTATCTACCTCTCCAAATCGGGTCTCTAACACCAGGGTAAACCCAAGAGGTTGTTGGCATTTGGCCCCCATAATCTTGTTGCTGCCGACAACCGTCCCCCTGGTCCAATGCTGACCGGTTTGCAATATTCCTTGAATGATCCGTTCTTTTTTTCCCTCCAATTCCTTTGTGACCTGAAAAGGTGTTCTACATGCAGGGACATCGGTCAATATCCTGATAGCGAGGGGCGGGACGGACAGCACAAGCGGAGCTTCCCCCCTTTCGCCCTTACTCCTCTTTTTCTTCATGACCCTGTATAATTGAGCCTGCACTATGATCTTTACGGAGGCATATACCCGTTGTTGTGCTCCTCGACAAAACGAGCGGCAAATTGAGAGGCATTTTCACCGTTCTCCGTTCTTGTGCGAACGTTCGACATCGATTAGTTGACAAACGGGTAAACCTGCTCTTGTTCATTTATTATTTGCCCGCTTCGGTCGCCTATTGCCGATCACTGCATTCGTTTTGCTTTTTCTCCATACCATGAAGTGGGAGCAAGACAGGAGAAAGCCACCAACAGCAATGCAGGTTTCCGTCAGGACTGATTGGAAATCCATTTCTGCAACAAATTTTGGACTATGTTAGCGTGAGGATTTGACAGGTGGCTTAAGGCTGTTTGGGGGCGTGTTTTGGGGGCCGCGGCCGCAATGTTTGATCGCTTAAATCAACCAACCTTGAGGGCCGACCAGACTTTGGTTGTTTTTTGTTTAAAGTTTTCGTATCTTCTCTTCGGACCCCCAGCCTGGCAGATCAGCTGCTGCCGACTTTTGAGGATGGCTTTAATCGGTTGGATCTGACTCGCGAATCGATCGTTCAGATTTGGACTTTTTGAAATTCAGACGAATACATCTGCGATTTCAATTTGTCCATTTTCCAAATGGAGACAACGGGAATGAATGCAGAAATGCGGGGCAATCGGTGGTTTGGAACGGCCGGCAGTGGGCAGGATTCCAGCTCTGTCTGTCCTGGGGTTTGTTCGCTCCCTTCCAGCTGCGTTCTTGTGATGCGAAATGTATTCGGCCAGCTACATGACTCAGACCAATGTAGAGTTTGCACAGGTCAATAAGATAGGGGGGCTGGCTGCTGATCTGAACCTGCCAGCACCGGCATTTTTTTCGAGAGGAATTAATGAACCATGGAAACAATACGGGTGTACTGTACCACCGATTTGGTTTACAGCCACCTTCTGAAAGTACCCTGCCCTGCTTCTGGCTTGAAGGGCCGCGGGAGAGAAAAGCAATGTTAATTATGAGTCCAGAAAATAGGGCAAATTCATGGCGAGCAGCTGAAGGTTCTCTCTCTACTCAGACAATTGAGCCGAATCCATACTCTATATGGGAGCGTTTTTGATGCTATTTATGGTTGCCTCCAAAACCTCAAAGTATTCAGCAATGCTCTTCAATCCTTTTGCAATTGAAATGGAAAAGTTTTCATTCCCCGCTAATCAATCCTGCCCGAAGGATTTTGTCAAAGTAGCGAAAAGCCGTCTTGTGAGCTACCAATGAGTCCCTGCCAACCACTTTCTATCCTCCCTATTGGCAACCTGAGACTTAAATTATTCCAATGCCCAGTTGTTAACTGGGACAAAACGGCGGATGGCTCACAAAGGATAACCTATAGATAGCACGGAAGGATATCCTTCATTGCCAACCAAAGCAAAATCTGGATACTCCGTGCTGAAGAATTGGTCGCGATACTCAACGGGTATCTGTTGGGAAGAGAATGAAGCCCGTTTCTGCAGATTTCTCCAGAGACCGGTGTCATTGCTTCAGAGTACCTTCCCACCGTCTTCAGGTCGTCGGCAAACTTTAAATGTTAGGGCCAGACCCGAAGTCGATATCAAGACGGCTTCCCGAGGTTTCGCTCTGTGGAGATTCGAAGAGTGGGGGATGGGCCCACCCCCGAGGAGAGGGGTTGACCTTTGAAATCCGGGGCATGATTGCATGAAGACCTGACGATCGTGGGGAAATATCGAGTCGTCGAGAGAGAAAATCCACACTCCGTCGCTGGCTTCTCTTTCTTCCCTTCCTCTAGCAAGAAACAGAGAACCAAGCACAATCTATGTGCAGACGTGAGCAACGATTCATTCATCGGGATTAACTTCAATCGATATTGCCGGGTGCCCTCCGAATAGCCGACAAGCGAGCAATCTAAGTTCCCCAGGTGCCACAACCTAGCGCAATTTACCTGATACAGCTCCAAGCTCCAAATCAACACCCTGTTGATCGTCGAAGAAAACCGAGAACTTGGAACAGATGTCATTTTAATTTGAGACTAAACTGTTTTAGCCGTCAGACTTGTCAGTAGGTCATCAGTTGGTTGGATTGAACGGGACAATCGATGCCATGTTTCCAGATAAAATCATGGCGATTGGCCCAACAAACCCACACTGCTTAGGACCAAGAGGCTCTCTCTCCGCAGTTAGCAACGCCTGGAGCCATTTGTCCGTGGGCTATGACTTTCCTGGAGAACCCCATACAAATGAGACAACATATATCAGCCCTGCATCCAACTAGTTGTAGCCAGCTCTTCGACTAATCCCTCCTGACTGAGGACAATTTCCAGAGATCAGGGCCCGCCCTTTTACACTGTCAACTCGGACTTATTAGTTTGTTCCTTCTATATTACTCTTACAAAGCTCCTTGACGCAATGGCGGCCAACCCCGTAGCCCATTCCGACTTAGTTCCTGGTACAATTTACCTGGTTGATGTTGCAGGAGACGCCCAGAACGAACAGTATGATCAAAACGAGAAAGACATTGTGCTCGTCCCCAGGCCAAGTGCGGACCCAGAAGACCCGTTGAATTGGAGCCGGAAACGGAAATTGATTCAAATTGCCATGGTTTACGTTTATACCCTCGGGGTCGGCATTCCGACGACGTTGCAGTACAGCGTGCTCGCGGATATCACACAGGATACCGGAATTTCGACGGGAGAGCTTGTCACTGGAACTGGACTTATGTTCCTGTTTTTGGGCTGGGGGTGTTTGATCTGGCAACCACTGGCTCTCACTTATGGCCGCCGAGGTGTTTATATCTTGTCTTGCTTGCTCTGCGTACCGGTTATGGTTTGGACGGCGTACTCGAAAACTGGAGGCGAATGGTACGCCCATCGAATCCTACTGGGAGCTTTCGCTGCACCTATCGAGTCTCTGCCAGAGATATCTGTTCCAGATATATTTTTCGCCCATGAGCGTGGCCAGTGGCTGGCGACGTATGTCCTATTCCTGTGTGGTTCGAATTTCATCGCTCCACTAATTGCCGGATGGTTTAACGATGCATTCGGTTGGCGGTGGACCATGCACCTTGGGGCCATGATCGCCGCTGCTGCAACCGTTATTTTGTTCTTTTGCATGGAAGAATCCCTTTATTTCCGCCCCACTGTGGAAGGGCAAGAACTCGATCCTGCCACAACTGCTCAGTCTGAAAATGCCACTACCACTCAAGGCAGTGACGAGAAGGCTGGTGCTGAGAGCAATATTTCCGCAAATAACTCGATCACACAGTCGGCTTCTTTTCCGCCACCTCGTACGTATCTACAGAAACTGGCGCTTTTCGTCTCTAAGCCAGGACGACCCACCAATAGAGATATGTTTAAAATGATGTATCGTCCTCTCCTAATCATGTTGCACTTCCCATGCACGGACTGGTCTGGCTTCCTTTATGGTATTAGCCTCTCGTGGTACAACGTTATGAATGGTACTGCATCTCCCGTTCTTTCTTCCGCACCTTACAACTGGTCAGCTGCGAAAGTTGGTTCAGCATATGTCGCGCCTATTATTGGCGGAGTTTTCAGTATGATATGGTCCGGCGTCATCGCAGACAAGTTTGCTATTTACCTTGCGCGTCGCAACAAGGGGGTGAGAGAACCAGAGCAACGCCTTTGGCCACTCGCTTTTACGGCACTTATCACCACCGGTGGTCTCATAACTTGGGGCGTCGGTGCGGCTTATGGAATCCATTGGATTGGCCTCATGTTTGGAATGGGTATGTTGGCATTCGGCTTCATGACTGGTGGCTCCTTCGCTATCTCATATAATATCGATTGCTTTAAGGAATTGAGTGGCGAGACTATGGTTTCAGTCACTATTATTCGGAATACACTTGGATTTGCTTTTAGTTATGGGATTACTCCGTGGGTGGAACATCAGGGCCTGCGCAATTGTTTCATCACTGCTAGCATGGTAGCTTTGATCTGTACGCTGACATTTTTGCCCATGATATACTTTGGGAAGAGGCTTCGCAAGTATTCAAAAGACATGTATTGGCAGTATGTGTCCACTAGCTCAGTGGCGATTCACTGAGCAAGTTGATTTGAGAAAGTGAAAGACCTGGGGTATCAATTGCGCGACATATGCCCACTGTCATCCATATATTTCACACAATTCAGATAAAAAACATATTAAGCTTCAATTCGAAGCATTAAAACGAAGAACAGCTCCATCTGCTGACTGAACCGTGTACCTCGGGAAGTTAGGCCGATTTGCATGTCGGGGACAAGGCCTAAAAGAGCCCCTTCTAGGGATATTTGAGACAACCTTTTGGATGATTGTATTCTGCCCCGTGAATTTGGTTCGCAGTATGAAGTTACTCTCAGACGGGTCCTTTGCACCGTCTGGACTGGAAGCGTTATTCGTGTTAATGTTTTTAAAACATATTACCTATTTATACTGGGGGTGGTGGATAGCTAGGACGGAGGCCGGCTGCGAAAAAGGACCCGTAAGATTGCTGCTCCACATACGGCGGCCACTGACCATAGAGACGTTGTTTATAATAAGGTGCGCTGTTAATATAGAGGCTCTTGCCCATCAGGGGGCCGTTTTGAGTTTGTTGAACATACCCCAGTCACTGCGCGTAGCCCTGATGTTGTCCATAGGGTACGCTTTCGCGCTCTGACTGAAAGGATTCAGCGCATTAGTGACATTTTCCAAGGGACGTGGAAATATTTTTAAGGGCTTGTATTATTCATTCTTCTGAACTCTTCTCCATCTTTTGACCCAAGCCTGCAGTCTTCAAAACTGATGAATGAAGACGTTTGTTACAGTGCGCAACAAGTTATAGATAACGTATAATGGATGGATGCGACCCGCAACGCAAGAAATAGACGGAATATCCTTCAGCATCCGCAATACAAAGTCGCGACAATCAGTGTCATCCAGGTGAAGCAAGTTGATAAGATAAAACGGTATCAATCTAACTTACTCTCCCCGGATAACTTTATTACCCCTCCATTGCCGTTTCATAATGGTAGTTTGGCTCGTCATGTTCTTCATATCTTGGAGCATCCTCGGCCAAGTTTGCGACTCATAGGTTTTTACGTCCCTATTCTTCGTTGCCATGGTTACTCGATAGAGTTAGTACAACCAGACATGGTTAGCGCGCGGGAGGTACCAAGAAGTTAAAAATACTTTAAATAGCTTAATTCCACTCCTTGCCAAAAGACGATGCTGGTTATGAAACAACGAGTGGCATGGTGGTAGTTGGACTTCATAAAGAAAATGAAAACTGTTACACCTGTTGCTCCGCAAGGCGTCGCCCATCTTGAAACACTAACAGTTACAGTTTCTCAGCATAGTCTAACCAACAGCCGTTCACCGGACACCCTCAGCAAATCGATCCTGCGCAACAGGCCTGAAAAGGAGTGCCAGTTTCTATTTTGGTTCACAACAAAGTTGGGAGCGATACTTTCATCTTATTGTCGATTGGGCGCGGCCGGAGGATATTTATCGCACGCGCGTCCCGAGAAGTCTCATCTGGTGTTGTTTCAGCTTCTGGAGATGCAGCTTCAGAGCTACAACCAGGCGTGGGCGGCATTTCAGCCGCATATTGCCATGAGTTTCATGGGACTCATTTTTTCCATCAGTCAGTAACAGCTGATGTGAAGGAAATCTGGTATGTGGATCTATAACAATGTTTTAATTTTCCGTTCACTACGTTTGATGATCAGTTGATCATCAGGGCCGTCCTCCAATATTGGGGCGAATAATGATCAATTATTTCAATATCAAAATATTCAGTTTCCTTGAAACAAACTTTACCCTATCCAATGCGACACTTTTGCCTGAGCTCTGGCAACTGTTTTTGGAACGCAAAGCAATATCCGGATTTGATCTGCTAGGGATCTTCTTCACTAGTTGGGCAATGTCAATCTTCACAACCTACTTTGCTTTGTTCTCTTTCTTTGTTATGCGCGTCGGTCGTAACCCAATGCACATAATTCAGTGAAGCCTGCATCTTCTAACGCATGAATTACGATTCTTCCAACCCACTCCCAAGGGCCAGGGATAAGCAACATCAGCCTTTCTTTTACATGTGGGTTCAATGTTTAATTCCCGGGTTATAACTTCCCGCAAGGTAATTGGTGACGACTATAGTGTTGGGTTGGCATTTCTTCCCAACTTAGAACCTCTGCTTTAAATAGGGTTGCAGGAACCAGAATTTACACTGTGTTGGATCTCACTCTGGTTGTGGTTCCCATCCCATTTGATTCGGCAGCGGAGTCTCGATCCCATTGTACAACGAAACGATCAGCAGTCAAACAGGGCGCACTTCGTTTTATATATGAATGGATGGACCGGAACCTCATAGCAACGCAAAGCTCTACTTTGTGGCATCTTAAATGAAGTCGTGATGTCCAGCTTCCACCTCGTTCCCTGCAACAAATGGATATCGATACCATTTATTACATATATTACCTAGTCATATTTTGTCCAATTTTATTTTCTTCGTATACTGAGAATGTCATGCTTCGATAATAGACTTCGAAGAGCCGCCTTTGTGCATTGCATTATTCTTGTCGATTTGGTGTCATTCTCCACCGGGCTCCCGATGAAAGGGGTAGTTGATGACCCGTTTTCGATAAAGCAGGGGTTTTCGGCCATTGCTCGCCGTGTTGCCACAAACGAGTTGGGCAGTCGTGAATCACCGCTCCAAACGCTTGGTGGAGAGCAAGATCAAGTTCTATCTACACAATCTAAAGTTATCCTTGGGGCTGGCTCTTCGCTGGGATTGATTATTGGTAAGCTTGTGAATGCTTGTGCTTATCCATTTCTATCCATTAAGACTCAGCAGCCTTTGTTAAGTGAGTAGTATTAGCTAACATAATGAGCAATCTAGTTCTTCTAAGCATCCTCACTGTCGTGGGAATAAAGAAGGAATGGCATCGCATAGTCTCTGAGAAAATCCGAGCAGTTAAACAGAAACCACATCCCACAACTCCAGAAAAATACCCCTTTTATTTCAATAAACGCCAGTCGTCGTGCGAACGTCTGTTCTCCCGGGAGTCCAGTACTGCATCCAGAAGCTCCCTCGATTCCGATAACACCCTCCTTTACCGCCCATCCTATGTGTCGCGGACGGTAGATTCCTACTATCACCCTGTCGAAGTCTACCAGGCTAAGGTGCTGAAAGTCCCTCATCATGGGATCCACACGCCCCCAACAGCGGTATCTATACGCAGCATTCAGTGCACTCGAACGCGGAAGTCCGATCATCCGGCGCAAGCGAGCGTTATATCAGATCCTAGCAGTGTTGTAACAACGCCTTCGGATCCCCGACCGAAGAATAGCGCCGAGACTCCCAGGGCACAGTATCCAGATTCAGACTCAAGTCTCCATCCATCGCCGACAATAACTCTACCGCCACCTATTAAGTTACAGCCTTTACGGGGCCCGTGGAGCGACAGATGAGATGGAAGATGGGCGCCTCGTTGGCATTATTGGCTTCAACCTACACTTTATTTGCATTCGCCTTGGAAAGCGCCAATGATTTTTCTTCTTTTTTCTTTCTTGCTTCTGTAGTTCTAACAGCATATTTGCATATTTTTTTCCGTTTCTTACAGTATCTGTACAGCGCTTACATCAACTTTGCAACTACAGGGGAGCCCGGAAATGGGTTGGGTTACAATATCTTTAATAACACAGTCATTGACCTTGCTACTTTCATTTTGTTCCGGTTTGTCAATGTTCGTCGTGGTTATTTATTTAGACTTGTTATTGCCTAGCGCATAAAAAAGCTGCACTACAACTGCAGGGACAGAGAAAATACCCTTATCGTTGAGGTAAATATATATTAATTATTGCATGTCTATATACTCCGTAGAGATTGTACACTAGCCAGATGGAAGCTGGCGTTGACCGAATGCTGAGGTCAACGAAATACAACAACCTCCACCACAAAGCACAAAGCAAAGGAGCTGGGTGAACTTCATTCAGCCTTGGAAGCTTTGACTCTCTCCAAACCTTAGCTCCCGATTGGCCCCGCAATGACGCCGTCCAGACACCTGAACAGTCAACGCTTAGCTAGCTCCCGGGGCTAGCTTGGTAAGGACCCGGCCACAGTGGCCAGTGGCCTGATTCCCCGCTTGATTCCTCTGTCATCATTTCGACAAGAGATGTTGAAAGCAGTGTAGGAGGGGTAACCTCGCTGAAACCCCCCTTGTCATGGCGTTCTCCAGTCAGAAAGTCGGAAGGAGGGTGTATTCGCCGGGTTCTTCAACATCACTGATCAAGAAAGCAAATTCACAGATTCTTTGTCATGATTATAATCGAGCGCACTCAAAGGAATATGATTTTATGATTATTTTTTTTTCATTTTTCATTTTTCATTTTATTTTACAAACCAGTACAGTCGGCTACCCAAGCGGAGAGATACCAATAAATCTTTAAATATGAAGCCATAGATAGTCGGGCGCCCTCCATATAGATTGTAGAGAGCGTCCAGTGCGGCGTGCCAGCACGGAGTGTGGAGAGTGAGTCGCGAATAGCAGGGAAGCTCTCCAAAACTTGCTCAACAGCGACCAAGTTGCATGGCGACAAGGACATTGGATTCTGAATGCCATTGCCTAACAACCGTTGGTTAGCAAAATGGGTGGGATGACAATACTTTTTCCCTCTAAAAAGCCGAAGATATCACCACGAGAGCTAGCTGACAGGCCCTCCTGGAACTTTACAATTAGTTTGCATTGTCAGCCCAGCTATTTTCCTTGTCATTTTTCGAAAAGTCGACGACGGGGCATTGCAGTACGCAGTGTAGTGCCTGTGTGAATGCGCGATGTTACAGAAGAGAAGAGGGTCGGGTTCAGATGGCCAATGATGGAGGGTAACTAGTTGTTGTCTGATGGCCAGTATCCAGAGGCAGCAAGCATTCCGTGGAAGTTTGGCAAGTGACGGAAACAGAGACGAGAAGAAGTCCAACATATATCGGGGCGCTTTGCAAATGCATCTCGAAGCCAAATTTGCTCGAATGAATTGTTAATTGCTGGCGCTTGCAGTGATTCATTCCTTGGGAAACCGATATATTATTATTGCGCGCTGTCTTTCTCCTCAGGAAACCATGATGCTTGTTGTGCGGAGAAATCGAGCAGGCATCACTCTATGAATGGCCTTCGTACCGAGTGCCTCAGGGGTAGCATCATGGTTGCTTTTCAGTTCTCTTGTCGACGGGACTCCTGGGAGAAAGCTGCGAACAAGTGCAGGTAAAACCCTGCCAGTCGGGATTTCATGAGGGGGTTTGCGTCCATAAAGTGTGCGAGTATGGCCAAATAGGTCAAGACCCTGGCTCGACAATGTGCATCACAGATTCGCAAAAAGTGATGAAGTTGGGCCGGAGATGTGAACAACAATCAGCTAAGTGCAGTAGCGGCGAATGAGATTCCATGATTTGCTGGTCTGCGATAATCGTTCCAGCCTCGCGCCCCTCACCCTCGAACAACACGCTCAGAAAATCATCCGTGATTCGGGCGATGGCGTCCGCACCCTGCAATGCACAACCAACTTCCAAGACGCTTGCGCACAGCTTCACACTGCTGCCCGCCGTGATTCGACAGGTCGGAAAAGACTTCCGCGAGCACCTTTGCCAATCACATCTCCAGAGCCGGACTCGCATGCTTCAGGTCCTTGTCCCTTGTCCTGGTCTCGCCATGGTTCAAGGCCAGAAGGTGTCAGCGAGCAGACCGGATTTTATCGATTTTATCGATTCTATCCGCAATTCGGGCACGATACCGCAACCCCACCGACAAGGGCTGCTCTCTAGCGGCTGCTGCGGGCGGGGGTGGAAAAGCTTGATCTGGTGTGTCTGCGGGTTCGTTGCGATGAGGGGCAGCCAGGTCTCTCATATCATTCATCAATGACAATGAGTTTTGTTTCTTTCACGGACCATGGTGCCGGAGCACACATTTATCACGGCCAGCAGCGGCCGCAGCAAGCCACAATTGGCGGTAAGGCCTGTCGTGGAGAACGAATGCTGCTAGATCGGCATCACTCCCTGCAAGCAACTCGAATCAGAGCTTTCAACCAAAATTTCCACCTCGATGACGATTTATGGGCCGGCTTTCCATTCGACAGATGAGAGAGTGTTTTCATCTTGATTCCAGTATTTGACTTGCAGCAGCCGGCGCATACAGAATGCGAAAACAGCCCTTGTTGTGCGCATCTTGTATGACACATTTGTACTCCTTCGCGTTTCCTAGATGAATGCCCTTTCTCACCCCAAAGGAGCTCGGATCCCAGTCAACATCGTTGGTTTTAATTTGTCCTCCCTCTTCCCATAAACCAATCGTTTGATAAATCGTGAGGCGTCTCTAGTCAAGACAGCTTCTCTCATATATCTCTCTGGAGATGCTCCTCCTGCATATTCTGCATTACTCTTGCAAGATATCTTGAACTCCTACCTTCCTGCGGGATCTGACTGCCCCAGTAGACGGCTAAAGGGCACTCTGGGTATAGCAGACTGTTTGTTGCTCTGCAAAACTCAGCTGATGCGAATTCCTTTTGGGGCCCGGCCCGCACGATTTCTTTCCTACTGCCTTTTACGATATTGATTGAGCACATTACACAACCATGCTGCTGTCTTCTCTGATCTTGTTGTTTCTCTTTGCTCGCAAAGGGTTCGGATTGCGGGTTACAGAGGGTTCTCCGTGTGAATCGACCTGCCGCAGAACGTCCCCCAACACGACAGAAGCTATCGTCTGTCTAGATCACCAGTACAGCTCACCACCCGGAACCTATTTCGAAGAGTGCGTGAGTTGTGAATTACGAAGCACCTACTTCCGTTCACGTTCCTTCGAAACCTATGACACGGACGTTAAATGGGGACTATGTATGTCCAAGTCAGCCGTCGTAATCTCTGGAATACGGTCATCGCTAACGCTTTTACAGACAACCTTCGCTATGCCCTCTCAACTTGCGTATTTGATTTTCCAGTAAAGAATCCAGATTCCATGTCGAGCCCATGCCGGGTGACATGCGACCAACTTGGGGAAGCCATCAAGCTCCATCTGCTTTCCCCAACGCCTGAGAACATGCTTGATTTCTGCGGAATGGGCGTGTTCGACGACGGCGTCATAACTGAATGTGCTGCCTGTTATAACTTGACAGAAACTGAGAAATATTTGGGCAACTGTATGGCACTATCGCCCTTTTTATTCTCTAAAATAGACGCATCTTTTACTGACAAGTAGCAAACACCCAGTCGTCGAAGCGGTCCGAGAAGGTTGCCATGCACAACTACCCAACGGCGTACCTTTCATGCTCGATCCCGACAAGATCTTCGACACAGAACTTCTCCCAGCAAACACTGACATCCCCCAGCTCAAGGACGGGGAAACAAACAAAAAGAACGTGAAAAACCTCGTCCTCGTCATTGTCCTACCTATTATAGGATTCCTCTTATTACTGGGATGCGCATGCGGCGCCTGTGTATTCTGTGTCCACCGTCGCCGACGCAAAGCCAAGAGAAAGCACGAACCGACATATCTGCATGAGCGATGGAACGACACGGGCATAATGTCACCAGTGCGCAATCACCTGCGTAGAAGTTGGGGAGAGCCATCCCCTTACCAACCCGAATTCACCGGACCGTACGCGGAATATCCGAACCAAACCTATACAAACACCGCTGCCGACACCCCGCAAGACATCAAATATCCGCCAGAGACGTATGCAATGGAATCGACGTCGCAGCAATTTGCAACAGTGTCACCCAAGTCAGACATGTCAACGCCCAAATTATTCCCCGCCCCTCCGCCTCGCAAATCGATGAATGACTGATTTGTTTCTCAAAGCAAAGATGAAAAAACGAAAAGAAAGAAAATATAAAAGTGAAGAAGAATAACTATCTTGTCTTTCATGTGGCGTTTTTTTGGTATATTAGGTGCAAGAAGAACGAGCTTTCTTCACCCACCCCTCCCGATCGCTCAGGCGGGTGAATTGCTTCCCAATGGCGCTTCAAATATCCTCCCAGTCATTGTCTGGACGTTTCCGGCTTTGTTTTCTCTTGGTGTTAACGGTCTTCTAGTTTTGTTGTCTATGTATGCCGAACGTTACATGTCTCGAACAGAGATCTGCTGGCTGGGTTTCTTTTTCTTCCTATCAATGGAAATGCCAGCCGTCTAGTCTGAGTTTTATACCCCAACTATTGTATACTTGTAGTTTATCTTGCCCTGATTTCCCCAAAACTGCGAACTGTTTTTATAATCCCCTATCCACCTTCGTAATCCGATCCTTTGATCATTTTCCTCTCTATCTTCGCAATCTGTTGATTCAGCCCTACGGATCGGATCCCAACTGGCTTTAGATCCTCACTCTATATCCGCCAGGGGGAACTGCGGCTTGTGTTCAAGTACATATGGATGTTGTGCGCCTGTTCGACTATCACACCATTCCGTATGATGTTATACAAATGCAAATATGCTTATATCTGCTATTTGCCTTATGAATTATCTGAATATTAAACCCATCTTATTTGAAAATGCTCACATGTCAGGTTTTCCGAGCTTCTTCCCCCTTCGCAAACCCGCTTATCACGTAGCCGGACATGGTCTGGAGGATGAACTGAAGCTACGTAGAGTAAGCAAATGAAATGATCTGCAGGGACAAACCTCCGGATTCAGGGGCAAATCTTGATAATTCAGATGGCGGCGGTGATAATCGAGCGCTTATTTTCAGCAGACAGCAGGCACGCTAACTTAGGCGCGTTCTAGATAGGCAATTCATGCGCATCATTTCGTATTGTGTACAACGTCCGGTTTGAAGAAATAAAACGAAACGTGGTCAATGCAAAAAATAAGACTGGGGTTACTCGAGTTCAAATATCTCAGGTAACTAGGTAATCTTTCAGGCAGTGATGTGCGCGGGAGATTTTAATCTTTCGTTAAACATGCGGGGGAGCTTGGGCCAAGCCGGCGATCCTACTTAACCGCCAAGGCATAAAACAACTGAGCTGCTGGACAACACCCACCGTCCTCGCTGTCTGTATCGCCCCTGATAACTCCCTCAATATACAGCCGCAAGCTAAACCTACCTTCGAGAACGGAGCAGTGGCCTATCTCAAACCATGGCATCTATATCTCCCGAGCAACTGAAAGTACTCGAACAAACCCGCCAGCGCCTCGTCCAACTAACCCAATCACTTGCCTCGCTCATCAACAACATAAACCAAAGCGATCCCCTCCCGTCCTGGTAAGCAATGCGCCGGCCAGCCATGATTATTTGGAAGAGCTAACAGCATCCCCCGCCCCCACCTATTCACCGACCAGGTCATCTCTCCAATCCCAGGCTACCATCATCTCCAATAACCTTCTCAACGTCTCCGAACAACTTACAGACCACCATGACCTCCTCTCATCCCTCGTTGCATACCCTACCCCTCAATTCCCCGGCCGGACTGAAGCTGCCATGCTCTCACAATTGCTGCGCACCAAGCTCGAGCCCCGCGTGGAGGATTGGGTCTCCCAGGGACTCTCCATGGGCAACGCGGACGCGGCTAGAGGTAGGACGGGATTGACAGAGGAGCAGCTGGCAGAGCTGTGGCAATGGGCCCCTGTCGAGGCGAATATGGAGGCTAGAAGGCGAAATTGGGGCGGTGATTATACGTTGGAAGAAAAGGAGATGGGGGTTAAGAATGTCGTGACCGGGTTGAGGAGGAGGTTGGACGAGGAGGACAGTGGGAGTGAGAGTGGGAGTGGAGACGAGGACGAGAGCGGGGAAGGGGAGGAGGGAGCCGGGGATGGGAGTGGGAGTGGGATGGAGGTTGTGGGAGTGCATAGGAGACCTGGGGGCAGCGGAGTGCAGTTTGATATTTCGAGGGAGGGAGGACACGTACCGCCTACGCCGATGTCGCCAGCACTACCGTTGCAAGACGTGTTTAGGTTCATGATGACAGGGGCAGCCCCGAGGGGCCGTTGATACGGTCGATGCAGAAGAGAAGTAAATATGCAATTTTCATATCTTCGTTCTGGCGGAATCACGGACATGGGAATTTGGTGTATCACACTTCGGATTTCAGACATCGGAAATGTAGCTACTACATGCAGCGGACCTCGTCATCTACGAACTTATTGGCCACATTTACGGCATTATGCTACGGATAAATTCACTTTGTCAATCATAGCCCTCTAGAGCTGCTTATTTAACTTGGTTTGATATTAATAATTATAGAAAATCATGTCCCGAATAGGAAGAAGCATAGCAAAATTCAGATACAGAATAAGAATTTCGTAACATATTTATCCCCTCCGCCTCGTCGTTGGGCCCTTTCCAGAAGGGCTTGGAGAGACGCCGGAACTTTTTGCAACAGGGATCTGCACTTCTGCCATGCGCTGAAGCTTCTTGCCCTGTGATTTCTTCGCTGGGGTGGTAGCTGGCGCGTTCCAGTAGTACAGCATCTGTAAGCCCATGATCACATTAAGAGCAAATCCAGCTATGAAGCCGTAGAGGAGCAGTTTATCGTCCACTTCCTGGATGGTGGTGAAGATGCGCATCATGGAGCCGAGGAGGTAATTGAACACCTAAAGCAGGAAATATATTAGTAATAGTGACATGACTATGAAAGGATGATAATCATGAACGGAGGATGAAAGGAGGTCCATGAAAGGTACGGAGCGGGATATGGTTCACGGACCGCGAAGGCGCTCAATTGCCCAGTGCTCCCTTCCTTCCACACGGTCAGAATCTGCGGCACTTTACTCGCGAGCCCCAGTACTCCCGCGCCAGCCTGCAAATAACCCATTGTCGCCTGGTCTATAAGCGTGTCACCGCTGAACAAAAGCGCATAGACCATGCTTGCAACGGCCGCAACAAACGCGCCAGCAGCCGGTGCTTGGCCAGAAAACACAAGCACTAGGACACCAACCACAACATCCTGTGCAGCAATGAGCGCAGACTCGCCATACGTGCTGAAAGGGAATTTCTGACGCGCATTGTACGCGAGGGTAATCAGAAGGCTCGTGGTCTCGAGGGCGTAGGAGGTAAACGATACACCCGCGGAGGAGCGGGAGGAGAGAAGCTTCAAGATCTGTGGAACCTTGACGATTGCACTGAAAGTGACGATTGCCACGCCGAGGACTTTGGAAATCGCCAGAGGAAGACAGGCCGGGTCTGCTGTCACGTCGAGGGAGCGGATGAGGGTTGAGTGGCAGTGTTCGCCGAGGAGAGAGAACAGAGCATCATCGATAGGTTCGGGAAGGGCGGAGGTGATGGGTTTAAGGTACGGATGTAATGGGTTGAGTAGGTTGGTTTGGACAATTTGCTGGAAAGACTCCATGGCTGCCCCTCGAACTGTTTGTTGGGCTGAAAGCTGTTCTTATTGTTGTAGTTGACGTCTTCGTTGCGGTGTCGATTGTTTACAGTGCCTCGTCAAAAATATCCCGCTGCACAGCTGGCTATATAAGCTACCGGAAGTGGTTAGGCCTGACACGAACTAAAACTTGAAACGGTTTCTTATCCCCAACCATAGGTGGAGTACAGTCTGGAGAGACAGTTAAAACTATGAATGGAAGTTTTTATGAGCATATACTTTATATTTTTTGAATCCAGTCCTATTGTCTACTTCATTTTGCGCCCATCTACTTTATGACTTCTGGAGCAGGGAGAAGAGCAAAAGGGTCACGTGGATGCTGACTCATCTCACTCAGCCGGATCCAGGTCTGGAACCAAGAATTCCAAAAAAAAGAAGCGCCAAAACAAGAATTCTACAACAACGACTGCACTTCGGATAGAACACATTCCCATGCGGATGGCGAGGTCTCTGTTGGCACAGGCTGCTTAAGTGCAACCTGAATTGGCTATGGCCTCACCGTTGTTATTCGTCCGCCCCGTCAGGGCTCCGGACGCTGCCGCTCTTTGCTCCCGCTGCTTCACCCTCCTAGCGTTGCGGCCAGAGGGGTTCTTGCGGAGAGGCTTCTCCGCGAGTAGGATCTTGCAAAATGGGGAATCTCGAGCTTCAACAATGCCCAGGATCCTGAGGAAAGCGTACTTCTCTTCCAATGGGTTACCGGCCAGTCATTTGTCGAGAATTGGCGTGGTCGAGTGGTTGAGACGAGGGTCGCAACATGCTAATCGATCGCCTCTTTTCCACTCCGCAGCGCCCACAGTTGATGCTCAATCGTCAAGTGTTGCCCCAATTGGGACAAAAATCAATCAATCACCTCCTGGTTCCACTGAGGAACTCCCCCATCGAAGACGGCAACGGTTAAAGGCTGAACAAGAAGCTAAAACTCCTAACTACGACATCCGCCCCGATGCCTCCTCCCGCCTTTCCACTTTATCATCCTCTCTCCCGAAAACTTCCCTGCGGGGGACAATGGCAGCGTACCTCGCTCTTACAAAACCTCATTTATCCTTCCTCGTTGTTCTTACCGCTACCACTGCCTACGGTCTCTACCCAATCCCGACACTCCTTGCCCTAGACCCCTCAGTAACACCTCTCCCGGCACTGTCCACTTCTACTCTAACCTTTATCTACCTTACAATCGGCACATTCCTCGCATCCGGAAGCGCCAACACCCTCAACATGTTCTTTGAGCCACAACACGACGCACGCATGTCACGTACTCGTAACAGACCCCTCGTTCGCAAACTCCTCTCCCCAAGAGCAGCCCTGATCTTTGCCGCCGTCACCGGCACTGTGGGTGTCACTGCCCTATACATGGGCACAAATCCAACTGTCGCCGCACTAGGTGCTTTCAATCTTTTCCTATATGCATTTGTCTACACTCCCCTCAAACGTATTTCCGTGATAAACACCTGGGTTGGAGCAATCGTCGGCGGAATCCCGCCTCTAATGGGCTGGGCCGCTGCTGCCGGCCAAACTGCTACAACGGGACATGACGGCTGGCGCGATCTTCTCTTCGGCCCTGACAGCCCTGGCGGCTGGCTCATGGCCGCTATCTTATTCGCGTGGCAGTTCCCGCACTTCAATTCCCTCTCCCACACTATCCGAGAGGAATACAAAAATGCGGGCTATAGAATGCTCGCGTGGACAAATCCCGCGCGCAACGGCCGTGTCGCACTTCGTTACTCGATCCTCATGTTTCCACTATGCGCTGGCCTGTGGTGGTTCGGAGTGGTTGATCGAGGCTTCCTAGTCGGGGGAACACTAATCAATTGCTGGCTAGCCAAGGAAGCATATCGATTCTGGAAGCTTCAGGGAGCAGCTGGTAGCTCGAGAGGGTTATTCTGGGCTAGTGTATGGCATCTTCCACTGCTGATGGTGGGGACGCTGGTCACTAAGAAGGGCATTTGGGATGGGGTCTGGAGTCGTATCTTTGGCGAGGAGGTAGAAGATGAGGAGGACGAGGAGTATGAGGAGGACGCGATGAAAGAGGAAGCTAGTAAAGTACCCGCGAACGCATTTTTACCCACCAAACCCATAGCGTGACGAGGTTTATTTTCTCATTCTAGGGAAATCTGGGAAGGACAGCATTGTACACTTATGTATATGTATATACCATACCAATCTTGGCTTCGGCGCAATAATTTAATCGGCAGGAGATTTCTCCACTGGCTCAACTGAAAGGAAGCTTCCAAATGTGTTATAATCCATTTAACCAGGGAGATATATTAGAAAGCTGCGCCTGGGCCTCCCAGCGAGCGGCCAAAATATTTCCACCCAGATCAGTGTTATCCCCCACCGAAATATGGTTCCTAGAACGCTAACCTTTTGTATGCCAGAAGCCGGAAAGGATTGTTCTATTGACGCACTCTGAACCACAATCCATTCAGTCGACCTGAAACTGTAGTTTGCCCAGGAATCTCGCGTTATCAAGCTGGCTCCAGCCCCATTTGAGGGTGAGGTTAGATCTAATGCTGACTAAGGCGGCTCTGTCTCGGTCGGTGCCTTGAGCATCACAATGACGCTAATAGTTGAGAAGTCCAGGATGATGATATCTTGGTTTTTCAATGGGTTTGTATCTGGTTGTGTCAAAAGCATTTTGTCGACGTACTGGATTGGCTTGTTATAATTTCTCCATTCTCCTAGTGCCTACGGCGTAGCCAAACAGCATATCATTTCCTGACCTCGATTCTCACTTCTCACCATCTAGTAACACGCGTTACTTTCCAGGTACCGTCTGCACCTCAGAACAATTAAAGTCCCTGTGCAACCTTCCTAGTTTAATATTTAACTTAATTCGAATTAGTGTTGATTTATACTCGCCAGTCACCTTCGCATGAGTGTGCTTCCTGAGTGCTTTTACGTATACTATGGCGCCCCCACTGGAATTAACAGAAGCTACTCACACTCGAGTTTGGCAAGCTGGAGAACGGACCCAAGAGCTGGGCCTATCGGAAAATCGAGTGATAGGCAATCAGGTAGTATTTCGTGTCAAAAATGTTCGACAACAGCCAAATACACCATCGAGACAGAAAGCCATTAAATCTGCAGAGCCAACCTTCCATCCCCGCAGACCCCACCGGAAGTCGAGAACTGGCTGCTCGAATTGCAAGAAGCGAAAGATTAAGGTAAGGTTTACTCTGATTCCTATTCTTTGTATTTACTACGTCATACAAGTCCATTCCCATGTACAGTACATGCGTGGATATTCCTTTCATGACATGCACCTTGCGGAGTTGAGACTCGATATATCTGTCTGACGGCAATCGGTCCCTGGAATGCAGTGTGATGAGACCAAGCCAGGCTGCGGAAAATGTGACGCCTATGGCATATCCTGTGACTATTTGGCAGTACAATCCCGACCAAGGCCTAACGCTGAGTTCTCGTTCGCGGGCAAATGTTCTAAATCTCCCGAGATTGATAATTCCGCATTTTCCTTCGCATTAACCGATCTTGCGGATAAAATAGATTCAGCACTGCGGCTTGCCCCTAATATTGAAGATGACCTCAAGACCATCGCACCAAAGCCGGCTAATCGTGATTCTGCTGAAGCTCTCCATCACTTTTTGGTGCTATCCTCGGAAGATAATGCACTTAGCGACACCGGCAAAGATGTGACAAACGGGGCAATGTTGCGTATTGCATTTCAGGTACGAATACCGTAAACCTTCGTTGCCTGTTCAAGAGTAATCAAAATGGTACTAACATTTACTTTTCGTAGATTCCATATCTCATGCATGCGATCCTGGGGACTGCTTCATCTAGCAACAGACGGCTGCTGCCTTGGAAACGATCACTCAAAATAGCCGAAAGTTATCATTGGCAACGTGCTATCAAGTTATATCAACAAGAGCTATCTACTCCGATTGGTGTGCATAATATGGATGGCCTCATGTCAACTTGTATGCTCTTAGGCGTTCTTTCTTTCTCGGCTGAGGAGTACAAACCTGAGAACTCCTGGCTTTTTTCCTCCGACCCCAAAGCCTTAAATTGGCTTCTCCTCCAATCTGGACTTAGACACCTTCTTAAATTCACGGCCCCCTATTTACCTCACAGCATTTGGTTCGATGTTTTCATGGAATCCAATGACCCCATATTTGACGACCATCGACCTGGTGCCGAAGGCCTCCATCCGGGTCTGGCTGAGCTATGCGAAATCGACGAAACAACAACTGAGGAAACAAATCCCTATCATTGGCCCCTTCGAATGCTTAGTCCGTTGCTTGCGCTGGAACCCACTAGGAAAAATTTCACGAAAATTACAGCATTCATGGGAAGGCTGCTACCCGATTATACTTCGTTACTAGAAAAGAAGGATCCTAGGGCCGTTCTCATCTTGGGCTACTGGCTGGCAAAGAAGTGCCAAGAAAATCACTGGTGGATGCACCCAAGAGTCCACGCGGAATGCATCGCTATATGCATGTTCCTAGAAAACAGTCCGGACCCTCGAATCCTCAAGCTGCTAGAATACCCAGCTGAACACTGTGGATACCTTCTGAAACATGTCCGAGAACAAGCGATTTTTGAAGCCAATATCGACTTTCTCTGCCTCTTCTGAGAGGATACACATATAAATGTCGTGGTTCCTCCACTATCCTCGCCAAAAATACCCGTTGACCTCCCTTTGAGCCCTCCGTCGCATATCATATAATACCGCTGGGCTCATCGCGGACAATTTTAGGAATTTGCATTTCCTGGGTTTTCCCAAACCCCGCCTCCTGTGCTCAGCAACCAGCTCGAGCGACTATGAAAGGCTCAGGATCCATTGTTTGTAAGTCAACTTTCAGATCAACATTTCTATAACCCCTGACAATTTCTGATGATATCATATTCCCTTTTAGTATCGCTATCTATTGAAATTGATTGGTAGTTTATTTGGTCTTTTAATTATTGAATATGGTTGCTTATTCTCGACTGCTTGATTTATTTATGCCCTTTTATACTTGCTCAATGATTAATTCAACGAAGATTACCGGGGATGGAACATGATATTGTGGACACGGGAAATCCCAGGACCTAGTTATGCTTTTACGCGCAATTCATTTTGGAGTATCTCTCTGTTTAACTTTGAATTGGGATCATTTTTTGGAACATGTTTACGGTGAACTTTTATTTTACTATATAAGTGAGTATATAAAACAACCATAGAACTCCGTGCCTTCCGAAAAATAAATATGACAGCAAGTACGGTGAACAACAAGCAAGATCGCGCCCACATTAGGGTTCAATGCAAGCACGGCGCGAGCCACATCATCAGGCATAAGTGAGTATAACCTCAAGAATAACCTTCGAATTTCCCTGTTGACGCACTAACTCACGTACAGTACAAGCAGTGCATACCGTTTTGAACAAGCATAATGGACAGCGCCGAACAGGCTGCAGCAGCTTGTGGGAGGTGGATGCGATTGATTGAACGAAGAGGACCAAGAAGTAAAACAAATGCCAACAAAGAGCAAAAAAAAAAAAGCGGCAACTGAGCAAAGGCAAAAGCAGTGGTGCAATAGACGCTTTTAGTGAAGATTTAAGACACTTTATTTTGCCTATCTTTCTTTCTTTCCCTTTTTTTTCTTCTTCCTTTTGTGATACTTGGGATGAACAACAAAACGCGAAATAAACAGAGCGAAGGAAAGTCGTCACGAACATAACTCGTCAAAATTAAGCAAAATTCGCTGCGTAAAGCCATAGGAAGGGACATAACTTTCCACCGTCGTCAAGAGAAGTCAAGGAAATTCATCAGCATATGAAAAACAACAATAAAAGAAATCCCGTTATTTATGATTATTATATCTCGGTTTCGAAATCACCCATTCCTCCCAGAGCTTCCTCTGCCGGTACTCCACATTGATTCCATTATCTTCAAGCTCATCGGCAGATATCGACATCAGCGGTGTTGTCCACTGTGAAAAGGGTGATATCAAAGAGATAGCCGTATCAGGCGAAAGTTCGATTTGATTTGCTCTAGGTCCATTGTCACCATTATGCGAGCTCAAACCGTCCGATTCATCACCGATGCTCTCATAGTCGTCGTTGTCAGCGTTGGCGTCTGCATCATACCTGTCAAATAAGTCATCATCCTCGCTGTCAGAGTTGGGAAATGACTGGATATCTGATATATCGGCGCTGGTAGCCCACTTCTCGTCGAAAGCATTCGAATAATCGATCCGTCGCAGGCTGACCCACTCCAAATTATCCATCTCCTCGCGCAACATGGAAAGGACATCTTTCCACATGCTTCCTTCTTTGAGGAGAACGTCTCGTAAACGGAGTCCGCGGAGCGTTCGGCGGTGGCGGCGGGCGAAGTCGATAATTTCTTCCGCATCCAGGCGCCAGGCTTGGATGCCGAATGCGCGCAGCCTCTCCCAGTGTACGTTGTGGAAGATATCTTCGAGTTGGAGATCAAGCGGTATCCGCGATGGGAAACCTAAATGCACAGCTTCCATATTCTTGGCTGCCATGAATAAAGTATGGAATACTTCTGATAACTCCCTCATCTCTGCATTAACGTATCTTATCGCATCAAAGTGGATTTCCAAACAAGTCAGCTTGACGGCAAGCGCGGAAACGGTGTCGATTGGGGCTCGTTTTAACGTGAGAGCTGCTTGGGGGTTGATCTGGGGACCGGAGAATCGGTTAACAGGGGGCTGAGATTCGAGAAGAGCAATTGCGAGAGTCTGCGCAGCGTGGGAGCATGCCGGTTTCCAATCTAGTGACACTAATGGATCAAGCGGATTATCATGTCGCTCGATGAATTGTAAAAGCTCCCGCTCCGTGTCATCCTGCACCTTCAAAATCTTTATATGTTGAAGCGATTTGAACGCCTGCATCGCCCGTTTCAGGGAAGCGAAATCTTCACCCGAGCTGACTAGACGTTTCTGCTCTTCTAGTCGGCGATGATGTTCGGCAATATTCAATTTACTGGAATCCGCCGTTAAGAAAAGTTCACTGAGCTTGTCTCGATCTAAAAATAAAACCGAAGAGCAGAAAGGGAGATAGATGCGTTAGACACACCATGTCTGAAAAAGAAATTGGAAAAGAATGGGGGGAGCAAGGAAGCAGAACAGGGGAGATTAGGAATTGAGAACAACCTTCAACATAAAACGACCGAATGATATACGTGAAATTTCTCGAGTGCCTTGCCAAATGTGGGGAGCTCGACAACATATCCAATTTCCGAAATGCGCTTTCAGAAAACCGCACCACGACACGGCTAAATTTATAGGAGGCGCCTAGGTCTGCAAACCGTTTGCACACCTCTCTAAAGCGGTCGATGTCCGTCCTATAGTCTTCTTGGAAGCCATTCTTAGGGTCGTAAATGAGGGGTGTCGGCTCTGGCGGGCTGGGGCGCTTGAAACTCTCAATCGAGAGGTACGCACGACGGTCGACGCTGACACATTTCTCAGGATCCCGGGCCAAATGATCCAAGATCTCCCTTAACAATTCATTTGAGAGGCCCAAAATACCGCGTGGTTCGTCCATCGCTTGCCTTTGAGATGCCGATGTCGGCTTTTTTGCCGCTTCAAATTCTTGATCGACAAATTCCTCATGGAATAGCCGCAATCGCGGGGATAGAAACGAGAAAAAGGAAAAAAACCAACTGAGGATGAGAGTAGCCAGGTTGGCGAATTGTTTCGGCGAACGCTGGTAACGGAGGGGTAATTGAGGGGCTGGCGGCTGGGCGGTATCTTTGGGATAAATATCATAAGATATGTATATATATATATATCCATATATATATATATATATACTGTATTTGGGACACTTTCTGGAACCTAATAATAACTTTTTCGCTCAAATAAAGTCCGAGCGATCGGTCCAGTGTGGGGATAACACGGCGATAAGATCGTCGTCCAGTACAAAGGCGAAAGTCAAAAAAACATGGCGGGCTCAGGATAGGGATATAAAAAAGGGGCTTAAGCTTCAGCAGCCGTCAAAACTAGAAACAGAACTTGCTTTGGGAAAACGCTGCAGATCTGAACGGGCGAGAGAAGGGGGCCAAATGGCGGGCCCTGAAATGAGGCAGCAAACGGCCAGCAACTCGGGGGACTCCAGACGATAGCAGTGACAAATAAGCATGCCGCAGCTGATCAGAGCAAGTCCTTCACTTGCCCACAGGCGACTCGGTAGACACCAATATAATGCGCGGGCGCTTCCATCCCCGTCGTCATCGTCGAGTAGCAGGCAAAAACGTGTGTGCTGTGAGCAGGGCGTCCTGCCCTGCCCACGCCAATGAACAGCACGGCCCCTACACCATCCGGTCACATGACCGAAAATACACCAGCAGATCCTCCGCCAGCAGCGGCAGCATGCGGGCCGCGGTGAATCTAGAGAGACGAACCCGGGGGCCCTGGAGAGGGGAGGACGCCAGAGTCTGTGGCGCGGGTGTGGCAGGCGAATCGTTGGCGAGAGCGTCGTCGTGCTGGCCTTGACATGCTGCACGGTGCAGAGCTTGGTTCTCCTAGTTGACCCAGTAAAAACCCCCCTAACTGCCCTCCCTCTGCCCAGAGGCGGATGCACGACCCAATGCTGCAGAGTCCCTGCAACTCACCGAGCAACCCCGCTGGTACATTGGCCGCTGGTCCCAGGCGGCGAATCACCATGGCATATCAGCCGACGACATGGGGTGGCAGGATGCTGAAAGGGGGGTCGAGAACCACCGACGTGTTCTCGGTTGTGACATCGAGCAGTGTTGGGTTGGGGACGTGGGATGCTGGCCTTTTTGGCTGCGACATCTGAGATATATACCCAATTTCGTCCTAGCAGCCTTCCTCTCGCCTGAAGATTCAAGGTAGGATTGGGCAACCATCGCAGACCGCGAGTTTTCACGGTCATTATCATGGACCACCGCCTGCCGTGTCGTCAATCGTGAACTCCAGACTTCCATTCTATATCGCCTAGTTTACATACATACTACATGTACTACACATGTATGTGCATAACATCTCCCCATGACAAGCATGTGCAATTTTGTGGAGGAGTGGGTAAGTGCATATTGTGCTGTACACCTCTATACCAGGCCCCGGTTGATTGATACTCTGATTTACTATTTTGGTGCTTCTATTTATTTCCCTTGCTCTTCCGAAATACCACTCCACCACGATTCAATCAGGCACAGGACGGTATGGACTGGTCATATTTCCATCGCTGGTAGGACCGGCCGGAATGATGCATATATCTTGCAAGGTACGGACTGCACCGTTTCAGCAAACACCCCAAGACTGTCCACACCAGGCCGGCATCCATATGTAGGTACAGGACATGCATCAGCGCCCAGGATTTTGTTCCCCGAATTGTCATCAGTGATGCAAACGGACAGACTAGGTGCTTGGGGACAACAAATGGGGAACCCGAAGAAATCCAACTTTTCCTATGCCCTGGATGTGTCTAACTTCACACCCTTGGGCTCCGTTACTTCATGGACTGTCTATGTACACTGCATGTACTGTACTTTGTACGTGTCCTCGATCATCCGCTCCCGTAGCAGGTTGCAAATCGGACCAACTCGCCCTATTTTTATTCTAGGAATCTCACATACTAACCTCCCCCCGATGCCGTAAGTATGGGCATAATCAGCGGGGGGGAAAGAATGGAAGAAGGACAAAATTTCATGAACGTCCCGCTCTCTCTTTTTAGTGGAGCTGGAAACCTGTTGGTCCAGTCGTGCCCTTCTTTTAGCGCCCGGATGCCGCATCCTTGCTGGACTGCTGCATACAAGTCCGTCTACTCACATATTTTCTCTGCGAATTACGACATTCTTCAAATGGAAACGTCCATCGTCCCTTTTTGTTTTCTTTTTCCATTTCGCTGTTTTCCTCCTCTGCTTTCTAATTGTTCCTGCACCCTCCCTATCCCCTGCTGTGTTCAGCCCTCAATGGACGCAGCGGCCACGATGCCCCAGTAACATGCTGTTCTTTGCTTTTTCTTCAGCCCCTCGCTACGACGCCAAAAAACGTCGTGGTTTTGAATCAGGGATTTACTTTTACCAAACAATTCCGCTTTCCACTTTGATGATCGGTGGCAGTTGCTGGTAGTTGTCTAGGGAGCAAATACGGGGTAGTGATTCTACCAAAAAACTTCGCAAGCCCTCGTCGGGTATCTACACTGAACAGTACATGGAAACTAAACACAAGAAAAAAAGAAAAAAATTGTGGTTTTCCATGCAGCTAGGAAGGCCATTCAAGGTCTTGAAGCACCAGTGCCGACCCTTGCTTGTTTCGTTTCTATCAGGCCCAAATCCCCGTCAAACACTAAGCCCCCATTTCATAAGAATAAAAAACCGGGCTTCCCAATCTGCCGATTCCGTGACCATTTTTCAAATAGAGCTAGAGCATTATCTAAACGGGACAAAAGTTGACCGTTAGGTTGGGAAAAGGCGAGTCGGCTCATACTGCAGGGCAAATATAAATGAAACATTTCGGTTTATTGGCTGGTGATCTACTCACCCCATACACACCCTTAAAATAAGGGAAACAAAGGGAGAATCAACAATCAGTCGCTGTTGGAAGACAAATGGAGATTGCTGCATCTATATCCTCATAGATTTCCCTTAGCCAAGTTCATCTGGCGTCGGCGAATTTCTGTACTGCTTATCTTTGTCTCAAAATTCTCCACAGCCCCTCCTTGGCTTTCTCCTTCACTGGCATCCAAAACATCAACTTCGAAAACCTCGAGCTTCGACCACCCTTTCTTCTCGCGCTCGTCATTCACGGCTTTCCCGCCTGATCGAGTCTCCTTGGATACGACCAAAGCGCTTATAGCTTCGTCCGTGATAGTGGGACCGAATGGATCAGAAATCTGAACGAATTTGATATCCAGGTCCGATGACACCCGCACGCGAACATACTTGCCATTTGGACCAGGGTGGTGAACATGTTCAATTTTGGTGGTCGCGGCCGGGGTGGCATCTTGATTCGCAAGCGGTGAGGAGAAATCTATTACTGATTCCATAAATTCCCAAACACCCTGCCATCGCCCATCCCAACTTTCTAGGTATTCTGCATATTTTTTATTTACCAGCAGCTCGTCCCCAGTGATCCCAATGGTGATGGTCCTTTGAACCGGCTCAGACCCTGGCGGCACTGCATCAATGGCAAGGGCTGTCGCTGTGAGAAGGAGCTTGTGCCCTGCATGCAGATGGTCAAAAGTTCCGCCAACTGCAACGGAATAATGGTGTCGCGGATGAAGTTCAAGTTTCTCAAGGACCATTGGCTGCGGCTGTAACGCTGAGGCGCCGGGAAGCCTTCGAATGGTAGGGGCCAGATTTGGCAGTGCTCGTTTCTTCACTGTCGTGGTAAGTGCATTCAGGAGCATATCCCCATCTCTTGTCCCAAGAGAGAAAATGGTTCCCCAGGAACGACCAGAAGCTGCGAAATCGGTCAAATGGATAATTGGGCCCAAGCTAGCTCGTGAGCGATTTGCATAACCACCATCGTTATTGTCGTTGCCGTTCTCGCTATCGTCAAGGAAAAACACTCTTGCATCCACCCCGCCCGGCCCGTCCAATTCAACCGCTTGCGCAACACTCGTCACGCCAAGGAGCCTGTAGAAAGAAGCCAGCAGTTGTTGCAAATGCACGAACGACCTGCCTCGCGGCGCGGAATCCGGTGAAGCTAAGCCACGTGCGGTAATTGCGATATCCAACACCGCCTTACTACTAGTTCCTTTGATAGGACTGGAAAGTTCGGCAAGGATTGTTGACAATGCGGGGCTGTATGCAGCTTTCAAGGAAGAATATGAGGTTGAGGAGGAGCTAGGGAGTAAAAGCAATGCTTCATGGCGAATCTCCATGCCAGGCGCCATCTCGTCCAGAATTCAGACCTCTACAATATATCACAAGTTGATATAAAGTCGGCTCAATAAGATCTGAGAATTTTAGACGTGAACCAAAGGGAATAGAACGTGCCTTGGGAGGCCCGAGCGCCAGGTATTATTGTATTAATGAAGGACGAGAAATATGTAAATATACTGTATAATCATCGCGGACTGGCAAATTCACTTGAGCATGATTTGAATAAACCCTTCTTTTCCCTTTTTATATTGCTCTAAGTTTCTATAGTTAGTTTTATTCCGTCGGCGGGGGTGTCTCTTCGCCATAAAATGAGCCGAGGGAAAGGTAGGTTGAGTCACATGGTCACCCCTGCTGAGTCATGTTCGCCAAGCCAGTGCGGCTCCTTGTTGACGTCGAGCTCGCGATATCAAATCGCCGCCGACACTCTTTAGCCGGTGAATATGCCTCTGAATGGGCATCATCACCTCCATTGTCCTACAGGTAATGCACAGGATGCGCCCCCAACTAACCCGAGTGCCGCTGGTGGAGTGCTTCAGGCTTCACAAGTTCTAGGCTCTGTTGGTGCTCCCATTGCAAACTTGCGCGTCACCCCCTCCACAACCACATCCTCAGGTTCAGACCTCCTTTACTTCTCCAACGATCGCTCGACGGGCCCTAACAGCGGCAGCGATCAGGCTGATACTAGATTCGCCTGTCTCCCAGGCGTAGAGGCTGGAGATACCTCCCTACGCTCGACAACGTCAGCTTCCGCTATGGCGGAGCCCTCGCAGGCCTTCAATGGTGGCCCACGGCGGCAACAAACTTTCCCGCGACAGCCAGAGGAACTACACATCCCCGCAGCGGGCAACTCATTAGCCTCAAATGGTCCTCGACCAGGCCAAAATCAGTTTCCCTCCGCGTCTGACTATGGCGCGCCGTCAATAAATATCCAACAACCGTCCCAATTCCCCAGTGGTGCGGGTAATAACACGACCTCGCTTCCGGGAGCATTGCAGCCGGGACCTGGAAATCGACCAGGTCCTTCCAATACCACTGCTCCGCCATCCATACAGATGTTACCACATTTAGCCACCCAACCGCTCTCTCCAAACACGCCTACAAAATCCGGCCAATCGAGCCAACAACAGGCATTCTCTAGGTCCAGTCCGTCATCCGCGTTTGATCAGCAGAAATACAAACAAGTAGGGAGCACACCTGATAGTGGGAAGTACATGTCGCCGACTTCAGGCACTTATGCGGCACAGACTCCACAGGCGTCTTCTCCGTACTCGCCTCTAGGACTGGCTGATATCAGACCCCACATTGATTCTGCAATGTTGGAAGCGACAGGCAGTACTGTGGCAGGAGGCAATAGTGCAGATATCGCGTATCCCACAAACAGTAATTATATCGCTCCATGGGCGGTATACGCCCTTGATTGGTGTAAATGGCCTGCCCCGCCAGGAGGTTCATCATTCGGGAAAATCGCTCTAGGAAGCTATCTTGAAGACAGCCACAATTATGTATGTTCTGCACCTGTTCAGCACACAGCTTATCCTAGATAGTGTGCATTATTTTACGACTTTTCTGGACTCAACTAATTATTGTCACAGATTCAAATTTTAAGCGCACAGCGCGCTTCTTCAGATGTGCCGGAATCTCCTGATGGAAACCCCGGTTTGGAATTTATAAAGACCGCGGAGGCTACACATTCATACCCGGTGACCAGAATATTATGGGAACCTCCCTCGTCCCAAAAGCAATCAACCGATCTATTGGCTACCTCTGGCGATCATCTGCGCCTTTGGTCATTACCGACAGACTCCCACTCACAGTCCTATATGAGTAATTCTATCAACCGATCAAGCAAGTCGAGAAATCAACCTATACAAAAGCTTTCACCGCTCGCTCTTCTTTCCAACTCTAAATCGCCGGAACATACTGCTCCAATCACATCATTGGATTGGAATGTTGTGTCTCCAAGCTTAATCATCACTTCTAGCATCGACACTACATGTACTATATGGGACATTCCCACGCTAACGGCTAAAACTCAGCTAATTGCCCATGATAAAGAAGTCTACGATGTCCGATTCTGTGCCAACAGTGTTGATGTGTTTGTTAGTTGTGGTGCAGATGGCAGCGTTCGGATGTTTGACCTAAGAAGCCTGGAGCATAGCACGATTATCTATGAACCGTCCGAGAAAACTGAAAAGTGTAAGCCACCCTCGCTTTCAATGTTAAAAGCGTTCCATACTAACTTATTTCCAGTAACGAACTCAGGGAACCTTACGCCACCCTCTCACAACAACCCCTGGCCTCCGCCTCTACTAAGAATAGCCGGTAAGTGCCTTGCCCCTGAATAGGTCCACAGGCCGTGGCGCCAGAAAGAAGCTCCTAGAATTTACTAACCCACTCACCAGCGTCACCCCACGATGCCCATCTACTTGGCACCTTCTCCCAAGACTCCAACATAATCCGCATACTTGATGTCCGACAACCAGGCCAAGCCCTCCTCGAATTAAAGGGCCACGGAGGTCCCATAAACTGCATCGAATGGTCTCCCACTCGCCGTGGTACCATCGCCTCAGGCGCAGATGACTGCCTCGTTCTGGTCTGGGATCTTATCAATCAAAGCAATGCTGCAGCTTTCCCCCCGGCTCCACCTCCCCCAAATCATACTGGGTCATCCAATGGGCCCGCAACCGTTGAACGTGGCCCCGCTGCGGCGTGGCAATGCGATTATGAGGTTTCAAATATTAGCTGGGCGCCGCATGCGAGTGGCGGCATGTCTGGGGCTCCTGGGGTTGGCAGGGATTGGGTGGGGGTGTGTGGTGGCCGTGGGTTGTGGGGAGTGTCGATATGAAACTTCGGCTCCATCATTTACTTTCTTTCCCTTTTCTCCTCTGAAAAGTTAGAAGATGGACCACACGCTTTCTTGGATTTTCCGCGGCGTGAAGAATGCGGCTGTTGCGGGCGGTAGAAGATGAAGAAACATACGTATTGGCCCGGTTTGAACTGTCTTGTTTTTTGCTTCCCGTTTGGTCAACCTTATATATTTGGGATCACTCTGGACCCTCCCGCATTTCCCCCTTCTCCCTACTTTTGCCTTTTTCACATACATTATCTACCGTATACGTTTCAGGTTCAGATTGGGATTGGAAAACGGACGTTCGCGATGGACAACTAATGAATTACGAAAGCCTTTATTTATGTTTCCCTTTCTCACATTTCCTTCTTCTCTTCTGTTTGTTTGGCTCCCACATATAGCTTTTCATTGTTGGGTTTCACAATACAAGATTTCCGTTTCCTATTCCCATTTTTATTTTATATTTTAGTTGCTGCTCTTCTTTTGTTTTACTGAGCTCTAGATCTCCGCCGTCTAATAAATAGATACGAGCGTTTTGCGCCTTTTTCTTTCTGGCCTTCCGGCCCCGAAGTTTTCCGGTTGGGAAGTGGCTTTTCTATTTCAATTCTGTAGGAATTGGGAATAACAGATCTAAGTCGGAGAGAAAAAGCGCCTTGAATGATGTTGAACAGGAATGACGGTTAGAAGAAGCGCGCCAACAAATGAGAATGGGTTAACGTAGCGGCACCAGGCAGGAAAGGGATCAAGGAGATGAGGACAGAGATAAATAAAATTCCGGGCATCATATCAAGGCAGAAACAGAAATGAAACGCTAAAAACGCCGTGAAAATAACAATGCAAGAAGCCAAAGCGTCATACATCTATGTGTTGTACATATATTCGGCATAGGTATCTCTCTATATTTACACAATCGAAAACAGGAAAAAGAAAATTAACAAAAAAAAAGCTACAGCCCAGCTACCAAGAGCCGCCCCTCCAGCCACCTTGAAAACCGAACAGCAGGCACATCCACGCCCCGCCAGAATATATCCGCCACCCAAATGGACACAGGCAAACAAATCAGCCACCCAATCGCAAATCCAAAACAATACTGCGCATCCGTTTCCTTGCCCGTGAGCGCCCATATATTCGGCATCAGCGAGTACCCCAAAGAGTGCAAAATGGGTCCATGCACGATGTAGAACGCGTACGAGATGCGGCCTAGGTACTGTGCCAGCGCATTCGTGAAGAGCTTTTGCAAGTCTGCGGAGCGGTTTATGCTACAGACGATTATTATGGAGCCGAGTGATTGGAGGAAGCGGTGCGGTTCCGGGTATGTGCGCGGGGTGAGGGTTGAGGCGAGGGTGCGATAGAAAGGGGTATGTTGCGGGGCGTTGTTGGGGGATGAGCCGATGAAGAGGCCTATGATGAAAATGGTGACCCAGAGGAGGCGGCGGTGGGATCGGTGGCGGGTGCAGCAGTTATCTGCTATGGGACCGGTACATTGGGCCATTTCGGTGACATTATCGTTGGCATCGTCGATGCGGTTGGGGTCAATGAGGTTGTAGTTGTTGTTGGTAGCATCGTGCAACGGTTCAAGTTCATGCGTGTTTTCCCGGCAGGTGGGAAGGGAGAGAGTAAGAGGAATTGGGGGAGGGGCTTCCCATACGCCCTGGATGATGTCCACCTCAGCCATAATCATGCCAGACAGGAATAGCACGACGTCCCATCGTCCCCATCGGATACAGAAACAGAGAACGCCAGACACAAGAGTTAGACGAATCCAAGTTCTGAATCGGGAAACGCTAAAAATGGTCAGGAAAAGGACCATTGAACATCGGAATTCGACCGGGATGGTCCACAGATGCGGATTGTAGAAATTATAAAAAAGCCCCCAGTTCCAGGGATCCATCAGATGGACTACAGTGAGGTAACAGTCCGCAACCTGGGCGATAAACGATGCCAAATAACGAGGGTGCTGTTCGTTGGTACCAAGGATAGTGTGGCCTTCATCACGAACCCAGGTCGAATAATGATATAATCCTAGGCGTACAGCGATAAACACGCAAATGATTCCCACAATGGAAGGGATGTAAAGGCGTAATCCACGCCTGAAGGTTGAAGAAGCGAGTGTGTGGAAGGCCTGCTCCCAGGAACGATTCCGGAGCAACTTAAGCGGCTTATAGGATAGCACATAGCCGGAAATGACGAAGAATATTGTCACCATGACATGGCCCGATATCAGCATGTGGATAATCGGCAACTGATGGACCCCCCAGTTATCCTCGCCAAACCCCCAACCCACCGCAGTTTTATTCGTGTATGTGAAGAGGAAATGAAAATTGAAGACCAGCAAACAAGCCCATCCTCGCAAGCCGTCGAGGGCAGCAATTTTATGTAACTTCTGCGGCGGCACATGGTGTTTGTTTGAGGGCGGCCCGACCAAATGTCGCAGGAAACTAGGGACAATGGGAAGATAGAAGCGATCGAGATAATACATCGACATCTCTATAGGGGACAACGAATCGGTGTCCGAGTGGGAATCAGACTTGAGATCGGAATCGGAATTGGAATTGGAATTGGAATCTTCCCAGTCGTCAGCGTGGCTCTCTTGGTTTTCGGCGGGGGCGGGCGTTGATGATAAGTTCAACGGCGAAGCGCGCTCGTTGCGAGGAGAGCACCGACATTTAAAGGTAGTAGCAGATTTTTCATAGCATGCTATAGGAAGAGAGCATTGGTTAACCATCTCGACAGAGCGGACATATATATCAGCCACGCTGACGACGCCGATAAATGCTCCGGTGGACTAGAAGGTCGAAAGGAGGGTGGGAGACCGGGGGTAGAGATACTCAGAGTCGACATCGGAAAGCTACACAGCAAAGACGCGAAGGGGAAGGTGATATGGACGTAGAGAACGGTGGTGTACCAAACTCAGTCTCTCTTCGAAAGAAAAGCGGGTTTCTGCCTCCCAAAACGAACGTTGTTTGCGGGCAAGTTGAAGGGATGTAGTGGTAGTAGTATAAAAAATATAAAGGTTGGTGGTCAGTTCACAACAGATGACGACGACGACGTCCATGGTTCGCTCACTAGCATAACTAAGCTTAACTGGGATTAGCTAAGCTTAACTAATCCTGGTTAAAACCACGCCCACATCAGCCCTATTATTCATGTTAATGTCCGAAGGCCCACCAGATAATGCGGGCAGTAGCGAGAGGGAATTGTTACTGAACACGAGAAAGCCATGTCTCGCAAACATAACCCGTATATACATATGCACCCGGTATAATAGCTGCGTTATCTAGAATTGCCGGCTTATTTTTAAACCCCAGGCATGGTCGAATTTCCCGAAATACGAGTTTCTACTGTATGTACTGTACATGTAGTTACGGGAGGCACGGGGGCATTTCGATTTCATAGATCACATTCGAGACCTTGAGAGGCACTTGAAACTCCGTGCAATTTGTGAAGCCCAAGGGTAAGGAAACCATTTCGCCTCTGTCACACGAAAATACCTAGGAAGGGGAGTATATGGGTGCTTTAAATTGCTTTCCACCACGGTACTTTAATCCTAGCAGCCAGGGGGAATATACAATATTTCATAGCAATGGAAAGTGGCTGGGAAGGTGGAATATAAACTTGTAATTATGTGAATATTTCGTGATGTAGGATTTATACAATGCTTTGCTGGGAGCCGCAGCCACAGCGCTCCCAAATTAAAGTGATGACTGCCCGTAATTAAGTTAACCCAAGCAAAAAAGGGCGGACTATGATGTCTATTTCTGGATCTAGGTATGTATTTATATTTATATTTATATCCGAAGGCTTGCGCGTTGCCTCCTGAGGCTCCCGATCACGTTATCTCGTGCCGATTGGATTTCGCTCCATCGCAGACTTCCCAAAGGGGAAATTCTCCAAGCGTTCTTGAACCTCAACTTTGGCTCAACCAACCAACCTCGCCTTTCCACGCAATACATCCGACGCCCACTGACCTCCCGCTCACCTTCTCGCGCCCTTTTCTTTCAGCTACGACTAACTGCCATCGTATCGATGCACTGTATGCCTTAGGACGGCCAGAGGTGGACCTGTGTCCCCATTAAATGTGCGGCTCTGCTCAGCCAGCCGTCCGCTGCCGTGATCATGGACTTGCGCACCATCATCAACAACGACGCCGCTGCTGCTGGTGTCCAGAGATCTTCCGCTGCGCAACCCCCGCCGCCTTCTCCTCAGCATCCCCAGGGCCACGAGCTGGATTCGCTTCACCCTACGAAGAAGCGCGATGATGTTTCGCCAGCTTCCTACCGAGCAACCCAGCAGCCTCAGCAAACCCCCGAGTTCCGCGCGAAACCACCACAACCTCCCCCCCTCCAACCCCCTCTACGCTCTCCGGGTGGATCTTCATCATATGGATCCGCTCACTCACCATATCAACATCCGTCGGCGTCTACATTGAGCAGCGGCGGCCCACAGGCTCAAAACGCGCACGCCGTGCCCCATGCCCTCCAGACTTACCACCCTGTTTCGCGCGATAACTTCCCCCCCAATTCCGCCGGTTCTGCCTACAACCAATCTACAGGACCACTGTCTTCTCCGTATACCCCCCAAGCTATGAGCGCGGGGACCCCGCAATCATATTTCTCACAACAACGCTCACAATCTGTTCATTCTATTCAAACTCCCACCTCCGCTCAGAGCTACTCTTATCCGCACCGTGAAAGCATTGGAGCTCCACAACAGCAGCCCATTCAGCAACCCCCACAGTCATTCTCACCTAATCAACAACGCTCCCACCCAGGGACCCCTCTCGGGCCCCCTTCAACGTCGTTTTCTCGCCCTTCGCCACATCAACCACGACCGCCGTCCGCTGGGTTTGATTCTCAACAGCAACGCTCCCTCTCCGGCTCCTGGGGTAGCCAAGACGTTCACTTACGGGATAGGAGAGATGCAGGATCCCCGATTGCGCAGACGGCAGTTTCGCGGCACGACTCAGGGCTAGGTGGCGAGCATCAGAGACGTTATTCAGTGGGAACCGAGGAGAGGGGTGTGAGTGTTAGCCCCCGAACTAAAGTGGCGAATATGAGTAGATTGAATGACAATGAACTTCATGATCAGACTCCTCAACCGTATCGAAAGGACGCCAATGACGCTGCATGGAAAAACAACAACAATAGTGCCGCTCATTTCTCTGGGCATCCACATGACGCCGGTGATACAATACCGTCACAATACCCTCCTCCTTCCACGCCGAGAACACCACAACCAGCGAGCACTAGTCGACCACCAACAACATCCCCGCCTGCCAAACGACTACGACAAAGTGAACCTCCCGCCTCGAATATGAGCGGCCAAAGCCAATTAGCGAAAGAAAATGGGCCTACTAACAGGTCTACGCTGTCTGCTGGCATTCCCAAGAAGAAACGACGGCGATATGATGAGCCTCCGATCTACGCTCGGAAAGCTCCCCGAACCAGCGGCAATCCTCCACCGATACCCACCGGTCATAATATCCCTCTTCCCTTCAACCGCGTTGTGGCGAAGCAAGAACGTCAGGCCGACAAAATTGTACCGAGAAATCGTTCCCTTCCACCGCCGCCGCAGCACTCAATTCCCGAGGTCCCAAACGGGGAAACCACGACAAATGGGAATCTTCCTCCCCGACCTCCGCCCGTAGACCAAACGGCTACCTCACTAGGTCCGTGGGAACCGTCCATTACTGGGATGATACCCCACGAGGAAGTCACAAAGTTGATCTGCGACTTCTTGTTCCAACAGGTTGTTATGAGAAGAGATATTGGAGCGGGGCCCGCTGGAGGATCAGCTGTAGGACAAGGCGCTGTTCTCGAAGTTGAAGCTAAGCTGGGCATGCTTGTTGACAGAAATCGTGGGGAACGTGTTCGGGTACCGGCTCTTACAGAGTGTATTCTTGCCAAAGATGATCCAAGTATACGAGTTGGGTTTGAAAGCTCAATGTCTTTGGTAAGGTCCCTTCTCCCTCGCCCACATACTACATTCAATGTTTATTTTGAAAAAGAAAGCACTAACCAAGCAATCACATGTAATTAGGCCCAACACCGAGCCCTAAACGACTTCCTCAACGACACTGTGAAAGCCTCAATATCTCAACCGGGTACCCGCATCCCATTAACCTACGCTCACAAAAAAGAACGAGATACGTTCTACGAAATCTCATCCTCCGCCCTCCCGCCTATAATCCAACACCATCTCAATCCCCGCCATAAGCCCAAAGTCCGCGTGACAACGGACCAGCGAACAGGTGCCGTACTAGCTCGCATCATCAAATGTCGGATCGCGGATCTAGATGTGTATAGCCCGAGAACTTGTCTTGATTGGCGAATAAGCGTGAACCTTGAAATGAACTACGAAGGCGATATTGGCCAGCTCAGTTTGCCGGATGAGCCGAGCTCATTGAGTGGGCCTGGGGCTGGGGCTCCACGAGGTGGTGCAAGAAGCAAAGATCGCATGAGTTACAGACATTTGGCTTATCAAATTGACTTGACGCAGGTTGCGACTTCAGAGGTATGTCATTTTGCATTTTATTATCTTTTTTGTTTTCCGCTTGCACATTAGGAAACTACTTTTCATTTTACTCTGTACTACTTTGCACATCGGACAATATTCTGTCTTAATTCTTATTTGCGTTGCACTCATAGTTCAGCACCCATCTTCCAACTAACTGCACTATATTCGCACTCCCATTTTCCCAGAATCCTTTCTCGCTATCCATGTCAATTATTTTTTCTATTCTCTCCCGCCAATAGCTAACTAATTTCCAAAGCCAATTCAGGACGGCTCCAATAATCCCCAGTCAGACTTCGAGCATGAACTCGAAATCGAGATCTCCTCCGCCGAAGTTCGCCGCCAGGGCGACTTAGCGCTTGCAGGGGATCCGAAAAACCAGTACGAGGAACTCATAAAAGGGTTTGTAGATAATATACGGGTGCTAGCGAGAGCGGTTCCGGGGCGTTAAAAAAAGATTTCATAAAATTGGGTTGGGGCTTTTCTCTGTTCATTCTTTTCCATCGAACTGTCTTATTTACATACAATTTAACTATCTACCTATCCTCCTACGCACCTACGTAGCTACCTATGTCCAAAGGCACCGTCCTCGGACAAAGAAAAACCTTTACTTCACTACTGGCACATCTCTCCTGCGTTTCCCTCTGATGGAAGAAATTTTCATCATATTTAATGCATCAATCATATATATATATATTTTTTAAGATTTCTATTTGCTAGTTGGGGTGTGTTTTGCTAGCCATCACGGATTTTCTTCGGTATGATTAGCCACTCTGCTCAATATCTAGCTCTCAAATGGCGTGTGAGATTTGTTTATATTTTTTTTCTTCTTCCCTTCTTTCCTTTCTCAATTGCTCGTCCCATTTCCCGCTTCTCACCGAAGTTCTAAGCGTTACTATTAATCATTATACTTCCCTTTTAATGCTCGCACTTTTTCTATCTTTCCTTCAATTGCAGATTTATATCCAGTATTGTCCCAGTGGCTTACCTACACCACCGATAAATATCCTTCACATTTAACCTTGTAGATGTCTACTTTTTACATTGCAATTATTTGTGATTGCTACACGCCCCCCGATACTCAAATGAATGGGAAAACATGCGATGGGAAAAGCAAAAGAAAAAAAGAAAAGAAAAATTCCAAGCAAGCTCAAGGAGTTGATTGAGCGAATAAATCAAACTCATGCTTCGATATGAAGCATACATGGAAATAATCCGTACAAATGATATCAGATAAAGTCATAAGATCCATAAGGGAAACGGGGCTAACTGTGAGAAATGAGAACGGAGTAAAGGAAGAGGGAATAGTGAAGTTAAAAAACGCGAAGAAGGCAAAGAGGAGAAGGGGGGGGGGGGGGTTCAGAAATCGAATAGAGTAAAGTAGAGGTGAGGTGAGGTGAAGAAGTGAAGAACAGAAGAGGGAAGAGGGAAGAGGGAAGAGAAAAGAGAAAAGAAGGAAAGGATAGAATGAAAAACAAACTTAAATGAAATCTTAAAAGAGTCAAAACAATGTGAGAATATTTGACAGCCAAAAAAACAAAGAAAAGAAAAGAAGGGAAGAGGAAGGAAGAGAGAGCCAAAAAATAAAATTAGAATCAAGAAACCCAGGAGGTGGATATAAAATCATCTGCATCATAACCTCAATCCCTAAACGCCTGTTAAAAAGCACTAAACATATATTTCCCTCCGTTTTGCTTCTACTTCATTTTTCATCTAAACCCCGCCACCCATAGGGGCGCTAGCCGTAGGCGTAGGCGTCGCCTGTGGCCCTCCACTGGTGGCAGCTGCATTTCCGTCCTCACCACCACCACCAGCCATCCCAGGTGTACTAGTAGTCGGTCTCCCGCCCCTCTCCCTCATCCGTCTCCCCTCCATTAATCCACGTAATCCCCTCTTCTGCAGCCCCACAACGCTGCTGATCTCACCCGTCCAAATCTCCCGCTCAGGCTTGCTTCGCCCGCGCTCATGACCAAGCATGTCATCATCCATATTATTCATATGGTCATTATGATGAGCAATATCATCCGCGCCCATCGATTCTGAGAAGCTGACGCTGGTATTTGTCGATGCGGACGTGGCCGTGCTTGCTGCGCTGCTGACTGAGTCGGCGCGGTTGCGGTTGCCGCCGGCTGTGTTTCCAGAGTTCAGATTTGTGTTGATGCGAAGGTTGGCGGGTCGCTGCGCGCTTGATGTGCGACGTTGGGAGGCTCCAGGTCCAACAACTCCTCCACCAATTGCACCCGACCGCGGCCCCGTTGTGTCTCCGGACTCTGTGTCTGAAGAATTTGAGTTGAGATTCAGCGTGCTCATTGGTTCTATGGCGGACTCGGCGGCGTTGGAGCGCGAATGTACGCCGTTTAGAACTTCAAGAGTTCCACCAGGCCCGCTGTCAAATCCTGTGCCACGGCCTCCGCCTGCTGCCATGGCAGCTGCATTGAAAACAGCTGCGGCATTGCGGCCGTCTAGCACTTGGTGAAGCCGTTCGACTGTGGCTTCAAGTAGGCCGTCGACCTGGTAGGGTCGTGCGAGCTGGAGGAGAGAGCAGAGGATTTGCGGGGTACAGAGCTGGGAGCCAGGAGGTGGGAGTGAGGAAGTATAGAGATATTGGACGAGAAGTTGGACGGTTAGATGGGTATGCGGAAGATATAAAGTTCTAGGGCGGGAGGTTGGTGTAAGGGAATGTGCACTCGGGATTTCTAGGTTGGGCAGGAGCGACGAGGCTGTCTTCTGGTTGGATGATGAACTACTGTGACCGACCAGAGTCGTCGCGGTAGAATAGTTGCTGCTGTTGCCCACTGAAGGTGTTATTGTGATGCTCGAATTTCGACTAGGATGAGACGAGGGCTGCTGGCGTAAGGTAGCTGAATCTGACATGTTCTCTTCCGAGGCTGTAGATTCACGGAGAAGTTGAATAAAATATGGGCCCCAACGACGAGCCAAAATATGTGAGTTAACTGGGATACGTTCGCCGCCAATGGTGAGCAACTCCATATCAGACAGCTCCCGAAGAGATAGGGCCATCCTGCCCAACTCTTCCGCTGCGGTAGACAATGGTCGACCTCCGGCGCCATGCTGGGAAATCTTTGCTTGGAAAGAAGCAGGTACCATAGGACTGCTTACAGACACATACCCCGAAGTCGGGGAGCTTCGTCGTGGATTCTCATACAGGCCGAACGCTTCGAGCTCCACAAAACAAATGTGCGAGAAATTGATGCGCCTGTGGTTGTAATCTTCAACTAAACTTCGCTTCCGATGCCCCAAAACGACAAATGTGCTTCGCCTACTCCACAGGACACCGCGATTCCAACTGCCATGTCCAAAAATGGCTCCTCCTGCGTCAATCCGGCCCCACGTAAGTGTTTTCAAATCCAGAGCCCACATTGCATATTCTTGTTTGGAAGATGTAAGATATGTACCGCTAACCACAAAATGGCCGTTAATAATGCCTCCATTGGGGAAGCGTAAGCCGGGGGGCGAAACTGTGCCATTCATTGGCTTCTCAATTAGCTTCCCGTCAGGTAAACGGAGCTGCAGATTTAATTTGACATCTAAGAAATTGTAATTTGAATATATCAAGAGCAGCGGGTCCGGCTTCTGGGCATCTGGCTTCGTCGGGTCCCTGAATCCTTCCACTTCAACCCCACCTCCAATATCGGAAGCTTTAACTCCGATCAAAGGTGTAGCAACACTGCGATAGGCTCCACAACTGCGATCAAGAGAGGTAGTGGAAGTCCATTTTAGGCTTCGCAGATTAAAAACATTTATTTCTTCAAAATAATGATTCGACGTATCCTGACCACCAACAACGATCATTTCCGCCCCTCCATATCCATCGATCTCCACGCCTAACGTCCCTTGGTGGGGATTGGATGAAGAGGGATTATGATGGAGAGCGGACAGGGGAGCATACGAGGAGCCGAAAGCAGCGCCGGAAGGCAGAATTGTTGCACAATGAGCATATCTCCCCCGAGGCGCGTTGGTGGTCGGAATAAAAACCCAGGTCCTACTAGGCACATCAAAAATATGTATATCTGACAAAAGTACGACCCCTTGCTGCGATTCTTGGCCTGGCTGTTGCGCATTTGCGTTTGGATTCGCGGGTGGCTGATTTGGAACAGCAACTTTCGCAGACATGCCGCCGTAGCAAACCAGTTTCGAATCGCCCAAAGCGCACACTGTGTGGAAATAACGTGGAGGCGGGATGTCCCCCGTCGTGTCTAGTTTGGTCCAGTGACGACGTACTAAATCCAATTCGTACATCTCATTGGTCAATAGCTCAGGCCTGCTTCTTGACTGCAACCGCCCCCCAAATACATATAATTTATCACCTAGAACGGTACTAGAAGGTCCCACAAGCGGGCGGGGCTCCCTACCTGTCGTTCGATGAACATTACATACCAGGCCAGACAAATTTGTCGGGCCTGAAGATGTATTTTGGCCATTTTGTTGATTTGACAGGGTCGGTTGGTTTCCAGTTGCAGTATTCAGTCCAGCATTTTGCTCCTGAAAAGAGTCATGTTGGCCCCCACTAGCGGTATTCGACGCCATCGTCTTAAGCGCGGTTGTAGTTGGCTCGCTCGGGGTATCAGGTGTTTTATTTGTAGACGACCGGACAAGCGGGGATTCAAAGGCTGTTTTCCCAGTTGGCGTCTCAATTGACGGTGGACTTTTCGGCACAGAGTTAGCAAGTCCGCCTTCAGAAAAGGGTAATGAGCTTTTCCGGTTAACTTTCTCCCTGGGCTCCTGATACACTAAAAACCTCTTCTCTAGCTGAAGATTTTGACTGAGACCAGGTTCTAACACAGCAGCAGGGACGGGTAAACTTGGGCGGCGAAACGGGTCCGGATCTGGTGCTTTGGGAGTAGTTGGAGTTGCAAGACGGAACTCGTCAGGGATCTTATTGCGTGGAATTCCCTCCGTTGGAGTTTTTGCGGAGCCCTTCGAAATAAATTTTCTCGAAGGCCAAGTTGTGGATATGGTAGTACTGCGGGCTTTGGAAGGGCGAAAGTATTTAATCACAGAGGCAAATCGTTTCGAGTTGTCCGGGGTAAGTGGTGGTAGTGGGGGTGCTTGAGGTGTCGACGAAGGCTCTGCAACCAAATTCGGGGGGATACTCCCTTCCGCTGGCTTGCTGGTTTCACGTCCCGATCCTGTTCCCGCCATTGTTAGCTAAAAGTTCTACAGATAAAAGGCTGCTTGGGTTTTTGGATTGCCAAGAGCTGGATGGAAAAAAAGAGGTCGGGTGCAAGGGAAGAAACAAATCCAGAGGCAGCGATAAGTCATATATGTATAAAACAAAAATACGAGTTGTCAAACATACGATTGTAGGGGTTTCGTCAGGTGTTCGTCTCTTCTTTGTCTAACAGGTATTCCCCTGGCACTACCATAACAGGTTGGCCCAGTGGGACTTGGGAAACAAGGGAGTAGGCGAGGGGTTGAAATTAATTCATCCAACAAGATTCGTGAATCCCGTTTGCAAGATTGTACAGGAATTTCGATATGGAGTGGAGAACAACCTGGAAGTGAGGACAGTGTATCAGATCCTTAAGCAGACGGAGGAAATTGAAATCACCTGGTGCGCTGACGGATAGATCGAGACGGGGGGGAAACAGGGTTGCACTGTGTCGTAAGGAGGGATCCTCAATTTCCAATAGTCTGCTCGATCCGCGAGCGTTTGCAAAAGGCCTGGGGAGTTGGAGTTGGGCAAAACCGCAGGACCCTGTCTAAGGCATGATGGAGACGACGGACAATCGGACTCGTGCCGGGGAATGATTGAGAACAGCGGAGCAACTGTCAATTGGCGCTACGTGTCTGAAGAGTGAGATCAGACGAGATGTCCGGCGTCAAAGTCGCACCCGCAGTGAGAGGGACGTTGTATGCGGCTGGGTGAGGTAAGCAGGGGAACAGGCGCCGATGCCTCTGATTGGCTGATTACAATTAGCTTCCCGCAACCGGACCGAAAGTTTAACCGAAGCTTCCCCGTGACTGGTTAGCTAAGCAGGGCCCCGCTTTCTTGGCGCTAACAGATATCATTTTGCGCGACAACTACATACATATACATGCACTGGAAGTTAACAGATATTGAAAGGGTGCTGTCTGTTTCTACGAATACCCTAACGTGGTGATGGCTCTGTTTCAAGGAAAGCTGTGTTGATTTGTTTGTTTCAAACCAATTCCAAAACGCTCTCAGTCCCAGGGTTGAATAAAGGCTCACTGCATGGAGTCTCACTCGACCTTGATATAACAAGAGCCAACAACCAACTTCGGGCAAAATGAAACAAAAACGCATCTCCTGTTCAGACCTGTCTCCCTCTTCATACAGCAAACATGGACTGAGTAGCTGAAGCTTGAAACACATTGTTGAAGAGAACAGGCAGCTAACTGTGCGATGTGCGGGAGTGGAGAAGGGCGACTTCCGAGTGACAAACGCAAGTACCAGTACCAGTACCAATTCATTAGACCAGTTTTCAGTTATGGGTGAGTGATCATTTTATTGCTTGATTATATCATTTATTATTTTGGTATCATTTTAAATTTCTTTCTGTTGTATCATGACTCGCTTGAAACAATAAAATAAAAACACATAAAACACGAGGAAAGAATACCAATACAACGCTCATACGTCATCAGGTTTATATAGAATATGACTTCTACCGTCTCCTCCCAAAGTTCGATCTCACTCCTTGAGAGTGGTGTATCTGAGGTATCTATGGAAATGGAAGAAGGCTGGTTAGCTTTCTGGCACTGATTGAGACAGGGACACGGAGCAATCAGAATCAAACTTACGGTTTAACAACTCTGACATCGCCAAACTTCTTGATGGCATCCTCAGTCTTGACAGTCGGGGGGATGATGACATCATCACCCTTGTTCCAGTTGATAGGGGTGTTCACACCGTTCTTATCAGTGGTCTGCAAGGCATCGATGACTCGCAGGACCTCCGCGGCATTCCGGCCAGTAGAGGCTGGGTAGCTGAAGATCAGTCTGATTTTCTTGTTGGGGTCGATGATGAAGACGGAACGGATAGTCATGGCCATTCCTGTGGGTCACTACGTCAGTTTACTGTTGCCGAGTGCCTCCCAACGTTTTATGGTGGGAAATGAGGGAAAAGATATATCAATTAATCCTCACCTTTCTCGTCGACATTGGTGGTGTCCTGGTAATCCAGCATATCATACAAGTATGAGATTTTGCGGTCGGCATCGGCGATGATGGGGAACTGCAGGTTCGATCCGGTCACCTCATCGATATCCTTGATCCAGTCATAGTGGGATTTGAGAGCGTTGGCGCTCTAAACAACATAAAAAGCGGGTTTCAGGTTAGCCAATCTCTCTCTCTCTTTTTTTTTTTCAAAGCTAGAAGGGCAAGGCCACGTACCAGTCCAATGAGTTTGACACCGCGAGCAGTGAACTCAGGCTCGAGCTTGGCGAAAGCTCCTAGCTCAGTGGTGCAGGTGGGAGTGAAATCATCCTATCAATTTGGAATAAATCAGCAAACTACCCCTTCTCTTCGACTAGGTCTCCCCTTTCCTCCCATCTCCTTCTATCGGACACGTACAGGGTGCGAGAAGAGGATGACGTATTTATCGCCAATGAATTCATGGAAGTCGATTTCACCCTTTGTGGTGACGGCCTTGAAGTTGGGTGCGGTTGACCCGAGCCGGAGACTGAGAAGACAAAAACGACGCCGTTAGACCTGAACATGACAGAAACTGGCACGAAGCAGAACCAGCCAAAGGCGCCTGGGGCACAGAAGGGTAAACTTACGGAGCAGCACGTTGTTCTTCAGCCATTGTGGATGTGAGTGAGATGAGGTTCTAGGATGATCAAAGGAGTAATTGAGTGATTGTCACTGGGCTATTTCTTTGTTGGTATATCAGCGGGAAGGTGATTTTACAATGGGAATGAGAATTGACGGATGATTTATGAAGAAGGAAGACTGAAGCGAAAAAAAGGATTACGAAAAAAAAGGTCTCCCGGATGATATAACAAGTCCTTCCCTTGGTTCCCCGCCTGCCCAGGTACCAGTGTACCACCATCCAAGGCCAACAAAGGAACGCTCACCCACGCACCTTCCAATTGCCCCTCCACCCCTCCATCCGCCGCGGCTTCCCAATCACGCAATCCGCCACCGCCTTTGCCGGCAGAACACTCTGATTGGCTGGTGCTCTCAGGCCTTTTCTCGGCACAGCCAAGCTATGATTACGTCATCTGCCCCAACCAATCACGTGTCTTCCTTTTGCCGGTTTTGGCCTTTGCGCTTGGCTGGATGTGGACTAGTGCAGCCCCATCTGCATCCGGCTTGGCTGCATATTTGCAGGCGCATCGATGTTACAATCGGACGATGATATCGCACCACTCAATCACTCAACTGCTCGGAAAGCTGCTGTTTTGAGTCCCTCCGGCCTCCGCCTTCCGCGACAGAACTGCGAAGAGCTGCTGAGAAATCATACGAGGGACAAGGATTGCTATTCCCATTAGTAACAGGATACGGGGTCTAACCTTGGGAGAAGTGTTGGAACTAATCTCGAGGAAAAACTATATCAACCTTAACAAAGCTAGAGACTAATCTGGGCCGGGGCGGGGTCGCGGGGGGCACTAAGTTGGATCTCGCAGTAGCTATGGACATAGTTCTCGCTTGCTCAGCATTGATTATTATAATATGAATTATTTTGATTGGCGTAAATATACTCAGCTATACCTAGGTATGTACTCATTGTCTACCGCGTGACGTGAAAATATATAATTTGTCATTCTCCCGGGGGAGAGGGGGCCTGTTCCATATCATATAGAGGGTTTATCCGGCTCTTTCGTCTTCGGTCATGATTTCCTGCGACAGAAGAAAGAAAACAAAAGTTCAATTAGTAAGTGATGATGATGATGTGAACAGTGGACCAGACCGAACGAAACTCTTAGATCATCCCTGTGATATATAAAGAGACGTGGGGGGTTGGGAAGCAACACAGCCCAGCAAACAAACTTACACTTGCGATCTTGCTTCGCGCCCTGATTTTCGGGCCGAAGAACACGAGCACCCAAGGCACAATCGTGAGTAATGAGCCCTATGTCATCGGTTGCCCAGGTATTAGTGTGACTATTCATATGAAGATCCGGGGAGGGGGTTTGCGCGTCGGCGAAGGCAAGCTATCGGCGGGGAAAACGACATACAATTCCACCTAGCAAGCTTGATGCCCCTGGATATCCGAGATTGACGAACAGAGCTCGCACCACGAGCGGGAATATCCCACCGAGAAGATTTCGACCTGTTCGGGGAAATATTCACTTAGCAACAAGCCCACGAGATGCGAAAATGAATACACTTAAATATAATTGGTTCCATATTCAATAGGGAAGCAACCCAGAGCGGGGAAAGAAATTGGAGCAGATCCATGATCCTTACAACACGATTGAGCCGCCAAAGCTGAGCTGGCATACCGATGGTACGTGTCCGCCAGATAATTAAAAACGGCCAGGTAGATCGAGAAGATCCCAATGGTCACGCAGACGATGGCAAAACAGGGAACGATCCAGTGTATCGAGGAGAAGGACGTCCATCCAAACCAGAACATCCCCACCGGCATCAGGATCGATTCAATGCATACGAAGTATAGACGGCCCTCGGGTGTGCTGGAGATTTTACCCAGGCGCCGCACATATTTCTCTTGCCAGATGCTGAGGAATGTGGCGAGTATGCCGCCGATGCAGATTGCTGGTGAGTTTAATTGTTAGAAGATTGGTGTAGCTGGATTTGGATGTGTGTCGCTTCTGAATTAGGTGAAGAGAGCAAAGGGGGGCGAATGGGGATAAATAAGGGGTGGTTGAAGAAATATGGAACGTACACGCAAAAACGGCCCCAGATTGTTGCAGGTTGAAGCCATGATTGTCTTGGAAAACAAGGGGGATGGCACCGAACTGAAGATATAATACCGCCCAGCTAAAGGAGACCCAGAGCGAAAAGAAGAATACCACGGGTTCGGTGAAAAGGAGGTCTGCAAAGCGTCATCTCATCAGTTACAGCCAAGCCTCAAAGCACACACACGCACAAATTTAGGGACGGGCGAGGCTAGGTATACAGAGAGCAGCAACAATTCTCGCACTTACGAAATGGTCGATACAGCGAGATCGTAACCATCTTAACGATACTCTCTCTCTCTTCATCAGATTTAACCTTCCATCTGATTCGCTGGCTCTGGACCACGCCCCCTCCCTCGATCGGCATATCAACACCAACATATCCCGCCTCTTCAAGCTTTTCATACCACTTATTCAACACCTGCGCCTTCCGACTCAGCAGCACATTGCCACGGGTTTCGCTAAAGAACATCATAACTGCCACGGTAACCACAGCAGACAGGATCGCTTGCATGTAATATACCCAGCGCCAGGAGATGTGGTGGACCATAAAACTGGAGATCATAGGGCCGAAGCCTGTGCCGAAGAGAACGGCTCCGGAGAATAAGGCCATTGGCGTATTCCTTTCTTCAGTCACGTAGATGTCGCTGAGGACACCGCCGATTATGGAGGAGTAGGTTGCTGGGAAGGGGGTTGTTAGTTCTGCATGCATATATGTATGTATATGCGCATGATTTATTACAAGGGGAATTGATTATAAACGTACAGCCTCCAACACCAAGGAAAAATCGAGAAAGTAACATGCCCGCAAAAGAATTCGTGACGGCGCAACCTAGTTGGGTTACTGGATACCATTTATATATAGAGTCAGCTACCCGTGTGCGCGTGCGGTGAATCTATTTCCAAGCTATAGCTATCCATCTGGGCCCAACTCACCAGAAAAGAGTATCCCACTCCCCACAAGCATCGGCCTCCGCCCATTGATTTCCGAAAAGGGCGCAAGCGCCATTGGCGAAATGGCGAATCCAAAACAGAACAGCGTGATCCCAAGATTGTACACTACGCCGCTTATGCCCCATTTCTCTGTGAGTATCTTTTCAGGCGGGCTATACATCCCTGCCGCCATGGCACTCAGAGTCGTAACAAGGCATGACAGCGCCGTGGTAACCCCCTTGCGTGAATTCCGCCATGTAAATGGGGAAATATATGGTCGCAGATCAGGTTGTTCGGGGGCTACTTGCTGTCCTGGGTTGGGGGATGAGATGCCCGTTGGTTGTGGCAAGGGGGTATCGAATGTAAGGTAGTGATAGTGAACCTCTTCGGCTTCTTCTTTATTGTGCCGCCCTGCTAGCGACACTGATTGTGTCGAATTGGGGGCGACAGCGCTTTTCTCGCGGTTCTCATTTCCTGTGGTGTGTGGCGCGTTCAGGCCCTTCTCCGCACCAGAATCCGGCAGGGCAGTTGGTGCAATATGCCCGTCAATTTGCGGGGGCAATGTGCTGGCTATCCTATCCGGCATGTCGGACTAGTATTTCGGAAGCACTTCCAGCAGCAAAAATGCGCGAGAGTTAAGAACTTGTGCTGTTCGTAGGAGAAGAAGATAGTATTCTTATTTTCTTATTTTCTTTCCCTCCCCCTTCCAAGCATCCTTGCTGTTCCTTGACCCTTGAGGAGTCAGTCGAGCGCATTACTAGCCGGCAATAAGCATCGTGGGTCCGGTTATCATCACCTCCACTCTGCACCGAGCCATCTTGTTGCTCCCAATAGGACGAGCAGAAGCGAACCATCAGCGGCGAATCCAACAAGCTTTCCCGGGAAGCTTTGCCGCCCTGGTTTGCCGGCCGAAACAAAACGTTTGCGCTGTTCCAGCCAGCCCCCATCTACTGACACCTAGAGAGTGGTATCCATACGAGCGTCTTTGTAGTTAATTGTTAGCCCTTGCTCTCCAACTACCGAAGAAATTTGTAATAATCAGGCTCTGGATTTATAAGTTTTTAGCAATATCGATCTGTAGAAAGCAGATTGCTCGTTCTTCAGAGGATAGTAAAACCCCCACCCCAGGGCTAATGCTGGCCCCGCGTATGATGTATCATGATGTATTTATGCGGCCAACGGCTACACTATTGTCAGAAGTGGGGAGGCTTGGATTAGTTCGTTATAGTAATCACAGTAAGGGATGACTTGAACAGTCAAAAGAATGTCTCAGCAACAATCATAAATGAGAAGAAGTATGGAATACATAACAGCTGGTGAACGAGATGGACAATCTGATAATAATGACTCAGAAAAACGAAAAGGCAGGCCACTCCTACAATTCGAAAAAGAAATGAAATAAGAAAAAAAGAAAAAATAGATGCGTTGATTAAACTTACTGCACCTTGGTGCTTGGCTGAAATTTGACTGGGGCGCGTTGATTTCACGTGGTATCGCGAGGACTGTTCAATTTCCGGCGTTTATTCATTCTCCCTGACTCATGCGCAAACAGGTCAACAGCATGTATACATGTCACAGATACATCGAATGAAAGTTATAGATCGATACATGCATGTTTCTGTTGAACAGTATTCTCGACATCTCATCAATTGCCGTTCAATTCTTATATCTCGCAGGGTTGGAATCAACCATCGCATCCACGCCAATTCCCCCCCGATAAGACCAATGCCTCCAAAAAGGCGTCAATCGACGACTGTTGCCCCCGCCACGCTCAGCGAACTCAGTCAAAATGATGCCAAAAAGCCACGGTTGAGTAACAGGAACCCTGTCACACCTGTGGCCCAAACGGCTGCCTCTTCGCGACCTAGACGCGCCAGTCGCGCGCTGCATGTTGGAAAGGAATCCTCAGCATCAGAGCCATCCGGAGGCACTAGAAAACGGGCTAGTGGAGCCAATGCCGGAAAGACGAAATGGGAAGAAGGTTAGATCATTTCGTTTTATTTCTCTTGGAATCTCCATTTTCATTTCGAGGCTTTATGCTTCCTTCCGTTGCCCGTTTGGGAGGTCGTCCAATTGTTGGCTCACCCTTGAAGGCCGCCAAAACCTCCTTATTTATGCGTTGAGTTCATTGTGTTTTATTTATGTTTCAGTGGGTGGAAGGGACAGTCAAAATACCTGCTTCGTGGCGTTTCCTGAAGCTTCTTATGAGGCTAATATCCATTGGGAATGAGAAGAAAAAATATTTACACAAACTGACAGCCTAAACCTCCATCTGCAAAATAGCAGCAGACTCCGTAGCTTCATCTACTCCAGGCCCTAAACAAAAAACTAATAAAAGCGTGCAATCAGCTGCAACAAAGTCAAAACAACATGGGTCTGGGCTTGCTGTATCTGCGAACGGCGCAGAAGCAGAACCAAAGAACAAAAAGACAGTAGATGAGACCCAGGATGAAGAAGACGACACAAAATCCTACTGGCTGATGAAAGCAGAGCCGGAATCAAGGATGGAGAAGGGTGTCGATGTCAGGTTCTCTATCGATGATTTGCGAGAGGCGAGTGAGCCCGAGCCTTGGGACGGTAAGACCCTCATTATTCCATCCTGTCTTCCCCCAATAACCAGTTCCTCCTGCGTATGTCAGTGATTCGCGTTATATGCTAACCAAATGTTTTGAAACAGGCGTACGAAACCCAACTGGTATGCCTTAACATTCTATATCTAGCCCCAACATATCATTCACAATTGAGGAGACTAAAAAAAGGAACAACCAAATAGCGCGAAATAACATGCGCGCCATGAAAAAAGGAGATTTGGCATTCTTTTATCATTCCAACTGCAAGGTTCCTGGGATAGCTGGCATCATGGAAATTGTTCGGGAACATTCTGTCGACGGTACGTATACGCAGTATACAAAGCAGCAAGGCTGCGAGGCCAGGCCAGAAAGGAGAAACCATTTCCAAACGCAATTCATGTTTTCTTTCCGCTAACAAATTGAGAAAGAATCCGCATTCGACCCCGCACACCCATATTACGATCCAAAGTCGAACCGCGAGAATCCTAAATGGGAACTTGTTCACGTGGAGTTCAGGCGAAAATTCAGGCAACTCATCACGCTGGCTGAGCTAAAGTCGTTTGCGAAACCAGGCGGGCCGCTGGAGAATATGCAGATGACGAAGCAGTCACGGTTGAGCGTGTCTGCCGTAAGCGGCAAGGAGTGGAAGTTCATCATGGGTTTGGCAGGAGAGGAGTGAGGATAAAATTTCAACCTGATTTCTATGTAACTCGGGAGGCCAGTTCCTGACATATCGGGATTTTGTTACATGTACTTGTATTCCGCTACTTCAGGTATAAACCGCTTGTATAATACTTTTCTAAGTTTGTCCATTGTCCCATTACCCCGCCTTCCTTTCCTTTTCGTTGGTGAATCCGATCTATCAAATTACGGAAACTAATTATCCAATTATCGTAAGATTGACACATACATTTGTTACTTCTGCTTCCCAGCAGGGCCTTTATTTGCAATATTAAACCTCGATCTGTTATACGGCTTGCCCCTTAGTTTCCTGACCCAGGTTTGTACAGTACATGTACATTGTACATACATATGAGGAACAGTCCCCTGGCATGTAGGCTAATGCCTGCAGATTAGCCGGCAGCTGCCGAGTCGCGAATTCTCATTTTCATACAGCAATGACCGTACATTGGATATCCTTCAGGTCGCTGGCGCAAAGTCCAGTCTAATCGGCACCACCTGGAGTCGTTTGGGCATCCTAAACTTTCTTCCTCTGGCCTCAACACTTTAAGCCCTGTCTCTGCCAAATGACGGGTTGAATTTGCTGTCAGTTTTCGTAACCATGTTATTCACAGCAGCTTGGAAAGTCATTTGCGGTATCTGAATTGATATTTTCCTCGAGAACCGGCAACCTCTTTTCAGGGGGGCGCACCCTTGCACCGGATGAGATATTCCACCAACTGCCCATCCCTCGGATGATTCTCTCACCGCCAGGTCCAGATTAAGCCATAAAGCTTTTGGTGGACGTCCTGACCTGAATGCCTGCGATTTTCCCTTTCTGGTAAAGCTTCCTGCGATTACTGACGTTGACCAACTTCTCAACCGGTTCCGTAATGTCGACGGGACCGCATACTTTGCTTAGGAAGCGCTCTGTTACCCGACCAATTCCGGCGCTATAAACAACGCCCAACGTAAGCTCCCCTGAGCTGCTGGATTGATTAATCGACGAAATTTTGCTAGGGAGGCAGATGACCCGCGAAGGTCAATGGAGGAGGTCTCGGTTGGCAAAGGGTGTGAGGACATTGCGAAAGTTGATGCTGGCTATCTTCAAGTTCTAGACCGAGCTAGTCCGACCAAACGGTGCAAACACCGCAACGCTGTCTTCTCGGCCCGGCATATGACGCACTAAACGACCGGCGAACTTTTTGCTGGTGGTGGCAGACGTCGAGCATGAATAATTATTATTAAGTGAAGCGAATATTTACCTCTCGTTTTGTCACCGAGAACTTGGAGATTATTACATAGCATAGGTAAGAAGTGCGTAAGGCTTTGGGCGGGGTATATGGCAATTTAGCCCCTCAGTACCGCGGACCCCTCACCACGTTCTCTCTACACAGAGTATTTAAGCCCATGCTCTTCCGCACCCCGCAATTCCGAAGTCTCTCTCCGCGAAAGCTACATTCTCGGTGGCCAAATACAACTCTTCTTGCCAGATATTTCTCCAGCAGTTCTTTCACAATGTCCGGTCTTTCTATAGAGCTCAATGCGCCAAACGGCCACAAATACACCCAGCCGCTAGGCTTGTTTATCAACAATGAGTTCGTGGAGGCCAAGTCCGGAGCGAAGATCACATCCATCAATCCAAGGTTAGTTAACCTATTATTCTATCTAGCCTGATGGCAACTTCACATGGAACAAATTGCTGATGCAAAAGGGGGCTTTAGTGACGAATCTGAGATTGCTCATGTACAGGCTGCAGGCGTGGAAGATGTGAATATTGCTGTAAAGGCTGCACGCAAAGCACTCAAGGATCCCTCGTGGAAAGGCCTTTCGGCAACGGACAGAGGAAAGTTATTGGTCAAGCTGTCAGAACTTGTTGATCAGCACAGGGAAACCTTGGCTACAATTGAGGCTTGGGACAATGGTAAGGGATCTCCTCCATGACAACATTTGTTTTGAAAATGGCTGGGATTTCTTTTGTGCTCACGCTATGTATCTAGGTAAACCATACGCCGTTGCGCGTGATGAGGACTGTGTGGAGGTTTCAGAGACCCTGAGATACTATGGTGGATTTGCCGACAAAATCCATGGCACCACCATTAGCACCACGCCCGCCAAATTCGCTTACACTTTACGCCAGCCGATGGGCGTAGTTGGACAGATCATCCCTTGGAACTATCCTCTTGGGATGGCAGCATGGAAACTAGGTCCGGCGTTAGCTTGCGGAAACACTATCGTCCTCAAGGCAGCAGAGCAGACGCCTCTTAGCATTCTCTATTTGGCGACCCTCATTAAAGAAGCTGGTTTCCCTCCTGGCGTGGTGAACATCCTCAATGGCTTTGGCAAAGATGCTGGAGCGGCAATCGTAACTCATCCGGACATTGACAAAATCGCCTTCACTGGATCCACTGCTACTGGCCGCAGTATCATGAAAATGGCTGCCGCAAATCTCAAGAACATCACTCTTGAAACCGGAGGGAAATCCCCTCTCCTGGTGTTCGAGGATGCTGATCTAGAACAAGCAGCTAAGTGGGCACATATCGGGATCATGTCCAACATGGGCCAGATATGTACGGCTACCTCACGTATCCTGGTTCAAGATTCCATCCATGACAAGTTTGTTGCGTTGTTCAAGGACGTCGTCGCTTCCACAAGCAAAGTCGGCAATCCATTCTCTAATGACACTTTCCAAGGCCCCCAGGTCACGAAGGCTCAATATGACCGCGTGCTTTCGTATATCGAGGCCGGTAAAGCCGAAGGTGCCACCCTCGTCGCCGGCGGTGTACCACATAAGAATGTTGGGGATGGTAAGGGCTTCTTCATCGAGCCCACTATTTTCACAAACGTCACGGACAACATGACCATCTACCGCGAGGAGGTCTTCGGTCCCTTCGTTGCTATCGCGAGTTTCAAGACTCAAGAGGAGGCTATCGCCAAAGCAAACGATACAACATATGGTCTTGGTGCAGCGGTGTTTACTCGAGACATTCAGCGTGCCCATTATGTCGCGAGTGAGATTGAAGCTGGCATGGTTTGGATTAACAGCAGCAACGATAGCGATTTCCGCGTACCGTTTGGTGGAGTGAAGCAGAGTGGAATTGGACGCGAGCTGGGTGAGGCTGGGTTGGAGGCATATTCGCAGACCAAAGCTGTTCATGTGAATATGGGAACGATCTTGTGAGCAGAGAAATGATGTGATAAAATATTCTTACTGAGGGGATCCGGCCCCCCATATGTAAGGGGGTTGTGGTTTGGCGGCGGGAAAAGGTGGTGCAGACGAAAGACATTTTCCGAACTGGTACGACATCATGAATGCGGGCGCCGGAGGATTTATGACGGGTGAATTACCTGGCAAATTGATCTAATCCTCTATGTTTATTCTTCAACATAAACTAGCATGAAATATTACTATGTCTTATGTCTTTCGCATCGAGCCCTTACCGTTCATTGCTTCCCACCCTTCATAACCCCGGTGCAATTGGTATATCAATCTGGCCTTCAGGGGGTTATGTAGCCTGCTTCTCACGGTAGGCGATTTACCGTGGCGTTCCTCTGCCGGATTGTCCTACTCTGTAGACGTGTCTCAGCTATGTCGAAATTAAATGTGGCTGTCTCGTAAGACCGCGAGCGAGGCTGCTACAGCAAAACGGAGGGCGTTATCTGGTGTTCCTTCTGAACCTTTCATTTTCACTTTCTATATAATATAATATAATACCATTGACATATCGGGAATGAAAAGTTTTGTCTTGTTGTTTGATTTTACCCCCGTCGAAGACTCGGCGGTAGCCGTTAGGGACTGCTGTCAATAATGAACATATACTATGCAAACCACTAATCCGTGTGTCGTCGGGCTTTGCAGACCATGGTTATCATGCTTAAAGAATGCGACAATAACAAACTCCGTCGTGTGTCACGCTGTGTCGGTAGTATTTGAGATAGTAAGTTCTATGATCAACATTTCAAGAGCCATTCAGAATATTCCTCAACAGGACACGGATGTACAGCATAGTACGCATATACCGCATCGCATGTATATAACCGGGTTCTTCGAAAACAGTGTGCACTTACTTTGCCGGCGTATGCACAATACCCAAAGCGGCTGTGTCTCAATAGAACCACTGTTTGAAACGCCATTCTCCCTCTGAGGACTCAACAAACAAAGACGTGTATGTACGAGTGTGGGATGCAATGGCCGGAAAGTGTTTCCGGGCCAGAGTACGGAGTAGCGCAACAAAGAAAGTGACATTCGTCCAGCCTGGCCACGTTTTACCGTTTGCACAGTCGAGCTCTGTCAGATCCGGTACGGCTTTCTTTGCGATATGCACAATGTACAGTACAAGAAGCACATGGGTGTTCATGCATGCCGGCAGCTGCATTGTTAATTAAAGTCATATTATTCTTCCACACCCTGCATGTCCTGCAGAGGCTTATCTGAACGAAGCCAGAAACACTGGACGGTTTGCAACTTCACGGGGGAGTGGATTTTAGAAATCATGGGCGGAGATGTGAATGAAAAATGAACCTGAAAAATGAATATCTCCCATCGAAGAGAACTCCATGGCATAACTTCCCACTGATTGAGGGCGAATACCGTATTTGCACAATTTTCATTTGAATATGAAGTAGGGCCGGCAAGCATCACAAGTCTGTCTCTTAATGTTAGCTATTTTGGAGTCCTTCATGGGGCGAGGTCTAATCTCGTTTCCTCGTTTTCACTCTAAAGCTCTAGTTTGAAGTTATCACGAACATTTCAATTGACTGTATATGTTCCTCAGGTAATCCATAAGCTATAGCCAGTCCATATAACATGCTCCACCGCTCATTATTTAAACGGGTAGCAATTGTGCCAGAGCCTCCACCTCCGCATTCGCTAATGAGTGGTCAGGATCCTATAGGGCGATTGGGGGGGGGGTTCTGGGGGTGGGAGAAACGAACCCGCCAACAAGTTATCTCAATAACCATAATTGAATCAGGAGTTGAATAGGCTGCAATTCCGCATTTCACTCTTTTTCTTCTTTTTATATTTTCCTAGGGGAGAGAGCTTGAAAAATGAATGATAAATTGATGTCAAAACAGGAATCGGACCCTTGCCTTTCACATTTCAGAACCGTATGTATGTACAGTTTATACAAATCCAATATCCTAGGTACTCGTTATCTGTTGTCGGATGGCCTCAGGATATGACATGACATAGGGGGGATTAACCGTTTGGGTGCGGTTCGTGTATGCTATCCCCGCACATAAACGCCTTCAGAGTCTGAGGACGGCTTAGAACTGTATGTACAAGTGCGGCGCCTTTCCATAACTTGGGGCCTCTTTTGAAAGTAAAGTTGGTTGTGTTGGTTCCTGCCAAACTGAGTTGCCAAAATGTCCAATTTTATAGACGGCAAGGTGCTGCATATTGATACGGGAACGCTAGAGCAGGGAGATTCTGTGCATCTGCCGAAGTTCAAAGACGAGATTTCCGTCCTGACGCAGTCGTCCAAGGTTAGGCAACCTTCATCCCAGATCCTAGCTGCTACAGGCTTCCCCATAAGGGTTGTTTCCTGGTGACAGAGTTGACGTCAACGTCTCATTTTCCTTGTCCTAGCATCCTGCCAACTTTCAAACTGCTATCATGCACATCCCGGACTATGTTGGCTAGATCGACACGTCTTTGCGAACCTGGCAAAGTTCTTTCATCGAGCCATGTCTTGTGCAATTTTTCTTGCGAGGAGATCTCGCAAGAAAGAATCCGTGTATGTATCGTTAATATTGCCGTTTTGCATGGAAAAAGTGCAGCCAATGGTACGGATAACAGGGGTATTTGTTTTCAGCAAGCCTCCTGTCCCGTCTGTCATTTTACGAACCCATTTGAATTACGGGCGTATTACGGGCAGGCATGGGGGACGATCAAAAGGCTTCGAAACGAACCCCCCTGGAAGCTATCCGGAAGAGTTCACTTCAAAAACGATGTACCATCGCTAACAAGAGGCACAAGTGCGGTGATAATTTAACTTTTCTACCCCTGGAACCAAGAAGTAGAGTTCACAATAGAACGTCATTGACTAGCCTCCATACCAGACCGGAGAATCTTGTGTAATCGCTGCAGTTTTCTGATTATTAACTGCCCTGGTTTCGAAGTTTCTCCGGGAGCTTTCCCAACAACAGGGATGTATGCAAAATGCATTACCCCGGATGGCTTTAAGCACGAGACACCAAGCACCGGTTGCTTTAGCCCTTTTCAGAGAAATGCCGCGAGAGGTGACCCCTTGAATTAGTCACTAAAATTTGAAGCCGTTCTCCAAGGGAATCCAAGGGAACGGCCAACCATCCGATAATGAGCGGAAACCAGCAGACTTTTAATCGACCTGCTTTTGTTGGTAGCGGTCGCCGCAGCTGACCATCCGGTAGCAAAAAGGACACCGGCGCGTTTGCCGATGTTTATTCAGAGAGCTGAAGATCTAACAAGAATGTACTCTGTACTCCGAGGTGAATGCTCGCTCAAATTATTGGGAAGCGGGGGGAATTTTGCAAATCCCGCGAAGGCTACTATCAGCAATTAATTATCTTTTTGAGTTTCGCCCTTCAACCTTCCAACGCTGCTGGAGGGACCCAAAAAAAAGCCAAGGCAAATGGCGTTTCATTTGACCAATGGTCTCATCTCAAAGCTTTTAGGGGCTCCGGGGCCGGGGACTGGGGAATTTAGGCGCAGCTCTAGCTCAAAATTCCCAGTTTACCCGGGCCCATTGGGCGCCAGAGCATGAGGATGCTCAGGACCCGGGGGCCAGCTGGCACCAGAAGGATTTTATTGTGTTCCTCGCGAGAGTTGATCCCTGGGGTTCTCGAAAGGAAGAGCAAGTCCGTTGGGGCGTTGCTTTCCCCCTTGGCGATTCTCGGTAATACGACTAAAACACCAGCTCCGGGCCGGACCGTTTTGCCTTCACAATGCCACAGGGGTTAGGACGCAACCCGGCAAAGTTGGGGTCTTCTCGTACTTGTTTTTTGTGAGCCCATCTCCGACTTGGATGGAAGCTTGAAACTGAAATCACGTTCGCGGATCTCCCTACCAATTCTCCATTCGCAGTTCACCCACCTGGGGCACTGGAAGATTGGGTCTTTGAGCAAACCGAGAGAGGAGAGCCATGCTGGTTGATGCACGCCATGAAGGTGACGTTCCAGCAAGGGACTGCAGATACCCCTGCTCCCCTCAGCTCCCACGCGATTGACGGATGTTCCCAGCCAGTTTAGTGTGTGATGAGCTGACCGCGTTACATTTTGTTACATTTTTTTGTGATAAGCCTAAAGAGCAAGGTCCCGCCCTCGTCCTGTTCAACCCCTTGGTCCGTGGATTGTCAATTGAATTCCTTCCCCTTTCAATCGGGAGTTAGCACGTGCATAAAATATATTGACTCGTACGTGCCGTGCGAATTGTCAACGGTGAGATCTGACGAGATAAGCTGAATCATTTCGGAATTGGCTCCTCCAACTTTGCTGTGGTAACTTCACACCATTCGTTGAAGCAGAACGACCCGAAGGAATCAACCACCGATGACAGTTCAGAAGAACGAAATTGTCCTCTCGTGGCTAAGGAATCCGTAGATGGAATGGGCGTTTCAAACCCTGGTTGGCACTCCATTCCGCCTTCATGGGGAAGCCGAGCCAAGGCTGGTCTGGAAAAGTCTTGGGATCGCTTTCAGTCCCACAAGATTCGCATAGCCATGTGGCATGCAGCATGCATGTCGGCCTCGCGTTGGCCGAAGGCCGCGTGCCAGTCGACGGTCCCGTTCGTTTCAAACCAGGTTTCGGCCGAGTTCAATGTTGCGTTTTATTCAAGACTTCTTATCCCATTCTATTTTTCAGTGCTAATCTGTTTTGTCTGAGCTTTTCCCTTCTGTTTCATTGTGCTTGCTCATTGGCGGGTGGAGTGTTCTGAGGTGTAAACAAACGAATAAAAATTTAAAGGTGGTCATGGACAGACAGAGCCTCATTAACCCAATTGGGTAGTTAACCAAAAAAAGGAACTATACTTGAACCTTGGAGGTTGAGCAATTGATAAACTTCTTTCATTTTCACTCTCAACGAGCCACATCGGTTCAACAAGCAGATCAATTGAAAGTCGCCAGATCTCGACAGAGAGACTACTCACGAGCTCATACATAATCCGTTCATATGTAAATGGAAAATCCTGCAGATGGCTTATGAATATGATGTTTCGCCACAGACAGCAGCATGCCACTCACTACCCCTCCATTCTCGACGGAGATACGCGATTTAGATCTTGCAGAACTTTTTATAACTACCCTTCGAGTTTTGGGAGCTCCGTTCCATGCGAACCTAATTCCCTGCACAAGACAACATGAAACAAAACAAACTGGAGGAAGAACTTCCAAACCACTTGATTCAATCTCAACAACATACTGGGATGAAAAAATGGTTTGTCTCATAAATATGTAGTTGAGAAAGTGGCGGTATGGCTATGCTTGAATGTTTCAGGGAAGCTCCTTCAAGGCCACTATCATAACGAACAATGAGCTACGTTTCGTTCACACCTTAGAAGAGATGCTGCGTGTTCTAGATCTCGCAAAGGGGCCACCGTCACTCCAGTCCTTGGGTGCGGCCGTTGCTACTTAATGTGGAATATCTGCAAATGGGTGCCATTCTCTGGTGAGCATGCAATGTTCTGCATACGAGGCTACCCCGCCACCTGCAGCGGAGTGGACGGATTGAGGCAATTACCGGATTGACGATAATAGAAAGCGTGAAGGAAAATATCGAATTTAACGGTCGAGGAAGATTTTGGGCCGGGTCAATGGCTGACCTGAAGCGGGAACAGTCCAATAGAGGGATACTTTTCAATCTTGATCCGGACCAATCACTGCATAGGACGATTGAAAATCTGGAAATACCAATGGAATGAGCTGGATTGCAGCGGATGATATTTTATATGTGACCGGCTCGGAACCTCTTTCTTGCGATTGTGATTCGGAAGCAGGCACCATCACCAACAACGCGGTATTTTCACGGTCACGGTCACGGGCCATCCAAAGCTAACCGGGTGTGCAGCGGATAAAGGCTCTCTGTGAATTGCGCTTTGGGGAGGTGGCAAGGCGCCTCGAGTCTCGCCGGAGGGGAAGGTCATTGGAGTGATTTTGATGCCAACCGAGAAGGTTCCGTGAGTGGGGTTTGCGGGGACGGCATCATTCATCACGAATGCCAATGCTGCTGCGAACGATGATGCGCGTGATCGCGATTGTTTTGTGGGCCAGCTCTTCGGGTTGATGTCCTTGGCGGAGTACACACGTACATGAACATACTCTTGGAAATAAATTCAATGTCCAGTGCCGGCCATGATTGGGAATCTGACTGGAAGCAAACGTTCGATCCAGCACAGTCTTTCTGCAAATCAGAAATATGAATTCCGGATAACGTCAACGGCTCGAAGCAGGTTGGAAAATGTGATATGGCCGTAAATGTGACCAATCGATACAGGCAGTGGATGATCGTTGAATGGCCTGAGCGACAGGCCAAGGAGCATTGCTGGTGGTCTCCTTTTTCACGACATCTTCAGCCTTGCGGTTCAGTCAAGATCTGCCAGAAAAGCTCTCAGGGGGAAAAGGAGGTTCCGCAATGCCCCAGCCTCAGGTCGGTGGTCAAGAAAAGCTAATTAATATTGTTAAATTGTATTTCGCCTCTGGCTCTGAGGGTCTTGCAGATCCAGAAAGCAACCTTAACAGATTATGTGCCACCAAACAGGGAACCGTCCATAACCACCTGCAGAGTACGGGTTACAACTTAGATATGCTCAAGCTCTTGGAACGTGAGAGGATTACCTGTTCATGTGATGGATCACTTCGATACGACTAATGGGCCTCTGGACATGATGGCGTCGGAGACATCCAGGGACAGATGGCAGAAACTATGGTGATCGGTCTCAGCCTGAACCCCTTTTACTTGCTAACCTAATAATTTAGCTGGACTTGTGAAGAGTTTGAAGGGAGAAAATAATGAAGTGGAAGTAATCCGATTACTCCATAGAGACGCCAACAAAGGTCTGTGAACGCCCCCTTTCTGTTGAGTTTCGTTAATCACCACTGAGTTTCTCCCAGCTGCAAAGGATCGCCTTTCGCAACTTTTCTCCTGGGCGGTGTGTCGCTTGGGATGATGAAGTGAATTAGCCCTTGGCTAGGTCGCGCTAAATCCCAGAGACAGGGCACTGGAACACGGATCAGTGGCATATCTAAATGCTAACGTGGGTGGGGTGGATAAGCACAGCTTTTTTGGGATTTGGCTTTCTGGCCTCAGTTCTCCATAAGTACTGTACAAATGGATGAAGTTGAATGCGATTATCCGCCCAGGCCTCTGGTCCTATGTGGGACTCACTATCTAAGTCTTAAATAAGTGAGTACTCCGTGGTGAAATAGGGCAACCCATGATGTCCACGCAGTTTGCGCCGGTCCTCCTGGCAAGTCCCTTTTGGGCATAAACCAAAGTTCCTGTGGAAAAGGGAGTGGGCTATTTAAATATCTCCTCATTGTTGCGGGAATTTGGTGCTCGAATTGACGACTTACGACGCTCAGCACCGAGCCAAGGAACGCAAAAAACACCAATAAGGGACTTGCAACCAGAAACACCACTCTATCGGCCTGCCTTGGCAGGTTACCTTTCTCTGGAACGGGACCTTCACCACGTTTGGCTGGGTGGAAGCTCTCGCCTCCTCTCTATCCCCACCTTCCTGACACTACTGCCAGCGGCTCACTTACCCGCCCCCGAAACCCAATAATCACCTGGCTAAGTGGATCTTCATACTGGCTGAGACGTTTGCTGGCTGTCTATTTGCAAAAGATTTCTGTCCAGATCAGACATGACAAAGTGATGTTGGGTAAAATACAACCCACTAGTTCTCTCAAACGGTGTGGTGGGCCGACCTAGGAAAGACTCCGTCTTTGGAGCACGAAGCAAATCTTGTTATGCAAGTCACAAAACTGTCCTCCAAAGGCTCTGCTACGGGATCCTCACGAAGTGGTGTCGAAGGCACGATTCATCCATGCTCCGGGACTTGACAGCCACATACCCGAACCGGGAGCCGATGGTGCGGTCCGGTTCATTCCCTGCCACTGCTGCCACCCTTCCACTGGCTCTCAACGCCGCTGTGTGGAGAATGGTAAATTTAACGTGGGTGCCAACTGCAAAAGAACGGCGCACCGACTGTTCAAGGACCACCTAACCCTGAAAATACGAAGGCACCTGCTGAACTGCAGTGCGTGCCCAGCTAAATGATCTGCAGGAAAGTGGATTTGTGGATTTGATAGCTGATCGAGAACGGTCGTTCATTCCGGCCCCCAAGCGGAAGTTTTCGTTTTTTCACTCTTGACGAGTCAACCGCCAATAAACTGTCAGCTCTCTGGACAAATCATGCCATGAGTACCACCAGTCTTGTCCAGAATCCTATCCACGAAGACAGTATGTATGGATCGAAGCTACATGTTACATTGAGCCTTCACCTGGAAAAAAAAAACCCTCCCGCTAAGGAATGAAACGGATTTCAAACGATGGGCCTGCATCCCATACAAAACAATTGCTACCATTACAGCAATGCTGTCCGGGCCCACTATTATTGATTATTGAATGCCATGGCCAAAACCGCTGTTATTCAGAACCCAAAACCCAAACATCTATGATAGCAATTACTATTCAGAGGCTTGAGCCCGTGCATACGGAGCAAAAATGTTGGCGTATGGTGCATGTCTGAGAAACAAATGACCAAGATACACTATCCAGGACCGTGAAATGCTAATTGTAATGACGGAAGCCAACCACCAAGAGGCGCACCGTATGCTCGACTCGCGGCTGAGAAAAAACTATGTTATCTGTCAGCTTCACGTTATTTGGACAAGCGAAGGCCAGCGAAGGAACACAGGGCATGCCCACCGGCTTTTTAACAAAGCCAAACACGCGATTCCCGCGCTAGGTTATTTAAAGTGCTTGTCAACGCCGTCGGATCATTATCGATGCGGACCAAGGGAGGTATGCATGTAGTGGGCTTGGGGCAGGGATAAGATTTTCCAAGATCGGACTTCAAGGCCCATTTACTATGAAGATTCATACCTGCTTGTTTCAAAAGGGCTGCATGCTCTGCATCATCCTCGAATCCTCGACTATATTTTTATATGTGTACTATGTATAAAATGAGAATGGATTCAATCTCCCTTTTTATCAACTGGTCTGAATGCCGAACTCGTACCCCTTGTTTACTCCGCCCCCACCTCTCTCTATCAAGGAAACCGCCTCTGGGCTCTCTACCCACAATAATATTCTCTCCATGCGGGAACCAGTTTACTTTCCAGACAAGGGCCCGGCCTCCTCTTCGGGAACTGGAGATGTCACAGGGATGATCTTCAGGATAAAAGCGATTTTCGCACGTCAGCGGGGAAGTGTGTTGCCCACCTGATACAACTAGCAGCTAGGTCCCGCCCAAGGCATGTTACCGACTATTTATTCTCAGGATGGGCAGCAATTAATGGAACTATTCATGACCACCGTTTCATGTGGAACCCGATCGAACCCATATGACTGGGGCCGTACCGCTATTATGACTATTGATACCAGTGGCGGTTTCAATGTTTAATACAGAGTTTGCGGCAAGGCTTGCAAGCAGGTAAACTTGCACACAACATTGCAAGCATAAAATTAACCCCTGTGAAGATGAATGGTGTGATGTTTCCAATTTCTGAAAGCTGGGGATATGTCGGAATCATTCCTAAATTTCCGACCCTTCCCAGTAAATAGATATCTTGAAATGGGTCCATTTGGGAAGAATCCTATCATGCGTCAATGACTATCTGGAGTCACCTTCAACCTTTATCAAAATTATTGCTGACTTGAATGCTCGTGAGTGTGAGTTCGTCAGTTTCATGGCCGGAAAAAGGCCCTCTCGAAAACTGTCCCGAATTTCCTTTGATTGGTTGATTAATGCCGATAACTGCACCAGACTGAAGATCTGTTTGGGAATTTTCCGTTCTGGCTGTTTCTGAATGGGTGAAGCCTTTGCTCCTCTGGCCCAGCTGGCCAGTGGGACAAAAGACTCGTCGACCTTCCTGCCCAACTGGCGCCTGATACCAGCTCCTTGGGTTCCGCTACCGTTTCCACCTGTCCTGGCCAAAGAGGCAGTGTTTCGTACTGGGGCTCTCTTGAAGACCTCGCCCATCTCGCGAAATTTTCAAATGTGGCTGTGAACGTCATTGGCGGTCATCGTTAAGGGGGGTTGGTATTACACCGCCTGCACAGTCAATTACACCGCTGCTTCAATTCGCCAACAGCGCATCAACGTTTTCACGATACTCAAAACGAATACATTTCGCGAGGCGCATGCTGCTCTTCACCGTAAAAGCAGATATATGATATCTCTGCAAGCAGCAGCAGTGTGCTGCTAATGCTACTCTTTGTACGGAGTAGAGCTCCCCGTGCATACCAATCCGGCATAGATTCACAAAGAGCTTTCGCTTGGTTCTCAAAAGCATATGCTACTACCTAATAATAGTCGTGTAGCAAAATATTTACCCTGGTCTGCCCGATATTTTGGCAAAATAAATAAGTAAAAATAATAAAATAAAAATAAAAATAAACAAAAATACCTAACCGAAGAAAGTCTCGAGTAGAGGAACCGACCTCCTGCTAATTTTGCCTGTGAGGCCATGTCCACCATATATCCATACGTGCCATGCGTATTTGCGTTGGACTAGCCAGGAAGTAGCTCAGATTCAGCTGGCAGGATGATAACCTGCTTGTTCCAAGGATTGTCCATTCAGGCGTGCATGGCGAGGATTGTCGATGCTTGCATGGGGTTCGTATCAGGAATATCATCGACAGCATGGGGTAACCGAGAAAGATATCAATTAAACCGGAGAATAAACTGCGCAATACTGGACTCCAAGAATTTGTATTGTATATACGGTGCAATATGCAACATATATTATTTGAATCAGAAGCCGAAGATTTTTCATCTGTCCGCTACGGTGAAAAAGGGGCATCGTTCATTTCAGCTCTCGCTGGCAGGGAGCGCGTTTGCTGTCAGTGCACCGCCTGCATTATCTCCAGGCTTATCTTGACCGCAATGCATGAAACGCGCTCCAAGCTTTACCCCAAGTTTTGCTCCTCTCTCATTTCATGAATTTGTCACGAAATCAATCAGCAACTGCTTTGGAGGCATATCCCATGAGAGCCGTGTACTGCGCAACGCGTCAAGATATAGAGATAGGAAATGCATTGAGCGATTCATGGGGCCTGCATGCCTGTGTGTACACTGCACATACGGAGGACATACATACAGTCCAACGACTTTTTGGTGCACGTAATTTCGCCCCCTCCGATCCCCCAGATCCGTCCTCCGGCGGCCGCCGCATGGCTAGTGGGTAAGCGAGCAGAGAACAGGATAAGAAACCGAAATAAACCCTGACAATAATAAATTACTGACCAGTAGCTGTTCTAGTCTAGCAAGTTCAGGCGGCGAGTCGCAGCGAATAACAACGAAGATTAATGTCCAGCAGCAGTTGGCTAGCACCAAGACCATCCAGCTAAAGAAGGTCAAAGTACCAGGAACCTGCATGGCCAATCTTGCATCACCGCCGGCCACGGTCAAGTCACCTCACCTCCTGAACAAGCCCCAGCACTGGTGTGGATCGCTTGCAAAACAGCTGGGATGAGCCGTCAAAAGGATAAAAACGACGGACTGTGCAACGATCATTCGGCGGAAGCCATTCACACCACACTTTCTGGGGGTCTTTCAAGCTCGCTGCCCAATTGCCGGCCGCCGGTATGCCTCCTAGCGCAGTTGTAGGGTCCACTATCACGCCCTCAACCATTCTCGTGGGCACGCTTCCATGCATCGGTAGCCCGGTATCTGAGGCTTAGGCGCTGTTTTGGCCTGTTCCCACCACCGCTGGCGCTCGCACTCGCCAAGGGCATTGTTTCTCACCAAGCCCATCCCTTCCGTGGTCCCCGGTCCGTTGGTCCAAGCCTGTATTAGCTTTTGTTACGAGCCTCTAACTAGGCCAGGCATGCTTGATCCAGCGCGTGTTGATGACTTACCTGGAGTGGCCTTTCCGCCGCTCCTTATTATTCTTATTCTTATTATTCTTATTATTGACTTCCATATTTCCCTCGTCCGCCTGTTGCCCTTCTTTGCTTTTTTGATGATTGACCACTTGAAGATTTCCATTGCCAAACCTCCAACTTTTCTTTCGTCCTTCGCTCTTTTCTTCTTGTCGAAAGAAGGTTGCCTGCCGCGCTGCTGATTCCCCCCCCCCCCCATACGTTCTTCATGCTGCAGCGGTGGAGAGCTACCCCATATCTTTGAGCTGTTGCTCTGCCTAGCATCCTCATATCTCCCTTTTTTCTTCCTTTTTTTCGCAATTTTTTTTTTTTACGTGCCATATACTTTTTGTTTGCTTTTCTTTCTTTCCTTGGGTCCCCCGAGAACACATTTGCAGTCGGTGTCGTCCAAAGCTGTTGGCTTGGAAAAGCCTATCAGTTATAGCTGCGATATAATCTTGCACGGCATCAGCTTTCGGCTTTCATCGTGGCTGCTCTTGGAATCCGCATTTTTCCCCAAACAAACCTCGACTACACAAGGGCTACATCTGTACAAGCCCGCGACTATACCTTTAACGGATTCTACCAAAACCAGAGTCAGTTGCCCTCCCTCTCTTATCTTCGACCGTCTGAGAGCCGGAGCATTCAAGAGGGAGGGAAGGATCGTCCATGTTCCGCTCCACGCAATCGATCCCTCGGTGGAGTGCAGGAGCTTATGTCGAAACGGCCACATGCATCAGATCTTCCGTCCGGCAGTCCGTCCCGCCGCGTACGCAAAACTGTCGCGACAACCGAATTATCCCCGCGGAGCCGGAATGATAGGATTGTTGAACCCCTAGAACCACAGATAACTAGGGACAGTGACCCTGCGTCATTGGCGGGGAGGACGGGCTCCCCAGATCCGACATGGCGAACGGCGACGACCCGCTCCCTAGGGATGCATGCTATTCTTAATCCTTCTCACACCTTGGCTCCGGGACCCTCTGCCCACCAGGTGAATCGCGATATTCCAGAACCCACCCCATCAACATCCCCCTCCCCGTCGACCAACCCGCATGCCACACCATCGTCGGCGGGATTAACCCCCCAATCAGACCGTTCAGTATCACAACATGATCGTACGATGTATTCCCCTCTACCACAACGTCATATACTTACGGCAAAGTCTCCTGGAGTACGTGCCGCAAGCATTGGACCTAGCTACGGTCCCGCCCGTGGAACTATGGCTGTGGAGCACAATCCATTCCTTCCTCCGCAGCAGCCGCCTTATGGAGATTCCGCCATGCGGCCAACAATGGAAGCCCCGTCATCAATGCGATATTCCCTATCTCATCCATCCGTTCCTCCGAGCACGCTCTCCATCGACCCGCGCCCGACAACTGGACGACAAGGGTCTGGGCCCCAAATTACCACTCCGGGTACAACCCATACAGTGTACAGTCCTTTAATCCAAGGTTCGCATGTCCCAGTGTCAACCAATTTGCTTCAACAGCCAGTTACCTCTCTATCTCAGCCTACAGGGGCTTCATTCATTGGAGAAGAAAATCGGAGTAGAGCACCACATGATGGAGGGTCTGGTTTTACGTTTGCGGGCGGGCAAAGCAAGTTTGCTTCACCCAGGGATATTCAGTCACGACTGAGCGTCCCAGTGGATTTTGATTCCGGGTCACGAAAGGCAGCCGAGAAACGACTAAAGAATAGCGATGCATCTAAGCGGTTTAGGGAGAGGAAGAAAGTAAACGAGAAGGAAATGAAACAGGAAGTGGAAAGACAAAAGGACGACATTAAATTCTTGACGGAAGAGAGAAATTTCTACCGCGCGGAGCGGGACTTTTTCAGAACACTGTACGACAGAGAGGTTGGTTTGCATCGTATACCACCGCGACCTACGTCTCCCCGGTTTCGCCAGTCGTCTGCCCCGGTTTCTGAATCGGAAAGTGAGCAGCCGTTCCACGATCGCCGGGAAGGACCAGGCGGCGAGGGACATGTGCGCCAGCGGACAAGTTCTGCTCCGACCAGATTACCCTTGCCCCCAATGTCACCCGCTCAATCGAACCCGTACCCTACCTCTTGGAGCAGCGCGACTTCAGCGGCGCCCATCTCTCAACCGGCGCGATCCGGTCCGCCGTCGATCTATCCTACAACATGTGTTCCTCCCGAGACTTCCTTGCCTCCTATGCAATCCCCTAGAGAGCCACAAGATAGGAGCTGGAATTCTGGCCCTTAGTTTTCAATATATATACTAGAATGTGTCAGATCTGTGGATTGCGATCTCTCCCCGAGCCTCCTTTCCCTTTTATATTTCATTTTATTGTTTTTATTATTTACTTAAATCAACCTTTTGCGAGGTATTTGTAACAGATAAATGCTGCTTTGCTGTGCCTTCATTTTTTGCAGTTTTTTAACATCGCAAGTTCCTAAAGACATATATACTATGGTAAGATGAGGGCAACCTCGGGACGGACAGGAGGCGTCTAACTCGCTTTTTCTTTTTATGTTTATTTTTATTTGTCCAATATGCTTTTCTTTTTGCTGTATGTGCTTTTTGATCTCTGTTTCCAATTTTTCCTTGGTTGATTTATTTTGCCGGCCACCTCTGGGCATGACGGCTCCGCGAATATCACCTATAAACCCCCACTTGCTTGTGTCACAGTTTTATCTGTTAAGTTCTCTGCATCCCTTCGGGCTCCACCGGTGTGCATCAGGACTAAGTTGTGTTGAAGTCCACGGTTTTGCTACATCTTTGGTTTGTTTTCGGTGTATTATCACGCAGATTGAAAGTGGTGTTTTGTATGAGGATACTGGTGCATTTTCAGTTCCGGGGTAAAATAGTTGTGAGACATTTCCCTCACCCGACTATGCCCTTTTTCCCTTTTGCTTTTCTCTTTTTTCTTCCCTTTTTGAGCTTCATATTGATACCCTGGGAGGCATAAATGATTTGCTCTTGCGAACATAAATCCCCTTGTTTTGTGCTCTTGTTATAGCCTCTTTCTCGTTCCTTTGTAACCTGGTATTCCTTCGGCTTCTCGTCCTCTCCATTATTACATTGCCCCTCTGTGACTTATTTTTACTTCTTTGTGAACTGTACAATCTTTTTTTTAGCCCCTTTTTTTCCCCTTCCAGCTTTGTCTCATTGTATTGTATAGCGGCATTTTGCTCTATCTTGGAGTCTCTATGGTTGGCTTAGACTGGATGGCGAATTTGGAGACTTTCCCCTGTTTCCTATTTTTCTGTTTCATGCCCTTTTGCTGGTTTTTTTTACCCTTCCGTCATAATTTTACGTGCTTCCCAAGTCGATCCCTATGCGTTATGCATCCATCCCTCTCTATTTTGTTTATGCGACGTTGCCATTCGCTACTCTGAACTAACTCCTCACCGTCTCGAGGCCATTTCTTTTTCTTTATATATTTTTTATATATTTTCTCCTTTCCTTTTCTTATGTCCCGTACCTTCTCCCAGTTTCCCAATATTCCGTCATATGTCTTACCATCAAATTGAAGGATGTCTGCGTAAATAAATGGCTGATATTTTCACACCATTTCCCCCCCCCCCCCCCCCCCCCTTTTTACTGGTATATAGATGTATGTGGTATGCAGAAGTAACCTGTCCATTTCTCTATCGATCGGCTGATTCCGAAACGGGTTTAAAGCGCCTGAAACCAAATTGAAATTGACTAGGGGAGATAACAAATAAATGAGCGGAGAAATAGTCCGCACAGCTGCGTTCTTCTCGGCCCGTTTTAACCCCCAGCACTAAACTGCGCAATATTAATAACGGCATTCTGAAGCACGTACCCCCCCTTTTTTGTCATCCCCGCCCATTTCTCAGTTCTCCAGCCCTGATATCACCTGACTGACATCGCATGCGCGAAATGCGCCGGGCGTCCGTCTTTCCAAGGTTTCCTTGCAGATAAGCAGCACCGTCGACCCGGCCAATCGGGAATCCTCCTGCAGCCCTACGAGCGGGCATAAGGTTCTTGCGCGTTTGCCGTTTTCGGCAGGGCTAATTAGGGCTGGGTGGGGTCAGGTGACGTGGGTGATGATATGCTTTGCCAAGACTCCTGAGCCGTTGACACTAGCCTGATTGAGCGCTAGCGTACTGGAGCCCTGGAGGTTTGGTCTTTCCCTATTACATAAGCCAGGCTACTTTTAACCGCCTTTTTATTTATTCGTGATAGACCTGATGCCCTACTACATCCCGACAACAGACCGGACTCGTTGGCATGCAGCGGGCTGGTGCGGTAGTTCGAAACCGTCCTTCGTTCATTATTTTCCTCTTCTTCCGCTGTTCGCTGCTACGTGGGGTACTTGGCGGTGGAAGTTGCCCGGAGCGTCTCTCTCGCAGCTGTTCTATGGCAACTATCATTGGTTACTTGTATCCTTGGATACACGGGAGGGTTGGCAACGTATCCGGCTACTTGCTGAGAAGCGTTACGTATAACTAACCCCTCATGTCCGCCGATATGTCCCCTTCTTGCAGCCTTTCTTGACATGCTGCATCTGTTTTGCCCACCCCACGCCTCTTGCCGGATTCGAATCAAAATCCCATAACTATATGAGATGAGATGCGTCTTGTGACCATCTCTTGTCTCTCTTTTCCTCGTGTCATCTTTCCAACTTGACACTTCGTCCACTTGTCCGTCTCCTGTGTCTAGCCCACAGTAACCATAACCATCGCTCGCTTGCACCGTTACGCCGACATCGTGGGCCATCACAAATACTGGAGGAAGCGGCTGCGAAATCACATGATTCGCTCTCTGCGGAAGGTTTGCCGGCGCGCCCCTCCAGCCAGTCAACGGCGCATGTGAGACGGGCATTGGTGCCAAAGCCTCCAGAGAGTTCAGGACATCGGACTCTTCAACGCGGGCAATACGCAACCGTTTTGCTTCTTATCTGGAATAGTGCATTGTTTATATTGAATCTTTTTTCGACCGTGTTTTTTTCTGCCTTTTGAGCCTACCCTTTTTTTTGTTTTGCGTTTTATTTTATTTTCTTGGCATTGAACGAGCTGGTACACTTTATTTCTGTTCTTTTTGCGACGTATAGTTGATAGCAGCGGTTATCATTTCTATATTGACGGTTTACATGAGAGCTGGTCTTCCCCTATCCTACGGAATGATTGCGCTATGGTAGAAATCAACGACCAAACCGCGCTGCTAGCATCCCCTGATGCAGACGGCCGCGGGGATCAAGATGTCGGATCAAGAACATCTATATCACTTGATATTGGTGATTCTAACAGGCGCCGGTGGCCTCGTTTTGACAGAAAACATGTCCCTTCCTCACTAAAGGAACGCTGCGTTACTGTCTCCGTTGTTGTATGCTTGATGCTGATATGCGCAGCGTTTATTTACGCATTGTAAGAAACCAAAGCGATGAAATCGTTTCCCAATCAAATATAATGCTTGCTGATAAATGCATAAAACAGCGTTTCCCGTAGTTCTGGCCGCGACCTGGTATGCAGCACAGTGCAGAATGGATACCAATGCCACCAAAAATACTCTCAATCATGGGGCCAATATTCCCCTTTCTTTTCCCTGCAAACTATCTCAGATATATCTCCACAAGTTCCCATTGGTTGCACCATTACTTTCGTCCAAGTTCTCTCGAGACATGGAGCAAGATATCCAACCGAAAAAAAGTCTGCGATTTACTCGCAACTCATTAAACGCATCCAGGATCGGACGGAGACATACCATGACGACTTCGCATTCCTAAAAACCTTCACTTATCCTCCGCAATCTGAAGATCTTACGTCATTTGGCGTGTCTCAGATGATTGACTCTGGAACCAACTTCTACCGTCGTTATCGGGACCTAACCAAAGAATCCAAAATCTTTGTCCGAGCATCAGGATCTCCACGGGTAATCGTCTCTGCGGAAAAATTCATCGACGGCTTCCATCAAGCGAAACTATATGACCCGTCTGCAACCGATAAATCCCATAAACCTTCCATTGGTGTGATACTCAGCGAAGAACTAGGCTCCAACAACACCCTAGACCACAGCAACTGCAATAGTTTTGAGGATGCCAAACCAGGCCTAGTTGCACAGGCAGAATTCACCAAAATCTTCGCGGCCCCAATCCTGGAGCGAGTCAACTCCCACCTTATCGGCGCCAACCTCGACATCATTGACATCCCGTACCTAATGGACATCTGCTCCTTCCACACCGTCGCCATGACCCCAGACGCAAGCACCATCTCTCCCATCTGCCCCCTCTTCACCGACGAAGAATGGACCCATTACGACTACTACAACACCCTAGGGAAATACTACGGGCACAGCACCGGAAACCCGCTCGGCGCCAGCCAGGGCGTCGGCTTCGTCAACGAGCTCATATCCCGCCTCACAAACACGCCCGTCATCGACTCCACCACCGTCAACCACACGCTCGATTCCAACCCGCAAACCTTCCCCCTAGGCCTGCCCCTCTATGCAGACTTCAGCCACGATAATACCATGGTCTCCATATTCACGGCCTTGGGGCTCTTCAACGGCACGGCGCCGCTCTCCAACACCACCGTCCGTAGCCCGGCGGAGAGCAACGGCTTTTCTGCGGCCTGGATGGTCCCGTTTGGGGCGAGGGCGTACATTGAGAAGATGGAATGTGATTCGACGCCTGTGGCGAGGGAGCCGCTGGTTCGTGTGCTGCTTAATGACCGGGTCGTGCCGTTGCATGGGTGTAAAGTTGATGCGTTGGGGAGGTGCGGGTTGCAGGACTTTGTAGAGGGGTTGAGCTATGCCCGGGGAGGAGGTGATTGGGGGAAATGTTTTGCGTGAAATGTTTTGTTATTTTTTTTTTTATATTATTATTTAACCCCTGTTTTTACTTTTACTTTTTTTTTTCTGCCCTGCATTTCCTGACGATCCTGATGATTCGACACAGCCTCCCTCTGCCCAGCCTGTCTCGTTGTTTTTCAAGCTTCCCGGGACATTCGCACAAACCGGGGTCACATACGTACCCCTGCCCTTTACTTTCCTCTCTCTTCCTCTCTGGATTTTCTTCTTGTTTTGATGTTCATAACACGTTCATGTTCATGTTCAACGGCCGCACGAATTTTACGTTTCAGCAAAGACAACCTGGATACTCAGAAAGAATCCAATATACGACACCAATAGACATACGGTTTAACTACATAGATCCCAGACAAGATAAACAATCACGATTTTTTTCAAGATATCTTTTTTGCGAATGAAATTTTCGAACTTGTCAATTATTGATGCCAGGCACTTTGTTATGTATACTGTCCCACGGATAAACCATAGTGCATGTACCTGTACATCAGAACTATTTTGTCAACAAGATATAACAGGCGATTCTTCGAGGACATTTTTCTCTTCAAAATAATTACATTTAATTTTCGCGGACATGATACATAAAACTCATCTATATCATACATACATAGATAGGTGATTGCCGCGTAAGTAAGCTGCGAGTTTCTTCGAGGGGGGGCAGGCGAGGAGAGGATGGATAGCTCTCGCACCCATCTAAATCCGTTATATACCAAAAAAAGGGCGCTCTAGTGCAATTGGGTCAGGGACGATGAGTGTCGATAATACACTGAATTCGTCGCTTTGACAAGAGTGGAGGGGGAGGAGGCAGCGGCTTGTCGGGGGAGTGTAACGCCGGCAAAATAAGATTTTTTAAAATAACAGCAATACGTGAAGGGTGTCGAAGGCCGTCAGTCAGTCAGGTTATCAGCCTCTTGGAATAGTGTAATATATAGCGTAAATTTTCAGCTGCTGTCTTGGTCTTTGTTCGTCGATGTAGATGATGGTGATGTCGAATGTGGGCTGCGGTCAGCTGGAGGGAAATTATTTGTTCCCGGCAGACTGCGGGGAGCTTGGTCGGCGAATACTGTTTCGTTTATTCCAAAAAAGTAGATTGTTAGAAATCGTACGTTGTCCTCCGGAAATATATAGGTGTAGATTCACTGAAGGGGTAATGGGAAGATTGGCAAAATGGTTCATAATATAGGCTTACCTCGCTCATATAGTGCGTAACTGGTGTACAGCAAAATTGGGAGTGCGACCATTGCCGATGTCCATCTGCAAGAAAGTAAAAATTGTTAGTTATAAATGAGCCCTTTGCAATAGAAATAGAGAATAACAGAGGCTACAAAACGGAAAGGAGATGATTTGTTTCCAAAAAGGAATATGGTAAGCCACCCTACCTTCGTGCAAGGCTTTTATACTGTTTCGTATTTCTGATATCCTGCGGCTTAACACCCGAAGTTGGCTCCGGTCTTTGCGGTTTTACCCGCTGGGCCTCTCTGGAAGCGGAAGAAGCCTGTGGTAACGGTGGTTTGATGGGAGGTGGACGAGAGGGCGGCTGTTGAGGGCGCGAATTTGAGGTCTTCTTGGAGGCTGAGGCAGCCATTTCTGCAGTTGTAGCTCGGGCTGAAGATTCGGTGGACCGGAAGGTCTTCTTAATTTTATCTTCTGTGGAAGTTGCTTTTGTTGCTGGATTGCTGCTGGCCGCCAAAGCGGTAAGGATTTTGGAATCTTGGACGGCAGCAATAGTGGTGTCAACAGGGTGTGCGGGAGGTGGTGTCTGCTCCGCCGCCCTTTTTGGTTCAATTGTTGCCTCCCTGCGACTGGCTGATCGAGCAAAAGATCCAGATATCTCCTCCGCGGCCTGAGCGGCGTTTGTAGCCTCCGGCTGTCTCCTTCTAGTGGCCTCCTGCTTCTCAGCTAACTCGGTAGATTCGGAGTGGGAAATTGACTTAGATTCCGGGGAGGGCGTTCGAGGCTCAGATGGCTGTTTCGCGGCTAGTTTCGATGTGGAGGTTCTAAGTCTGGATTTCACGCCCAGCTGGTCCCCCTTTGCCTTGTTATTACCACCTGGCGTTTGCGATGGTGCGGAGGGAGGTTTCGGTAATTCTTGCGCGGGGTCCGGGCTCGTGGCGGATGTTTTCTTCTGTCGAGTGGATGTGCTTTTCTTCGCTGCTGGCTTCCGAGCAATTGGTGTACTGGATGCGGGTTTAGGATCGGATTCTAGCGGTGAATTGGCTTTGGGCGAGGTTGGCCCGGTAGTTCGTGTGGTGGATGGGGTTGGCTTCTTGCGTGTGCTTGTTGTTGTAGTTGACGATTCGGAGGTTGCGGCGGAAGTTTTTGTTGCGGCAGAGTCAACTTTCTTTGGCCGGCCGCGCTTTTTGGCGGTAGTCTCTGGAGCGCTGGACATGACTCTGTATCTAAATATTGTGCACCAATTCTTATCTGTTATTTTCGCATTTATCTATTTTTATAAAACGAGATTAAATATAGAAATAAAAATGTAGACTCAAAAAAATAGGAATGCAAGAACTTTCGCGCGACTGGGATCTTTTCCATGAAACGCGAGATAACTTTCTACCCCTAATTACATCCGGCATCAAGCCAAAACCAATTCTGCCCGCTGATAGGTAGAAAACATCCCTTCCCCTGTCAATATCTCCCTGCGCTAATCCCCAGGCCAAGAAACTTCAAGGCAATTTTTAGTCCGCACGCGTTCGGCAGACGCGAAATGACGGCGCAAGGAGACTAATTAACTGGGCACTACGCCTGCAATTTGGTACAGGCCCCCGCCTAGCGATCGGGAAATACTCCATACAGGGCTTAAAGAGAGCAAATGAAGAAAAAGCCTTGTCGGAAACGAGGTCGAAAGAGCCGCTGTTGAGACAACAAAAGGCTGGAGATAATTGATACGTTAGGGCTTCAAATCCAAAACGGGAAACCCTAACCCTAAGTTGATAGCAGGATATTTCCCAGCAGAAGCTGCAGCTTGATGAATGATGTGACTTGATTTTCATTACGGAGTAGTGAAATGGGCATTCACATAGTGAGGTGGACTTAAACAAGCGCAGTTTTATTCAATCTTGTAGTTAATGTGTTAATCGATGAAACATGACTACCTCCATTTGCCATTCTCCATTCACCACACATCTTCATCTTCTCTCGACACAAAGCAGGCGGGGAAAGAATTTTAAATCCACAGCTCAATAAAATGGGCAGTAATATACAGGCTATTATTTACATTCTTGTCCATATCTTATCATAGTAATTTACATGAACGAAAGCAGTAAGGGCAGAATGAATAAAACAAAGGGCCGCGCGGACCTGTAAACTCTCCGCCAAAATCCTCAAGGTCCCAAACAGCTCACATCAAAATTGTGGCCTGTAAAAGCATATTCAAAGGGTAGAAGGGCACAGCAAGCAATAAAATTCCAAAACAACTCCGATCACCGCCAGCAGTGCGTGCCTTCAAATTTGTACTCTTTTTCACGATGAAAGAAACAAAAAAAACAAAAAATTCGTATGAGGCTGAACTTTCGTTCCTCTTCACCACTTCTGTCTGGTAAGGAAATTCGTTTCCATAAAGAGTCCGGACATGGAATAAACGAAAGGGAAACACTAAACCAAACTCTAACTAACTCCAAAACCATGCAAATGCAATTCGTCGGCTTTTTCCAGTTCTGTTGTATTGTACAGCGATAAGACGAGGTTTCTCATTATCATTCCCCCCTAGTCCTGATGATAATTTTCGGTTGCTCGCCGTGACGGGAAATAAAGATGGATGGTAGATACTTATGTAAACAATGAAGTAATGAGGGGCGAGAGCAAAAATATCGGTATTTGCCCCTTTGTTTCCGATCGCAATCTCATTATTCCTGTGCGACCTGGGCAGTGGTGGAAACGGCACCCTCCTTCCCAGCGGGATCCTCGATTCCGGCGGCAGCAGCATTATTCGCAGGGCCATCTCCAACCGTTTCGCTCGCGGTTGGAGTGAAGGATTCGGTTCGAGTCTGGCGTGCAGCTCGTTTGCGGCGCTGACGAGGCTGCCCGGTCTCACGATTTGCAGCGATCGCAGCAATAGCCGCCGCCCGCCTCGATGGGCGACCGGGGCCACGGGGTGCGAGCAAAACAGGCTTAGAATCCACCTCCATGGATTCCGCATCTGCTAGGCTTCCATTTCCACTTTCGTCACCTACGCTGCTCGCCTCTGGGATTGGCGCATCCGTGTTTAGACGACGCTTTTTATTTCCAGTCTTTTTACTCAGGTTTGCCGTAGGTTCGTCATCCCCCTCCTTTTGTGGAGTAGCGCTTCCCAAGGCCTGACCAGCAGCAGGCCGCTTTCGCGATGCTCTCCCTCTTTTACTTGTTCCAGTAGAGGTACCGGATGGTTTCGTGGGCGTTTTGCCCTTGCCAATTTCGTTTCCATCGCTGGCATTTGAAACTGCCTCCTCCGCAGCGTAAATTTCATCGTACTTTTCAATAGCAAGCTGAATATCTTCTAGCGGCGTAGAACGGTCAATAATGATACCTCGCATACGAGCTGCGCGGAAAATTTTTGCTTTTTCCGTTTCCAGCGCAACATCCTCTGTGACGAATGGGCGCTCTAGATCCTCAGGAAGGTTCTGTTTTCGGCCTGGCGGAGGATAACCAAACGCATCATCAAGTTCAATTTGGATAAGGGACTTTATCTGGGGAGGGGATGGGGCAATACGAGGGTTATTGAATGAATCCTTTGGCCGGACCCATGCATAAGCAGTGGGAACCAGAACATTTTCTTCGTTATGTTGGTTGCCGCGCCCAGTATGGACCCAGCCATCGCTGTCAGTCCAAGGGCGGGGCAGGTACGAATGGGACAAGTCAGGTGGGGCCAATAACTTCTGGTCCACGAGAAAACTAGGCCATTTGGAGGTATCTTGTTCAACAGCTTCCTTTGCAACCAGTCCCTCCACTGTGGCTGGCTGTCCAAAGTTCGCTTGTTCACCTACGTCGTTTGGTTGTGCGGATGAAGCGTCGATGGGAGCTGCGACGTCTGCGGAGGCAGGGGCGTCCTTAACCACAGGCCCAGCGGAATCAGCTTTACCAGACGCGCCAAGTGCACATTCTTCAGTAGGGGTGGCAGGTGTAGCAGCGCCACCAGTCTCCAACGAAAACACATTGGAAACGGAAGGGGTAAGCTGGGAGGCAAGGGGACTTTCGCCTGGGGCCGTCTCTTCACTTGCTCGCGTGGTCTCAGTTTCCAGCGATTTCTCAGCAGCAGCCTTGTTCAAAGCGGCTGCCAACTGTTCAGCATACCAATCCCGACGAACTCGGTGGAGATCGATTTCTACCGTTGGTTTGAAATCGGGGTTTGAAGCCGCAGTTGCCAGATCAAGGAGTTGCTCCATCATGGCGTTGGTCTCTGGCGACAAGGCACGGGATGAAGGAGACGGTACCGAAGTACCTGAATCACCGAAGGGAGACAGCGTTGATGTGGGAGTGCATAAGCGCTCTGTCTGCTGGTCGGGCACGTGGGATCCAGATACACCCGTGTCCATCCCACTGTCAAGATTTGCGGCTGCTGGGGCCTCGTCGATAGAGCGCCCAACCGTCGTGTCTTTTGACTGTGTAGTGGCAGGGGCCTTCGCGAGTGCATCAGGTCTGGCCATTGCTGCGATCTCGTCAATAGAGTGTGCAGTCATTGATCTGTTTGACGGGACAGAAGCTAGATCTACAGCTTCAATGGTGTCAGAAGCTTCCTTGTTCGTAGCATCCATATCACCTTTTGCGACAGCATTCTCCTCAGTCTGAGTAGACTGAAGTTCAATCTTTTTCGAGGATTTTGGCGCCCGGGGCTTGGTGCCTGATCTCGCCTGCGAGCTGAGCTGCGCCTCTATGGCCCTAAGCGTGGGCTTTCTGATGCGGGTCGATTGACGGGGAGGCATTGTGGAAGATATTATGTTTTCGGGGGCAGTTTTGTTTTGAGTTTCGAAAGACACAGACGTTGTGTTCGTGGGAGTGCTTTCCGGGAGGAAGTGACCAGAGGAGTAAGAAGAGGATGAGAGGGATGAGGAAGTAGACGGGCGCCGGGGTTCGTCAATATGGTTCTCCAAAGCCCTAGTATCCATTGACTGTTGATTTTCATTGACACATTGTAGTGAATGGGAAGCCTTGGGGGTATGGTAGTTTGAAAAGTCGCTGAATGCTTCATATTCACCATCCAAACCCAAGGAAAATTCACAAGAGTTGATTTGTGCAACAATGACATGCACGGCCTTTGTCACATCAGGATCGTTTGATAGTATCGTAAATGCCTTTGTAAATCGCGGAGATCGAGATGATTCCATATCAAGGAGCTTAATTAGGGCATCTGCAGCTGCCTGGTATTCTGATTGTAACTCTGGGTAAGTAAGCGTTGCAAGGACATCTACCACAAGTTTCCCTGTAGCAGCTGTGTCCGCATCTATACAACGATCATCAGCCATTGTGTCAAATAATCTATCTCCAAATCCGGGTTTGAAGCTCTGTAATTTGGCTAGCCTTGGCGCAATTCTTCTTGCTTCCAAATCTATCTGGCGATAAAAGGATTTGGCAGACAACGAATCTCTCGAAGGGTTTCGTTCTCCATGAAAACGTTCTACATCCATTGTAGTTTGGCTCTGGTCTTTGTGCTTGCTAGTATCTTCTATATAGATTGAAAATAAGTTAGACAAAACATTTTTATGTCACAAGCGGAGGGATATTTTGCTTACCACGAAACTTGCCGGTACCAGAACAATGAACCACACTGACAGGATACAACATAGCATCCTTCCATGTCTGGCTTCGACGGCGCCACGGCCTTTGAGATACGTTACTTGTTGGTGACTTCTGTTCTAAATCTGGCATCCACGGCTGCAAAGATTGATTTTTCTTGACACTGTCAATTTTTTGAGCAAGCCAAATTGCCACAGCAATTGGATTATTATCCCAAGGATACTTTACAAGACTGAATAATTCCGATTTCGATGCAATAGTGGACTGTATATCACGCTCCATAGCCAGGGCGCCATTATGACAGCCTGCAACTTGGCTCAGTGAGGAGCATAAAGAAAGTCCAGTTGACGGGCGATTCTGAGTTTCTTTCCGGGAAGTAGAAAATACATCTGCATCCCCGCTTTCCTGAACACTGCTAGAGCGCTGAGGATTGTAGCTATTAGTCCGTTGACGCTTTGCTGAGCGAGGACAATCGGATTGAGTTGAGGCATAGGATGTGTGCGACGTGTGCGATGAAGGGGAAGTCCGTGAGAAGCTGGAAAAATCGGTCTCGTCGTCCATCACCGCCACTACGGGCCGCTCCGCAACCAGCGGCTGGCCATGGTTATATGCCTACCATGAATACCAGCATGTTAGGTCAACGGGGAGCTCAGAAAAGGCACGATGGTCAAAGACAGTTAAGAGTTGGTCAAATACCAGAATAGTCCCTCCCATCATCATTACGAATTGCGATATCTGCGGCCTGAAAGAACAGAATAGAATGTCAGACAAATTCCAAAACAAATAATATATATAACGCAAAACAAAAGGGATTTGGTTGGGGGCCATTCATGTGTTATATCTAAAGATGTTTCAAAATCTTCAATGGAAAGGTGGGCCATTGACTTGTTGACGTCCAGGCACTACTTACTTCTTAGATACGTCCCGCGACCAACCAACAGAGGCCGAAGAGCAATGAAATAAAGATTTAAAAATTCGCGAGTTACTTATTCTTCTGTTTGCCTGTTTAAATCAAGCTCACACCGCTTCATTTGGTGGAATGTGGAAGAGAACGGGAAAGTCCAGCCAGTCCAGTTGCAGCCACAACCCTAAAGAATTCGCGAAGGGACACGGAGCGCAGAGCTGGCAGCTTTCCAAGGCATTTACGCGAAAATGCATGTCAAGGGCGAGAAAGCTATTGGGGAGCAAGGCGGATGTAAGACCGCAGTTGTCCTGTCTGGCGGCGATGTGGTGGTGAAGTGCAGAGTGAAGGCCGCAGCCAAATACTGTGAATGTCTTCTGCGCATCTCTTTTGGGAGAAAACAATTAGGGCTTGAGGCCCTACGTGACCCGCTCGGCGGCTAGTGTGACGCTAGGCCCGATGCGGCAGCTGTGGCCAGCTTTCAAGGTTTCCAGTCCGCGGCCAAAGGACACGCCGCGCGATACCAGACAGCAGCCAACTACAAACTCAAGAACCAATACTGGCCGTTAGAGTGATATTGATCGCTCTCAATTGCGGTGGTTTCGCACTTTGAACTGCCGTCCATACACTCCTGTTAGAGAAAGACACCCTCTTTCTCTAGAATCCTCCCAACTCACGAGGATGCAGTTGCGGGCGCTTCTCCGAGCTGGTATCCTTATATCTGCCCTCCCTTCTGCCTGGGCTGCTTCTGGCTGGGGATTTGATGATGCAACTGTTTCAATTGCACAGAAGGGTGCTGGGGTTGGCAGTGGACTGAAAGAGAAGTGCGCTATATTCATATTACCCTCACTGCTAGTGCGTCCAGCAGCTCAAGCACTCGGCTGACTATATTAATCTTATATTGGGAGCATTCATTTAGGCTGCTGGAGAGCAAACCACTATCGAAGCCACTTTCGTTCGGAGAGTCAGATATCCTCAAACTTAGCTTAACGACACGGGAAGGCAGTGCTACCAAGAGACCTCACCAAGCTTTCTTACTGCTGAAGGAGCCCGAGAGCGGACTCGACCTATCATACCCATTAACTGTGAAGGAAAGCGGAAAGGGAAAGCTAGAGTTGGTTAGTTGGGAAATTCCTCCACAGTAACGCGATACAAATGGAATAGCCCGCAATGTTGACAATCCGTCGTTTGATCATGCAGGCACAAAAAGAACTTCCTGCTCAATTCCTCCGGTCCTCGAAACCCATAGATGCCAGTATTGTGATCGCCTCGTTTGGCTCCGCAAGAGGATATGACAGCCGTGTTTTCCAGTTGGATGTCACCCGCAAAGATGCTGCCAGCGGACCACTCCCCTCCGAAGCTCTCAGATATGGCAAGCGTGAGGAAATCCACCATATTTTCAAGGCGGATCCCAAAAGCCCTTCTATCGTCATAACATTAGTGTTTGTCGGGGCAGTTTTAGCTGCACTTCCGACCCTTGCTGGTTTGGTACGTATAGGGGATCAATCCATCGGAACCTTTTTAAAGACAAAGGAAATGGTTAGCTGACATTGCTACAGTGGTTGTACCTAGGAGCAAACTTGAATCACCTCCCAGTCGCACTGAAATCATCTCCCATTTCGCATTTCTTGTTCCTTGGTTCAATTGTTGGGCTCGAGGGCATATTTTTCCTCTACTACACGACATGGAACTTGTTTCAAACCTTACCCGCTGCATTGGCAGTGGGCGCCATTGCCTTTGTCAGTGGAAGCCGCGCATTGAGCGAAGTTCAGGAGAGGCGCCTTGCAGGGCTGCGCTAGCAGGTCTGAAGGGCACATGAAAAGCAAGGGTTTTTCATTTTGGTGCTAGAATCTTCTCGTCGCTTTTCATGAACATATGTATCTCTAGGATTTTATTTATTTAGTTTAGAATGCACGTATGTCTTCCTCTATCTTCCTCTCAGCCATGAATTAGCGGGCCGCCAAAATTGCATTCCTGTCAGATTTGGCTCCCCGTAGAAGCTTGGACCACCGAGCTCAACCTTCTCCGTCTCCGCAAACAAACTCTCCATCAACGTCCTCCGCTCACGGCGCTATCCGAATCCCCAATAACGCTCCACACACAATTACAATGGGCGCATCGTCATCAAAACCCATAAAGGGCGCAGCCAACGCAGCTGCACGACGCCAATATCCCAAGAAACCCTCCTCATCGACCACCGCGCCCAGCGGTGTCACTGCGGCGGATAGAACGGCCAGGGCAGCAAGCCGACGGGAACAGCCAGGACCAGTATTCCATTCAAAGGAGAAAGCGAGCGCTGTCAGATCAGAAGGTAGGCGTATAATTGAAAGCAACTAGGATGATGAAGACTCAAATTAAAGAAAGAAAGCAAAAAACTAACCACCCCACTTCAAAATAACCACAGCCATCGACCTCGACGCCCGCGATCCTCACTTCGCCGCCTCCCTCCGCTCCATTGGGCCCGTCACACCCAACCCTTTCAACCAGCCCCTAAACCCGCAGCACCAGCAATCGCTCTCCACAGTTTTCCCCCCAACCTCCCCAGCAACAGCAACCTCCACATCCACCAACGCAGCCCTCCTCGTCCTCTCATCCCGCGCCGAGTTAGAGAAAGCCGCCGCACGCGAACTCGAGTCCGTCGGCCGACCGAACCATCCCGGGCGCGAGTTTTTGGATGTCGTGAGTATTAGGCAGATTTTGGCGATGAGGGATAAGGAAGGGGTGTCGGAGGAGGTGATTGAGAAGCAGTTTCGGCTGAAGAAGGGGGTTGTGGGGTCGTTGGGGCGGAAAGGGATTGTGGGGCTTGCTCGATGACGGAGGGGGGCTCTTTCTTTTTCGCTAGGTGGCTTGTTTCTATTTGGGTTTCCTTGGGATAGGATAGGCGGATTTAAAAAGGATGTGCGTTTGCATTTTGTTCGGTGCGCTCTTGTATGAATATAAAGGGGTGGATATTTTGTTATGATAATGAGTTTTGAGTTTTGGTACGGAGTATATTTGAGGAATTGGATTTTTGCATAGAATTGAACTCTCATCACTCAATTAATAGCCATTTTATAGATACTCTATGAGAAATATTTCAAGGCAATTGCATTCTCATTAAGCTCTGTGTCATCTAATCAATTTGGTATGTATTCAATTATTGAACATAGATAAACATGGTAGATAGACCAATACATAATCCTAGATAGCAACATCAAGACAATTCCAAAATCAATTTTTGACTCAGCAATTACTGTACTCCCCCAAACTGGCTTCACACCTCCATAGCACTTTTCAGGACAGTTGCCCAATCCCAACATACCCCGCTCCTTCGACATGATATGCATGCGGATATTACTCAGATATAAAACATAGTATCCACCAAGTCCGGATGTACCCGAACATCGTCACCAATAGGCACAGGACCCACATCCCCAGCACCAGACGAAGCAACACTGGTCTCAGGCGTGACGTCGAAATACCGACTTAGGTAGCGCCTGGCGCGCTCACAGACTAGATCCGCATAGTACGCCGGCGGGCAGATGCTGACGGCCTTGGTCGCTCGTCCGAACAGGTAGCAGAGATTATGTGTCAGGTCTTCGAGCTCGTCGGCAATGCTGTTGAAGCGGCCCGCCGTCTTTCGCCCGGTAAATATTTCATCGAGGATCACGTAGTAGTGGGCTGGCCGGGCGGTCCCCTGCAGAGCAGTGTGGGCTTGGAGGAAGAAATCCCAGTTGCGCGTTTCAGTGACGCCGCGGTCGACAACTGTGCCGTTGTGGGGGTTTGAGTTGTTGTCCGCGTCCTTGAGATCGGTCGGGTAGAATCGCGTATTGTGCCGTTTGCCAACGATGATGATGGTGATTTTGGGGAGACCTTTCTTGGTTTTGTCGGCTGGGTAGACGGCTTTGCAGGCTTCGCGGAGCAGGGGTAGTTCTTCTTCGAGGACTTTGCCGTATTGGCCTTCGGATACCCCGTCACGGTAGATCAGGATGTTCTCCGGCAACATGTTGGAGTTTTTCTTCTGCCAAAGACGAAGACGAGATTGGAGCATTGAATCAAGGTTACTTACCATCTCCGCGCGAGCCTGGTCTTGAAGACGGATGCTGGCTGGCCACTGGCCGAGGACTTTATCCACACTTGCAACCATCCCGGCTACGCTTGGTGCGGTGGGGAGTGAACCTGGGGCAGGATGCGTGACATCAATGCCCACAACCATTGTTTTCCCTTCCGTTATAACACCAAGTTTGGATGGCTGAAGCTTGTGGTTGATTCCTCCAAGCTTCAGGTTGAACTTTAGGGCAACATTGGCGAAGTATTGAGGCTGATTTTTCCTGAACTTTTCTGCCACTACGCAAATAGTATGGATGCCGTCCTTGATATCCCCCCTATACTTTACCTGGCTGTAAATTTGAGGACTTGCAAACGGTAGTATCACTAGAACCAATCTCACCCGCGTTTGTTGGCGTATCTCAGCAAAGATGGGGTCTAGTTGTATACCCTCCAGATCTCGACCAGAGTGGACGTTGACAGCGATTGGCCGGCTAGGCGCTGGAACAGCGAGACCTTGTGCCCTTGCCGTATCTATGAACCTGTCAACGCTCTCACTGACAGCCGCTGGATCGGTTCGACCGTCTTGGTAGTAAAGGTATGTCCAGGCAGGCAGCTGGGATCCTTGCGAGAATGCAACCTTCTGAAGGTTCCAGTTCCCAGCTTGGGGGTTTTTAAAACTATGTCCCTTGTACTGAACAACGGTGGGACCCTCCAGTACCCGACCAGGAACGGTGATTAAGTTTGGCAACAGAGATAATCCCATGCCAGCCTATGTAATTAATTAGTGTAAGCAGCTTCAGCTCGAGCTTGTCACTGTAGAAAATGAGACAACTTACTAGCATAGAGTTCAATTGTGGGGCAACCCCAAGCACCCCGGTTCCATTGACGACAATCGACTTGGCATTTTCCACGGGTCTCCGGACTGCAAACCGAATCATGTTCTGAGTTTGCTGGGGAGAGATTTTGGCACTTGCCGGTTGGCCAGGCAGAACGTGGCAGACCTCAGCGGGCAGGTAGCTCGGATTTTCCTTGTTGCCAACATTGACAACTGGTAATGCGTTGTTCAACTCGGGGATATTGGGGTAATCTATAGACGGTAAGAAATGAAGTGAGGGGTTGGGACTTTTGGGGATTTTTGCTCACTTCGTTTAAAATAGTCGTAGACGCTAATATATGAACCTGTAGGAGAATCTCCACCCGGCTTCACAGGGCCCTTTTTCTGTTTTTTCCCACTCTTCTTGCTTTGCGCCCCTTCCGGGGGTGCTGGTCCATCAAGAAAGAATTTGACATCTTTGGGGCCTGCTCCTAGCCAGGGCACCTGTGGCGGGTTCTGCAAATGACGTCCATCACTCTGATGTGCAAGGCCCTCAATAGTTTTGATTCGCAATATGACCTTGCCGGATTTATTTTTACGGGAGATATGGTTGACGCTCACACGTACTCTCTTGAGGAAACGGTTGAGCCTGTGAATGTGCGTAGGACCTCGAACGCTAGCGGAAAAGCTCTTAATAACATCCGGCAGGCTCCCTTCAGTGTAGCAAGGGGTAGCTTTGACTTGGACATTCACGAGGAGGCGGGACGTCGCGGCACGGACGCTGACGAAGAAGCCCTTGAGTGCAGTGAGCCCACCAGAAAGATCATAGGCGTCCGCACCCCGGCCAAGTGCAAAGTGTTTGTTCGCGCCAATTGAAAGCAGTTCGCGGTTTGTCTTGGGGTGGTGGCCGAGGACGATGTTCAATGCCTGGATAATCTCTTCTTTGGCCGGCAGCTGTTCCCCGCTCTTAGGTGAGGAAAGATATTGAAGCAACGGTGCCACATCGATAGAACCAATTGCGGCGACCCGAACCTGGTAAGTCTTGGCTTTGGGAGAAGGTTCGTCTTCATCTTCGAGTCGATACGTAATTGAAAACATCTCCTGGGGGAGGTTGATTGCGGTTTTGCAGACCAGAGTTGCTTTGTAGTCAGTCGCAATTTGGTTTTTCATGTTCCCGAAGTACTCTTCCAGCAGAAGCTCGATAATACGCTTAAGTTTTTTGCCAGAAGGGGTTTTACCATCCTGGACCTGGACTTCTACCTTGTAGCGGTGCAAGGTGAGGTTGATACTGGAGACCATTTCAAAATAATTGGCCCACAGCAGGACCGGCCTTCCTTGTGTCCCGAAGGCTGGTCTTAGAGGGAAATCTCTGTTAATCGAGAGAGATTCTAAACTCAATTCCTTCCCGGAGGTAGCAGATCCTTTGTAACTATCCTCGACCTTTTTGACCTTGGGATCCGGAGCGGTAATACCCCCGCTAGCTGGGCTATGTGGAAGAGGACGAACGGTAAGCGGGGTTATTTTCCTTCTTAGACTTTCAAAAGGGATTGTTATGCATAGGCAGGATTGTCACTTACGAATACACCTCTGGGCCACGAAATCCACCTCCTCGCCCTCCACGAAACCCACCACGATCGCCACGACCGCCGCGATCTCCCCTAAACCCGCCACGGTCACCACGCCCCCGTCCGCCCGATGGCGCATCGAAGATAGGATGTGAACCGCGGCCACGGTCAGAGCCGCGTCCACGTTGTCCACCTCGTTGACCCCCGCGGTCTCCCCCTCCTCCCCCTCCACCCCGCCCTCTCTGACCCCGAGGCTGTTGTCCTGACATTTGGTTGCTTGGCTGGGGGAAAATTGATACAATCCACTATCAGAAAAGGTTAGATTGTATTTATTTTCATGTTTGTGAAAAATGAACAGATAAATAGTAAATGATCAGAGTAGAGTAGGGGGGACTTACAAAAAAAAACCTATCAAACTGACTACTCTTATATAACCTTGGGAATATTGGTCGACCTTATATCCTTTGAACTGGCAGCGAATTTAGATGACGTATGCAGCGAATGATCCTTGCTGGAGGCCTCAATCCCAGCGCTAATCAATGAGTCTCCAGCCAAACGAGCCAAGCGATATGATCTGTAGATTGACGAATCCGTGGCTCAGGCCAATTTCTTCTGCAATGACAGCGCCGCCTGCAGAATCAAACAGAATTGAAAGGGTGGCTACAAAGTGGATAAACGAACAGAATCCATTCGTTTCCCTCCGTTGCAGGGTTCGTTGTCACTCTGCGGTGTGTCTTTTTGATGTCTTTGCCTTTTTTTTCTTTTTTGTTTGTTTTTCGTTGGGGGATATCCTCCTGGCCAACCAATCCAGCTGTGGGGTGGTGAAGTCTTAGTACAGGTTAGGCTTTTGTATTTAACAATGTGCTCACCCGTCACTAGTCTCCCGTGTTGAGTGAGGCCTGCCATTCATTTTTTATTCTTTCTCTTTATTTTTGGATCGTCGTAATAAATCATCTTGCTCGTAAAAACACGCTCATTTCGCGTGGTGGCATCCCTCCAGCCACCGACTTTCCATAAATTGCGTCACACCCTCTCGCCCGACACCAGGAATGTCATGTTTGCAGAACTCAATTAGATCTCCCATGGATCATTTGCTGCAATAGAATGGCGCGTCCGAACTCTTTGTATCTGGTTTCAGGGCCAATGCCACGGCGCAGCTATGTAGCTTGATTGAACCCTGTATGCTGCATGGGTTTTCCCTGTCAGGGTGGGAGGCCTCAAGTTGAATGAATTGAGGAGTGCAACCAGCAAGCACGGTTTCAAAAAACTGGTTTTTGTTTCTGCCTGACACTCTCATTTCCGAGCAAGAAACACTCAGAGACACAACAGACATATTTAGAAATCCCTGCAGAGGTTGAAGTTTTCTCAAGATTAAGTTATCTGTTGCTTTTGCTGAAAGCAGAACAGTTCAAGAGTCCAAGGATATATGAAGAGCGGCTCTTTTGATGTATGTTGCCGCTTCCTTAAGCATCAAATCACATGATAGAGCATGCAGCATTTCATTTTCAACATCACACTAATTAAAAGAATGCAGCTTCAATCATGGATCTCACAGACAATCTTAGTGTCTTTATTAACTATATTGTATGAATGACTGCTTGTAAACCATCTGTCCTGATTATGATGCTTTGTAGATGTATTTCATTTTCAGTCACTTTTCTAAGAAGAGCTCACACTCTATTATTAGAGTATGTTCTGTTGACCTTAAAGGAGTGTCTCTCCCTCTCTTTCTCCCACTCGAACAATAAAGTTAATAAAGGAAACAAAACACAGATCCATCAAGAAGAATCTCAAGGGTAGTCAATTTGATAGCACCCATGCATCGAAAGAAATGCGGCGGATTGATAGGGTATTAATTAATTAAATATTACTATGAGAATGTAGATAGTAGCTAGCTGTCATGTCAAATCGGGAACCTCAAAAGAAAAAGAAGAAAAAGAAGAAGAGAAAACAAAACCAAGCAAGGGAAACGGCATGCTATCAAAACGCAGAGCACATGAATCAGATGAAGCAATGCAGAAAGAACGGCTAGGATACCAATCAGCGCCCGCTCCGCTAAACCAATCAACAAAACCAATCATATAGAAGAGGAACAACAAAGCAGGAAGCCCTCTGAGCAGAAAAGCAACTGACGAAATCAGCCAGCAGTAACAGCAGATAAAAGGAAAAAAGAAAAGGTGGGAGAGTCCGAAACCCCATAAACACTAGCCAAAGAAACATGCCATCAAAGGGACGGTATGTACACCTGTATGTTCTCCATCCGCCATCTTAAGACTACCCCTACCACGAACTGTGCCCTCCATCCATCCTCAAATCGCTCCCCGTCATAAAACTGCTCGCATCACTGATCAAAAACACGGCCGCACCGCGATACTCCTGCGGCGTGCTGAGCCGATTCAGCATATTCTGCTTCGGCCAGTCGGTCCGGCGCTCGGGGTACTTCACGAACAGCTCCTCGACCATGGCGGTGACGATGTAGCCGGGCGAGATGGTGTTGACGCGGATGCCGTGCTGGCCCCATTCGGAGGCGAGGTTGCGGGCGAGTTGGAGGACGCCTGCTTTGCTGGCGTTGTAGGCGGGGCAGATTAGACCCTGTGGTTTTGTTCAGGTTAGTATTTTGTCCGTCAGTCTTTTGGGCGGTTAGTGGGCAGAGTGTTATTATTGGGGTCTATGGGGAATGATTGTTTCTTGTTGGTGGAAGGGATGATGGTTGCGGCGATCGACGAGTTTGACAGGTTTGCATGTGGGGTAGTTATGGTGTGAGGCTAATGCGGCAGGGGTCTGTGCCTCGGCGTGGGAACATGTCTGGGGTAATACATAGCTGCAGCAGGGATCATGACATCGACACCACGAGCGAAATGATACACATCAGGAAATGCAGGTGCAAAAAGTGGGCCGGTGGGCTGAGACGATCGGCTATCCATCTCGCTTTCTTCTTCGTCGTCCATAATAAAAGGCGAAGCGGGGAAGTAGACGCACACCCACATAGAGTACGATCAAGGGGAGGAGGAAAACACGAAACCAAAGGAATAAACTGCAAGAACATACCCTATTCGCAATAGTCCCACTCATACTCGCGATCATGACAATACTCCCCCCATTTCCAAACCGGATCATCTGCTTCGCTACAGCCTGCGCGGTCATGAACACGCCGGTAATGTTGATCTCAAACATCATATTGGCGTCCTTGGCCGTGTACTCGAGCGCAGGGGTTTCCTGCTGAATCCCCGCCGCAGCAACGAGGCCGTCCATCCGGCCCTCATGGTCTGCGATTTCCTTGATAACCTCGTTTAGACCCTCGGTGTCGCGCACGTCGATGCGACGGTAGTAGAACTTCGTGTTTAGCTCTTCTGCTGCGCGCTGCTGGACGCGATAGAAATCCGCTGACTATGGTGCCGGACGGTTGGGTTAGTTTCATTTTAGTTCACAACAGTACATGTAGAAGGGAGTACAGATCCACAATTCTAGTATGTCAGATGAACACTAGATTTCTGCGGGGTCGTCTGGGGTAGGAATATAGCCGGTGGAAACGAGTGTACATACAGGCTTTTCAAGACGGTCGAGAGCGTAAACTAAAGTGTTGGAGACGCAAGCGATGGTCAGCAAATCGGATAAAGTTATATTCTCAACCCAACCAGCAGCGCGCGAGTGGACATTTCTTTCAAAAGCAACATTGAGCAGAGAAACTCAATCAGAACCCAAGCTGGCCCACATGGATGCACAACGGCATTTCCACTTTTTGTTGGTTTTTCGCCCCAAACCCCCCCGAGCCAATATCCACTTCTGCAGCATCGAAGTTCCAGCCCAACCCAGTCAATGTTCTGGCCGGGGGAATTCAAAGCAACAACTATTTTTCGCCTCAATGGCTTCATGGTTCCTCATGAACAACAAGCGGGGGGGGATGTCATGGAATCCGGCAACCTCCTCCACGTAACCAAAACAATAAATAAATAAAAAAAAATAAAAAATAGAGGCAACTAGTGAAATAAACAAACAAAACAGATGAGCTTACCAGTAGCACCAGCTTCCAACAACGCCTCAGCCTGCGTCAATCCAAGTCCGCGCGCTGCACCAGACACCAGGACGACCTTGTCAGTCAGGATGAATTCGGGCAGTCTGCGTTTGGTGCCTAGGTAGACTTTCGGTTTGACGTCGTCCATGGGGTTGGTTTCTTCCTTTGGAGGGCTGCTGGGTCCGCGAGCCAGGGGTGCTGCGGCTGCGTGGACTCCATTTGTAGACGGTGTCGAAGTGTCGCCGTTGACTGTGCTCGTGAAGATAGGAGACATGCTGTGGAAGGAGGATGTTGGGGTTGGTGGAGAGTATGGAGCAGACGTAGATAATATGGTATGGGCTTTGGTAGCGGGCAGGAGAGGGTTGTTTGTTAGGCGGGAGAATGATAGAGTTCTGGCTGGGATGGAGGAAGAGGATGAGAGAAGTGAGATGGGAAGAATTGGGAGTGAGGAAGAGAAAGGGGAGCGGGAGAGGTGTTTATGTATGCTGGAGCGGAGTGTTCTAGACAGCATCTTTGGGCAATTCATGTTCTAGTGTTATGGATATCTTGCTGGTTATTCGGGATGGAGTCTGTCCTCCGGTTGCTGTGGCGAGCTTGGGATCTGGGTACAATAATACAGAACAAGCTCCAGTTGTTCAGACGTCTAGGCGGGCGGCGCAGCCAGTGTGCTTTTATATTCTACTAAACAGCGACCTTCTGGACATAATTGGTTGCAGTGATGATGCTTCTCATGTACGGAGTATAAGCGAATCACTCTCCATTAACTATCATTTCTTTTTCCTCTGCCCCCAAGCCGGTTAACACCGATACACAACAGAGCACTGGCAGCTAGGTACTACCATTGCAACAACTATACATTGTTGTCTTTCTTCCTCGTCCCCATTCAATTTGTTAATGAAATATTATCCCACAGTGACCATCCAGCCACGCCCAGGCCCACTGGAGACGACGCGTGTGTGCTCTGTGGGCGACAGAGTCACTTGATATACAAAAACTTCTACTAGGCCGGTTGTTCACAGTTTGACAAGCGGGGACCCTTGAATTCGAGACCTCAGGTGGAGTAAAACCCATCCAGATCCCAGCGTGGCCGTCGGCAAAGAAGCCGGAGAGTAATATGGGGGCTGAGTGGTTCGTGCATCAGCACCGTACCAGATGAACCGAAGCTGGGGATGGGAGCCAGAGACACGGCGAGGGTTCGGGAGGCTGAATCGAGTAAGCCGTTGTCCAACGATGGCGGCGGAATTGCCGATTGGGAATGGACCAGAGCTCAGCGGACGCGCAGAGACCAAAGGACGACAAGGAGGGCTGGCGATGGACTAGACCTTTTCCATCTAGCTGTTTTGCCGAGAAACACGGGGCAAAAAGGGTCTTCTGAGCGCGGCAGTCGCGGGATATCTAGAAGCGGCATGGATAAAATTAAGAAATTCGGGCCGGTCTCTGTTGCTAGCAACTAACCGGCACACTAACGCTCGACGCACGATACGCTATAAAATGAATGTCTGTCCAAGCGCTCTTGAGGGGGCTAGATTCAATCGTGGGATTGATCTTGTGATGGCCAGGATTTTTATCCAAGCTCCGTCGCTCGTTATGATTCTCATTTTGTTCTCCACAGCCGCTTCTTCTTCGGCAATCCGAAGAGGCAATCTGCTCTCCCTCCCTCGGCATTTTATCTATTTTTAGCTCATAATCTGGAGAAAAGGTCTCTTCGGTGTTCACCATGACCGAGCTTTCAAGGTTATGTGGCAAATCCAGGTTTGATATCAAGAAATTCGAAAAGTCAATTGCTCTTCATGTTAGCCTGACGTAAGCCCCAACTGGTAGTTAAGAGCTCTTTAGCAGATGGTTACTTTGTTAAGAGCTTGTCTCTTGAGAATCAGATGGCGGCGTGTTGATTCCCCAACAGCCCCTATCCAACTCAGCCGGGTGCCGAATTTTCAACCTTTTTTTATTTCTTTTTTTCAAAAATAAAAGTATTACGCCGGACGAAGATTACCAACTGTACTGCGTTAGTATCTAGCATCTCAACATATTTGTTGAGTCATAGCAGGAAGCATTTTCTCCGTGCGACGGTGAATATGGAGCTAGCTATGCGTATCAACCCCAGCTGTTCTCGGGGAGCCCGGCGGAACAGCCAGCCGGACGGAGTGATATAAGATCATCTGGAGAAACACGTACGCGACTCAGCTTACCTGCTGTTGAAAGTTCGTGTTCGCGAGTTGCTGCTGTTGAGCTGTGTTGCCTTGTCGTGATTTTATGGAGGAAATGCTGAGGAATTAACCCCCCCCTATCACTATGCTTGCGATCATGTTTTAAGACTTGCCGTTCCTTGCAGGCTCAGGAACGTGTGGAATGTTTGGTATACATGACTGGGGAGAAAGGCGATAAAGAAGTGGAGATAGAAACGGAGCTCCGCAGCGAAATATGGAGACGTTCGAAAATTTTTGTCTGACCACATGATTAGATCGTTCGTCATCTCCATCTATATCTTTCGTTCGTTCCCATCTGCTTTTATATTATTTATTATTCTTTTGGCCGCACTATCATTCGAATCATTTGGCATTGGGAAGCTGCCAGTATGTAGAGGCGGCGAGGAACTTGGCCTGGAGAGTTGCTCTTCCCTGAGAACGTGTAGTCAGTCCAGTTCATAGTCATTGCCTACCCCACATCTACATTGGATAAAATAATCTTATTCAATATTAAATATGACTTTGTATACATGTTTTGTCATGGCTAAATCATATAGGCTTTAAAGAACAAAGATAATGGTTTATGTGCAGTATGAACTCAAGTTTTTCAACCTCCATTTTTACACCTCAAACACACAAACTGCAAAAGAGCAGAATCAGGTGGATAACAGTGGTCTTCTATAGGCTGCAAAGACATGATGATTTTCCTCCTCTAATCGTATTTTCGTGCTTCATGAGCAAATCAACTTGAAAGCTCGAGAATTTTCCAAAGACCATGCTGCAACATCGCGCCGGACCCAAACTAAACGAGTTCTGCAGCATCCGAAATGATCAATCCTAGAAGTATGGCCCGGAAGACATTGTGACTTTCCCGCGGTAAACGAGAGAGAGTGTGAAACGTAGACAAGCTCTCAAATCCCAGGCTCTCCCGCTAGAAGGGCGTGCTTGAGTAAGTCAGTTGCTAGCATTCACATCTGAGGTTTTTGCCGAAGCATCAATGAAAGGAATGATGCAGGATGCTGGATGTTCTAAGAAACAAAGTCAGAGAGCAAGCGGTCCATCAGGTGTTTTGTAAAGGTCTCATGTATCTGACCATTCTCATGAAGCAGTTGGTTATTGGGTAAATGTGCTCTTCATCAATTCATTATCTTGAATTCACCTGCGGAAGTTGTGTAGATGTTTTATGGTGATGATCATGGAAAGACTGCTCTCCAGGCCCTTCATAGCATATACTTCATCATTGCAGGGTCAATTATAGACATCACTTGCAAGAGATTAATCTTACACGTGATGTAGAAGGTCAGAGACAACTAATCCATCTTTTCAAATGTAAACTGGAGGGTTTGTGCCTTATCCCATGCCTCCTCTTCCAATAACTGGAATTCTGCACAGGGTTCATCAATCATTTGCATGCAGTTTCTGCATTGTCTCACTTTTGCACCACAGTGAAAGACCATTGTGCCATTCTAAAACTTATCGTTTCAGGCAAAGAAGAAACACCCTCAGAATCACCCCTTTCACTCTTCTGGGTTGTCATGAACTCCAAGTGGGAAATAAACACCACTACATCAACCTATTCCAGGTCAAACAGTATCAAGTCAGCTGCTCTCAACCATGTAGAGCAATCATCCCCTCCACTTCCGGTTGGACAACATGGTGAAATGGCAACTCTGTTGGTACAATCTGAGTGAACGCTCCTACCGGAGTGCCCCATGGTAGTCGGTTCCCTCCGGATTCGATTCCCATCGATATCATATGTGGAACGATATGGAGGACGCGAGGGTGAAAGAACCGCGGAAGTCGCAGGTAGTGGTGCGAACGCCGGCAAAAAAGGATGACAGGGGCGATTTAGTTCCCCCTGCCATGGGATATGGCGCGCATGCAACGAATGCACCAGGACGACGGTAACAATCTACACTTCAATGGCCTCAGGAATCCTGTTAAACTGTGTGTGACAATTAGATGAGACAAGGAGATCACTGGCCTTGTGGATGCTGGGAGTATGGTTGAGATACTGACAGATGATAGCAAAGATATGCCTTTTGCGGATAGAGAGTTCCACGTTCTCCTACGCCAGTGCGCCATCAGCAGGTTGGGCCACCTATCCCCGCAGCCCGTCCTGCGCTGGCGGATCAGCGAAGAATGGGGTCATCACACCCCGGCCAATTGACCCCAAGGGCAGCCAAAATCGCGACGTAGTGATCCTGCAGACGAGGGGGGATGCGGCTATCTAGCCATGCAAAGCTGCGCTGCGGGCCACGGGCCGTTCACTGGGTGAGTCATGGCTGCTCAACCTTGAGGATGAAAGATCCTAAGGGAAATAATGGTTCACTCATCGCTAGTTGAAATATCTTTTGCACAATGATTAGTGAGGGGACGAGGCATTAAGGGATCTCAGAGAGACATACCAAACGGCTCAAGATCCAGACATTGATTGTTGAATCCCAAGAATTTCGGTGGAGTGGCTCAGGTGCACGCAAAGCTCTCAGCATTACTGGCATCCGACCATATTTTTGGCTCCACACAGCTAGCCATGACATGAACTCTTGTACCTGGTCTGAATTCGATATTTGCTGGTTGTAGATCTGTATCAAATTAGAATGCTGTCAATCTCCTTGCTTTAGGCACTTACTTACCGCAATGAATGATGCCAAATTTATGAATGAAATGCAAACTCAACAAGAGTTGCTTGGATATGGCTCACACATAGGCGATCTGGTGCGATCTTCTCCTGGCACTCATTGCTTCACCGTCAGATAGCATTATAGAAAACACTAATCTATAGACACAAATGTGTTCCATTTGAGTTGTTGTGCTCAAAGGAATGCAGCAGTTCACTCACATAACAGAGTTATATTCAATTGCTCAATTGCCAACTTTCCAACAACCTCACACCTCTGGTTGAATAATAGGTCATGAAAGTGTACTGGGTGATAGTCTACCTGGCGATACTCCTCAGCGGGTTCGACGACGTTGTAAAAAACGCCTCATTTTGAATTCACCTACCCCATACGGAGAACTCCGTCGTACCTTGGTATTTTTCGGCTGATCGTTCCTTGACACTCACATGCGCCACCATTCGTGAAAAGGCGCCAAAATTGCCTAAGCTAACCGCATTAAGGAATGATTAGAGAGCCCCAAAGTTGCTCCTTTTCCGGGTGCCGATTTCTGATTTCTCTCAGGCCAGATTCATGAATCGGTTTCAATTTTTCGAGATGAAGCATATGGAAGATTTCGTGACCGCTACTCGAAGTAGTCCAATGGAAGGAAGCTTCTTTCTCTATGGAACTGTTGAACAGCTAACGTTCTGGTGGAGAGTGATATGCGGAAGATCGACTACGGAGTGTGTTGGCGGGCCGAGAAACCAAACACAAAAAACCATGAGCTGAACACGAGCCGTATTCAACAATTTCAGCTCTCTCTTCACAGAGACTTCACAATAATACCAATGCACTCTCACTAACTTAACTCAACACAGAGTCAGGAGTTTGTTAGAGAGTTAGTTAAGAGTTTTGAGAAGTATTGACAAAAGGTCACTCCCAGATAGAGTTCGGTGCAAGTACTTGGGTGGTGCTTTGGATGCCCCGCCAAAAGTTGTTCTGATTGAAAATCCCTGAAATCCGTCCAACTGTCCCTCCTTTGAATGGCCCAATCCTTCAGCTGCTCTGAAGGATAGTCTCCCTGCCATTCGGATAATAGTCGGAAATTCCGATCCGAGCAAAGTCGCTCTATCTCATGGATCCCTGGCAAGAAAAGGCCACCACCTGGTTGAATTGACTTTGCCAGCAAGCCTGCACGGAGTACGGAGTACATGCACATGTGTCTGCTGTGGCTGACCAACTGGAAAGCTCCGGCGCAGGGCTTCAGCTTCCTTTGTCGCCAGATTCACAAGTTTCCCGTCGCTCTTCCCCACAAAAGCTGCCGGGACCCTCTGGCGTAAGGCTTAGCCCGATTCCTCGCGGACCCGGGCCGGAGTTTCTCGTGCCGATGGTGGCCTTTATCATTTTATGAACGGGGCGCAGCGAGATTCTGTGATAATAATAATCCGTTGCAGCCTGGTTTCCATATTTTGCACTCCAAAAAGGTGCGTCGAATAGTGATGATGCAAAGCAATCCATCTTCGGGCCGCAAATCCATGTTCAGACCCGCTGGTTCCAGCGATCAAGCGCCACATTTTGAGAAAGGCAAAATCTGGTGACGATTGATACATTGATCCAAACTTCGAACATAGCCATCTGATTCTAGCCACGGGCATAGCATCATCCACATCCGAACAGAAACAGCCCCTGCCACACAAGCTGGAAGAACTGGTACTCTGGTATTACTCATTCGCTGTGGTCTTTGTGCATAATAGTTTCTTTCGGATCCTTTCGCTTTGGAAATTAGCTATGACGCTAATGGGGGCGCCAACAAAGGGCCGTGGAAACAGCCCCTGGTCCCACATTTATGGGGCTTTGAAGGGATAGCCACACTTCGTTATAACCTATAAGTACGGAGGATCAGCGCGCAATGATAATGCTTTGTTTCGAGTTTCTCGGCGATTTTAAATCAAAACATATCTTCCCTTCTTCATTCTCGAGGCATTTTTCTGTTTGATATTTAATTTACCTTTGACTTTCTTTCCCTTCATTTGCCTCATTTAAATTTTTCCGCCGTAATTGAGAATGAGAACGGATTTGGTGGCGCTCTGGACCACCATCATTGCAGGCGCTCTTTCAGGTGAGTTTAAGCGCAATCCCTGCATGCAATTGCCAATTGAAATCCCCCGGCATATCCGCTTCGATTAGGAGGCTAATAACTCGAATCCAAGGTCCAACTATTGCTGCGGCTGTTGAACCCTTTCGAGATGTAGCTGTGCGAGCGTTCCCGAACGCTCCCGATGGATATACGCCTGCCGACGCACCCTGCGGCGCCAGCCGTCCGTCAGTTCGCAGTGCGGCAACCATCTCGCAAAGTGAAGGGTTCTGGCTGGAAAAGAGAAGACAGAAGACCACCGATGCTATGAAAGACTTCTTCAGCCGCGTTAAAATTGACGGATTCGATGCGCGGTCTTACATTGAAAATAATGCGCAAAATCTTTCTGCACTCCCTAATGTTGGAATTGCTGTCTCAGGCGGTGGATATAGAGCTTTGATGAATGGTGGCGGCGCATTGCAGGCATTTGATAGCCGCACAAAAAATGCCACGGGTCCTGGACAACTGGGTGGCCTGCTGCAGTCGGCCACTTACCTGTCTGGCCTGAGCGGTGGCGGATGGCTCGTCGGATCAATTTACCTCAACAATTTCACCACCGTGTCGGAATTGGAGGCAGATGTGGATGGATCGGTATGGGAGTTTAGCGAATCGATTCTCGAAGGCCCAAACGAAAAGGGTATCAAGTTGCTCAATACGGCCGATTATTACAAGGAAATATACAAGACCGTAGAGGGGAAAAAGGATGCTGGGTTTGATGTTTCGCTAACAGATTACTGGTGTGTTTTACCGTCCTGAATATCCTTATTATACATGTCGAATACACTGGTTATGGAGACGAGAACTGACAATAATTGCTGTATCAAGGGGCCGCGCTTTGTCGTACCAGCTCATCAATGCCCCAGAAGGTGGACCAGCGTATACATGGTCCTCTATTGCGCTTAGCCAGAATTTTAAAGACGGGAATATGCCGCTGCCAATCCTGGTTGCAGACGGAAGGAATCCTGGGGAGTTGTTCATCGGAGGCAACGCCACAGTATTTGAGTTCAATCCTTGGGAATTTGGCACATTCGACCCGACTGTCTTTGGTTTCATGCCATTGGAATTCCTCGGGTCAAAATTCGAAGCAGGGTCCGTACCACGCTCCGAATCCTGCGTTCGAGGGTTTGATAACGCGGGATATATCATGGGCACATCGTCATCTCTCTTCAACCAGTTTTTGCTGCGGTTAGATGGCGTTGATATCCCGGGTTTTGTTAAGGATGCATTCAAGTCTATCCTTGAGCACATTGGAGAGAAGAATAATGACATAGCAGCGTACGAGCCCAATCCGTTTTTCCACTACTCCGACGATACGTCGCCATTCGCAAAAGAGGAATCCCTCAACCTCGTGGATGGTGGGGAGGATCTGCAGAATATTCCTCTTCATCCTTTGATCCAACCAGAACGGCACGTTGACGTTATCTTTGCCGTGGACTCTTCTGCCGACACCGAGTTCAACTGGCCAAATGGCACCGCCCTGGTCGCGACTTATGAGCGCAGCAAGACCTCCAGCATTGCCAATGGCACCGTCTTCCCAGCAATCCCGGACGTGAACACCTTCGTAAACCTGGGACTTAACAAGGCGCCCACATTTTTCGGGTGTGATAGTGCGAACATGACGGGCGCATCTCCTCTGATCGTCTACATCCCCAACTCGCCCTATGTAGCGTTTTCCAATGTCTCAACATTCCAGCTGGAGTACTCCGTCGAAAAGCGCCATGAGATCATTCTGAACGGATACAACGTTGCAACCAAGGGTAACGGCACCGTTGACAAGCAGTGGTCTACTTGCGTTGGCTGCGCCATGCTCAGCAGGTCTTTAGAGCGCACCAACACGCCCGTTCCCGAAGCCTGCAGGCGCTGTTTCGACGAGTATTGTTGGGATGGGAAGGTCGATAGCAGCGTTCCTCCAGCATACGCGCCAAAACTTCTTCTCGGACCCGTCGCTACCGCAAGCATGGCGTCTGACATTGTTCCACATTCGTTCTCGTTCCTTATTGGCGCTGTTGTTGCGGCAACGATGCTGCTGGTGTAGTACATGTACTCGACATATAAGACCTTCTTTGGATATTTCCTTGACCCGATTTCTATTTATTAATACATAGTTTACTACCATGAGTATTAGTGATTTATTTTCTCACTTGAATGTTTTCTGATCACGATCATTTTTGGCATACCATTTACATCTTCATTATACTGACGATAATCGTTATTTACCCTCCTGTTTCCTTTATCATTACTACCACTTATATCACATTTTTGGCCACTGGTTCCTTTCACCACTTCTCCATTGAAGCTTCTCTTCTTGCACAACAATTTGTTGTATAGATTCATATCTGCTGAGGGCATTGTAAATATTCATCAACATCGCCAATCGTGACGAATTTCACGACATGATAGCAATTCCCAGCATACCCCACCTAGCAGCTAGCCCAAAGAGACAACGGCCCAGGGACTATCTACGCTGCAAGAAGTAGACTCCATTCTGGCGTACACATTCATCATAACATTACTGTATCCACTATCAATGTCTCTATCCACTGGTGGCTTGTTTGATCTGTCCATGGCGTATAACGCTAAGCTTCTTTGGGAAGCTAGCCCTAAGGCCAGTGTTGCCCCGGCAACCAACTGCGGGCATCAACAAAAGCAGGCGTCAACCCTGGTCCATCATCCAAGTTCACCTCAACGTTCAGACCGACGGACAACGAAGAATTCGCGTTAGCAATGTTCCCACATTAACTAGTTCATACTACTGCTTATCCGGTTTCTTATTTTGTTTATCTTGTTCCTTTTCCATTTCTTATTTTTTTCATCTCAAGCCTAGTATCAATTGCGTGCTGTTTAACATATGCAAGCTTGTAGAACCAAGCTTCATGATATCAGCCCCCAAACTATCGGGGCTCTGCCAATTTCTACCGATATACTGCAGCCAAGTTTCCTAATAACCGTATAATTATTGTTCAATATGCCCCCTAGGACCGCAGCAGCTCCCACCCCAGCTAGCCCTCCAAAACGAATGACTCGCGCGAGGGCAGCTCGAAATACAGAGATTTCTGCAGCGTCAGCGAAAACAATACCAAAAGAGACAACGGCAGCCGATAAAAAGCCCGCCCCAGCGAGGGGAAGGCCGAGAACTAAGCCAGCAGATGCCCCGGCCGCGACAAAGCCCACCTCGAGGCGAACGGTTGTCAGTGCAGCATCAAATACGGGAGTCGACCTAGAGAAACAGCCAGTCAAACGAGGAAGAAAGAAAGCGCAGGAAGAGGTCCAAGGTACCAGTGCCATTGATGGTGACACTAGCGATGATGAGATGGACATTGTTACCGTGAGGGCAAAACCGAAAATGGCGCCTTCGAGCAAAACAGCGCCTGCCTCGAAAACCTCCACTGGGAGGGGTAGGAAGGCTGTCCCAGCACTTAAAAGGAAGAGTCAAGAGGAGCCTGATGATGTCGATGATACTAATGACGATGATGACGAGCTAGCACATCCAGGACTGCCGAAACGTGGGCCAGGAAGACCAAAAGTTACATCCACCGTGAGGAAAAGTAAAACTGCGACCACCCAGAGCTCCGCGAAACCCCCAGTAGGACGACCGAGGAAAGCGACTACAGCTACGGTAGAAGATGGTAACAAGGGAACTAGCAAAACCATACATATTTCAGCTGCATCCCTGACCGCTTCATCAGCTACCTCCAGAGCTCGAGCAACAGCGGCCACGGCCCCAAGGAGGAAAGTTACTTTCCTTGACATGGCTACAGACTCAGATAAAGAGAACAAACCAATCTCTTCGTCGACCGCCGTTGAGCCAAAGCAGAAAATCAAGATTGGCATTAAGGCTAAACCCGTTCGGAAGACCACCCCAACATCTGGTGAACGGAATCCTACGGTTCCTGGAAAAGAGGCAAAAGAGGAGAGAAAGAAGGAACCTCTCTCTCCGAAAAAGGCCACTCAGGTTGCTAGATCCGGATCCTCTGCTAGTTCGGCGGATGATGCTGAATATGGTGATTTGGGCTCGCCTCGACTGCGGGTTTCGCGTCACAGCAGATCTCCATCAAAGCGAGATCCACAGAGGCTTTTCAATTCTCCCGCTAAAAAAATCGACTTTGCATCTCCCACCAAACCACCCTCACAAGTTCCGACTCTGTTGCAGGTAACTCAAAATGAACAACCTTTATTCTCCCGTTCCATTCAAGACACAATTTCGGCAGATTCAGTCATGTTATCCTCGCCGGCAAGAAAGCTTCCTCCATCCCCACATAAGGAGTCAATGAGGGATTCACCTCGACGTGCCCCACTTCAGCCTGCAGCATTGCTGTCTTGTGCCGAAGCAGTGGATAAACGAGAGTATTCACCGTTGAAAATCTCACCAAAGAAGGGCAACCTTGGTGCATCCTTCTCCTCCCAATCACCGTTCAAGTCCACATCAACTCCATCCAAAGGCAAACCGACCTTATTACAAAGCCCAGCGAAACGACCGCCCTTGCCAATTAAGTTTTTGGATGGTAGCACACAAGGAGAGACGCCAGCTCGGAAATCTATGACCGCTGCACGAAATGAAGAGACATCCCCATACCATGTCAAGCAATCTGTGCCACTGGAGAAATCCCCCACACAACTATTTGATCAAGCTGCCATAGAAGATCTCAATATCGATGATGTCTTTACCGATTGCACCATAGCTTTTGAAACGACTGTTCTTGAAGACAGACCATCACCGGGGCGACCTAGTGAATATGCGGATCATCCGGTTTTTGAGGAGGCTAGTGATGAGCCCATGATGACTCCAGCACAGGAGCTGGATGACCCATTTGTTATCACAGAAATCACGTCAACACCTTCCACCCCAGTGAGCAAGTATGAGATTTGTAACCCAGATTCAAGTGCTGGCTCTGGAAGAAGTTACAATTGCGTTCCACCCGCTGCGCCTTCTCCACCTATATTCACAGCGAAGAGCCCCATTCAGTTCGTATATCGTGACGACATTGTTGAGGAATCTGAAGATGAGCTCATGGTAGATGCTAGCCCACTGAAGCCCACCAATTCTCAATCACGACGAGAAACTATTATCGGTGCCATTGGTGAATATGATTTGAGAAACAATGACGAAGACTCCGAAGAGAAATTGGGATTTACTCCCTTGGCCGAACGATTGAGCCAGTGGGGTTCAATCAGTCCCGTGAAGCGACGTTCTTCTAGGATTCAAGGTAGAGGTGTATTTTCACCATTCAAACAAAGTGAGGGCGTTAAGCAAGAGGATGGTAAAAGACACGACGAAATTGAGAATGTGGCCCAGCACCTCGCATTCAGGCTCTCCACTTCTTCTGGCATTGCAGTGCCTACTTTCTTTGAAGACGAAATGGTTGCGCACCACGATGAAATCATGGATGGAACTATCACACCTGCCGAGTTGGATATTGACATGACCAGAGGGAACTGTGACAGCACTATGGGTCAGCTGTTTGGCGGTGATGACCTACATATCGCGCCAGAAATACACGAAGACGAAGAAGACGACGAAACATTCGGTGATGAGAACGCCGCGCCGTCTGAATCCACTATTCCAATCGATCCCCGGCTTTTTGACGAGAATATGAACCTTGGCGAAAGTGAACCTCTGGATCAAGCTGTGAAGGAGAACTCAGTCCCACTTCCCATGTCTGTCACTCCAGTTCGCTCCCGTGTGTTCCCTCGTACAATCCATACAGTCTCGAAAGTGCCCCTGAGACCTGATGGCGACGGTTCTGTACTGAAAGTTCCCCGCAAAAGGAGTCGATCTCTTTCTTCTTCGCCTAGAAAGAATTCCAGTTCGCAGTTCGGAAAGAGTAAAACTCTACCAAGGCTTTCCCCGCGCAAAGGAAGGACGTCTCTAAAACCAAGTTTTGGCGACATTTCCGAATGTGAAGCCGAATCGGAGCCACCAGATGAAACTCCAGTTAAATATAACACACCAACACGGCCTCGATCTGTTAAGAACAGTCCGAAGAAGTCTCCAAGCAAACCCAATTCCAATAATGATAGGGTTCTACAAGGGGCCGTTGTTTTTGCAGACGTTCACACTGCTGAAGGGGCTGACGCGAGCGGCATCTTTGTTGAGCTTCTCACTCAAATGGGGGCTAGATGTGTCAAGTCATGGTCTTGGAATCCGCGAGCAAGCCTATCTCCCGTGGACGGTGTCGATCCCAAGGAGGGAAAAGTAGGCATTACACATGTTGTCTTCAAAGACGGCGGAGTCAGAACATTGGAAAAGGTTAGGGAAGCTAACGGACTCGTGAAATGTGTTGGAGTTGGCTGGGTTCTTGAGTATGTTTATCTCCCCCGTCCATTCCTTCTATGATGTACTGATGAGCTAATAACAACGTCCCACAGTTGTGAGCGCAAAGGCAAATGGCTTGATGAGATCAACTACGGCGTAGATGTGAGTTTGGTACCTCGAGGCGGGCAGAAGCGCAGAAAGAGCATGGAACCAAGAGCACTCAGCAATATGAACGGGAGTATTATTAAGCTTGACTCGTCCACATCTTCCAACAGTGGAAAATCCAATGGAACCGATTGCGAAACATTCCAGGAGTTGCTGCGTGTCTCTCCAACACCCCCGTCATCAAGACGTGAAACGAGGGAATGGGATAGCCCAGAGTCACAAGAACAGCAGCACTTTGATATCCACTCAACACCCACAAATCCCTCACGGTCCGCAGCTTTCTCCCCATGTTCTGCAGCAGAGACACCCACCACTCCCGATTTCAACTACGCTTTTGATTTTGATGGTGGTTCTGCGCCGTCACCTATAACTCCATACTATCCATCGCAAGGGACCCAATTGGCTCAGCAGACCTGCCCCCCGAAACAGTCGAGACAGGGTCTCTTCGATGATAATGGGCGTGGCGATAGTCAAATGAGTGAAGGGTTGAGAATTAGGTTAGAGGCGGCTAGGAGACGGAGTTTGGTTTGGAAACCGAAGGTTGGAAGTCCGCTTGGGCGGCCGGGGATGAAGTTTTGAGAGTTGTTCTCTTATTATTATGGGGAACAGCTAGAGCTGTGTAAATTTTTATTTTCTTGATCTTGGAATTATTATGGTTTGGGGTGGTGGTTTACTGGTTGTTTGGTATTTCTGGAGGGAGGGCCTTTTGCATTGTACAGTACTATTACTTGCACCATTCTTCTTTATCCTACCCTTGCCTCAGTTTCGTATTTATATAAGTTTAGGACCTTGGGGATCATCAACTACGCTAATTTAGTTGGAATTTCTTTCTATTGCTCTTCTCCTTCTAGTCGATTTTGGTACGATGGATGATAATTGTGTTTCCAAGACATATATCGTATCGCAAAATTGTGCAATCTATGTGATCATTTCCCATCATTTCCCATCTAAATTACAAACTTTTGTTCTAGTATGTTTTCCCCCCTTTCCTGAACAAACCGCCAACAAAAAATATACAAAATTTCACATCGCATTCAACTCACCATCTTCGGCCATCCGGTCCCGATAGAACCCCGCAACCAAAAACGCCAACTCCAGCGCTTGCTTCTCATTCAGTCTCGGGTCGCAGAAAGTGGTATAACGCTCACGCAAACCATCTTCCGTCAGACCCGCCGCACCACCGACACACTCCGTCACCGCCTCACCGGTCAGCTCAAGGTGCATACCGCCCAGAAACGAGCCTTGCGCGCGATGGATCTCCAACGCCTGCCGCAGTTCAGACAAGATATCTTTGAAATGGCGAGTTTTGAGGCCTGATGGCGTGGTGAGGGTGTTGCCGTGCATGGGATCGCATTGCCAGACAGGTGTGTGGCCTGAGGACTGTACTGCCTTAATATGTCCAGGTAGGTACGTGGCGATCTTCGAAGCGCCGTACCGTGAGATGAGGGTTACTTTGCCGATTTCCTTGTCTGGGTCGACGATGTTGAGGAGTTCGATTAGTTCGTCTGGGTCCATTGATGGGCCGATTTTGATGCCGATGGGGTTGGCGAGACCGCGGAAGAATTCTACATGGGCGCCGGTGGGTTGGCGTGTGCGGTCGCCTATCCAGAGGAAATGGGCGGAGGTGGCGTAGTGGCTGTTCGATGGCAAAGGGGGGGCGGGAATGATTCCTCCTGTTGGGAGCGCGGGTTTCGATCCTGGCTCTGGGGGATCACGGCAGAGTCTGGTGAGACTTTGCTCATATTCTAGCATTAGTCCTTCGTGGCTGGTATAGATGTCCACAGTCTCGATTCCGCGGTCTGTGTCGAGACCTACGGTTCTCATGAAACGCAGCGAGTCTGTTACTCTGGACACGATTTGTTCATATTTTTCTTTTATCGACGGCGTAATTACGTGACCAAGTCCCCAGTCCAGTGGAGAATGTAGATCAGCTAAACCAGATGAAAGAGCTGCTCTAAGATAATTTAGAGTTGCAGCGGAATGGAAATACGCAGATACTAGACGCGATGGATCGGGTTTCCTGGCAACGGGATCCGCTTTAAAACCATTGATATTGTCACCACGGAATGACGGCATAGACACGCCGTTGACGGTTTCGGTCGTGCTTGAACGCGGCCTTCATAATTGTAAGTATCATATGGAAGGACGGCACCGCTGAAGATTCAACTTACTTAGCGAACTGCCCAGCCATCCGAGCAATTCTTATTACTGGTTTATTTGCCCCTATTTGAAGAGTTAGCCACGAAACCGAAATTTACACCTTAGGCGCTCAGAATCTTACCCCAGATCAAAATCAAACTCATCTGCAAAAGCAATTTGATCTTTGACTCAATTGTTTCTTGATTACAGTAATCAAAGAGTTCCGCACAGTCACCTTCCGGGCGCAATGTCAGCTCAACGAAGCTTTAGACGGGATCTCATGGGGAAATAAAATCATAGGATTACTCACCCCCTTGAAGAACAAAAGCCCTCCCAAGTGCGACATTTCTGAGGCTTTTTTTCAAGGCAACAATCTGGACCGGGAAGTTAGCATCCTTGCTTAGCACATTTTTTTTTTCCCGCGTGCCATTCATACCTCCTGGGGAGTCACCAATGGAGGTAGACATTGAAGCTTAGCTAGGGCTGTTTGTAAGCCTTCTTTATCTTCATATACCACCTCCTGCTTGATGGGTTTTGTGGTCCATGCTGCCTCATGATGTCAGCTATCATGTATTACAAAAAAGATCAAAAAAAAGTCATAACTTCAAATGGGGCGTACAAGATGGAGTCCAAGCATCTTCAGGCAGCTCCTGTTTCATGTCGGTAGTCATCTCGAGATGGTAGGTCTCTCAGATATATGTACAGTACAACAGGCGCGGCTACCCCGCAAACCGTAGTCAGGGCTGATATGACCCTGGTTCGACGCTAGGTGATTCGCAATGTTGCAAGATAAATCCTCGAAGTATTTATTCTAGTTTTAAAACATTAACAACACTCTGTGAGGGGGAAATGGAAAAGGAGTGTTGCGATTGCGGGGGAGATAGAAGCCGGTATATATAACTGGCGGCGTGGCAATCGCGTAACACTGAAATACGAACCAGAAGGTAACACAAACAATTGCACAGATCACACAACCTTGTAACCGGGCTGTGTATGTGATTTGATAAACGGATTTTATGTTGAAGGAAAAGTGGTTGGTTGCTGAAAAAAATTTGTCCAGAACAAAAATTAGAGCCCTGGAATCCTGGATAGACCAGATTGACCACGGGTGAGTCAGCAGCAGCTGTGGTGGCGGGGCTGAGCTTATCTGCGCTCCCAAGGTATGTAGCTCTGGAATCCCCTCTGTTCACCACGGTTAAGAGCCAACCCGGAAGAATCTGGAATATGTTTTATTAAAAGGTCGGCTCAATTGTTTCCAAAGACTCACATAATCCACCTACCGGATACAAGTCCCCCAAACCTACCTAACTATGGCTGCCCCGAACCGTCCAAACCCTCCCGCGGCGGAGCCCAGCCCAGACAACAACAATGATGATAATAATAATAACGGCGAATCAGCTTCTGAACTTCCTACGAATGCTGAGGACCGGGCTGCGGCGGCTGCGCTCTCCTCTCTCAACACCGCCAATGAAACTTCTGCCTCCGAACACGACAGAGGGGTCCCTTCGGGTGCGGCTGTTCCCTCCGCAGCTGACCAAGAGGCTCTGGGTAAGGCGATGAGCAGGTTGGAGATTATTGCAGGCATGGGGAAAGCTGGGGGTTCAGGTGCAGGTGCCGCTGTGGGGACTGGGAAGAAAGATACGGATGCGAAGAAAAGTAAGACCGAGGGGAAAACGGACGAGGTCGAGAAGGCGGTGAAGAAGAAGGTGTTAAAGGTTGCGGCGGAGGATGTTGGCCTCTTGGTGAGTTTTTGGCTCCATACTTGAGTTTTCTTGTTTTTCTTTCCTTCCTGGGGTATCACAGTATCGTTTGCTAACTGTGGTGATTGGATGTAGGCGGATCAACTTGATCTTACAAAAGTGAAGGCTACGGAACTCTTGAAGGCACACGAGGGAGACCCAATCAAGGCTATTCGCGCATACATCGCGCCTCCCGCAGCGTGATAACAAGGAATGGAAAATCATTCAACTCGCAGGGATGAGGACTATCAATCAGAGCTCTTAGACGCCGTAAAACTGGGATATCCTAAGGCGTAACCTTCAACTGGAAAGGGGGTGGGTTGCACCAAAATACCTGACACTAGGAGGGAATGGACACAGTCATTATTTCTGTGTTCCTAAGCCCTTGAGGAAAGCAACTTCTAGCTTCAACAGGGACGTACATCTGGCTGTATGGCCTAGTTCCAGGGTTGTTTCACAGATGAATCAACAGAATCAGAAGACCTACACACTGTACAGAGTATATTCGGTAGCAGAATATGAAGGCGGTTGACTGATAGGAAACAACCTTTATATGTGTGTTTTGGGACATTATATCATTTAGCTATAATTTCGAGATCATAACAATTCATATCTCCAAGAAATCAACATATGTATCCCGTCTATCCCAGCATTACAATCCAATTCAAACAGACTAAAAAACATACAAAAATAAAAGTGGTGCAGCATTTCCATAATCATAGTCATTATCATCATCATAAGATCAACGTCCGCTGTGGTACGGTATTGGAAAACTGACATACGATATAACCTCATCCTCTCGTCCGCCGCTCGGAATTTTCACTGGCATGATTTTGCTCGAGGTTTTTCTTTTCAACCCCCCGGCCCTCGAATATAGTCCATGTAAGGCCCCATCCCAACAATGCCAGCACCGCAAGAGCCCACCAAACAGCACCGACAATATTATATTTGAGCCCCATCCCCAAACCCCAACCACCAATCACGGGTCCTAGCGTCCTAGCACCGCTAACCAGGCTCTGTGCAACCCCATGTAATGTACCTAACACGCTTGGATCCGAAACAGAATTGTTCACTAGAATAATACCCGCAGGAAGCGCGAATGTTCTCGAAATAACCTGGAGGGAAAAAACGGCTGCCAGAGCCGGCCAGACGAGATATGCACGGTTCGGCACGAGAGTTAGGAACGGAACCAAGATGTAGGCAAGTGGGGAGAACGGTACAAATGACCGCAGCGACTTTAGCAACCCTAGGCGGAAGTGGACGCGTGGGTAAACGAATATCTGTAGTGGGAGGCCGAGAAGGCCGATAATGGCGGTCGCGAAACCGACTTTGGAGCTCGGCATGCCGAGACCGCCACCGAAGTGGAAAAACCCCCGACGGCTTCCCTCGGGAGCTCGAGGGGTGGGTAGGAAGACGAACGTCAGGGCGTTAAAGGCGCTCAGGTGCATGGCGAGGACGAAATGGGTAAGAAGCGTGAGTACGACATTCCGTGTCCAGATTTGACGGAAAGGCGTGCGTTTCCGTCGGGGTGGCCGGACTGAGGAAGGTGTTGCTGGTGCTGATCCTTGCACGCTTCTCTCCAGATCGATGGATTCTGCTGCGGTTTCGACATTGTAGGTTCCGTCGATTGGGTGGTAGTTATGCGAGGAACGACCGTATTTAAAGTAACGCCATATTGCTTTACCAGCTTTTCGGCCCCAGTCACTGCGATACTTGGCTGTTTCATGAGTCTGGAAGGGAGGTCAGTCACGGGGGTACAAATGCAAAGGAGTCAGTGCGCATGGAAATGAAGCCCACCTCGTCCAACCCAAGGAAAACAGCTAGCGTAGAGATCAGGATAAATATCGCGCTTATGACATTCGGTAACGCATATGGCCACTTCTGCATCCACCAGACGCCTTGTTGGCCGCCAAAGAATGAACCCGGGCCGAACAGACCTGGATAGCTACCCAGAGGGTCAGCGAGAAGCCCACCCAGTATAGGTCCTATTACAACGCCAATATTGAAACACATTGGCTGGAGCAAGAAGGCCCGAGATTGATATCTAGCACTCTATTAGCCAGGGCTTCAGCAGGAGTCGGCAGGACGATCACATTGCCATCTGGACCTTGATCATAAATTTAGAAATAAATCCTTTTGTTAAGAGGGCAAACGCACTTTTTCTCCACGATAAGCTCTGCAATCATGGTCCGCATCACACCAATGTTGCTGTTCAAGGCGCCTCCCAGAGTGCGAAATATAGCGGCAGCGACGAAAGACCGAGAAAATCCAAATCCCACACAGGTTATACACGTTCCAAAAAGGCCTATTACAAGCACCCTTTTCCTTCCCATGAAATGAGTGTCTGCGAGCCGGCCCCAGATCATGGCTGTCACAAACTGTGCTGCAGTGAAGCAGCCCTGTAGAAGACCGGCTCGGGCAGATATCGCAGAGTCCGGCAGTTGCGGGTCGAAGGACTTGAGTTGGTAGAAGAGATACGCTTGCAAGGAGGTTTGGGTCAGCGGCTCGGATAATCGAGCAATGGTAAGGATGGCCAGCTGGCTTTTCTTTGGTAAAGACCGCCATGATACTGCCTTCTCATCGTCCTGATGATCCTCATTTGACCCCACAGCATTCGCCACGCTTGCCTCGTCTTCCTCAGCAAAGGATGGCCGTCTATCGCGAGAAGTGGACAGCTGCAAAGGAGCAGGTGAGTGGCCTCTTCTTATCCGCCTATTACAGCCATCTTGTCCTAGAAGATGACCGTGAGGGTCCGTTGTATCTCCGCTCAGCCGTTCTGAACTTGACGAATCGACATCTGTATTTTCATATGGGTCACCCTGGGAGCTCTCCCTATCAACCTCAACAGCTGAAACGGCATCATCGCCATTCTCGCGAGCATCATCCCCTGCGTGAGGCGCTACATTTCCATGTAAGATAACAGCAGGGGAGCGACGCTGGGGCGAGCTCATCCACAGAACCGAAATGCCGAACTGCTCGTCAAGATTCCGGCAGCCAGTGACAAGCAATGCTCATATGCTACGACACCCAAATTATGTGATATTGGGATAAAATCGCTTAGGTGAAGCCTGTATCCTTGTCTTCTTCGTGAGATATTTGAGCAGGGACAGGAGGAAAAAGCAAAAACTTTCTGTCCTGCGGAGAAATATGACGGCGCTTTCGGACTTTGAACGGTTATTGCCGAACACAGAATTTCCGGGTGCCGAATGACTAAGCATTAACTACACCCTCCATCAACCAGAAAACTTTCATGAATCACTATATTTAGCTGTATGAATCCATTCGAAACAATGGCGAATATACGCGCCGAGATGTAAGCATACAGAGCCTGTTCATTCAGATCAAGAAAGTCCCTCAACAACTGAGAGAGATATATCAGATCGTCAGTGTTGAATATCTACTATGTTTACACCAGCGCAACTGAAAACAAACCAACAAGCACATATTTTTAAGACCGTTAGTTATTCAATTAGCCTCGATTAAAGAAGTTGTGGAAAAATGATGAGATTGTTAACATTGTTATAACTAGTTACTCCGCATAATATGCTATTTTTCGCAATATTATTGTTGCAATCCCCATTTGTTTCTGATTGCAACATCGTACCTCTTCTCACCCTCGTACATTACTCCCGGGAAGTTGAGCCCTTGCAATCAAGGAGAACACTATGCCCCGAACCCCCAAAATAGGTTTTGCATAGCAGAGTGGCCTAATGTATGCATGTATCACGCACACGCAGGGTGTATGAGCAAGAAGGTGGTGGGCAGGCGGGGTAGGCTAGTAACTTCTCGGGGGCCATCCTCAACCCACCAGTTTAAATGCCTAAAACAGGCTCCATATCTCTCATGAAGATCTCCACCGTCTTTGGTCCCACACCTTTAAACGCCTGCAGCCGCCGCTCCAATTCCTCCCTCGACTCCGCCCCTTCCACCAGCGCTCCAAACGACCCGTACTCATCCTTAATCCCGTTACAGACATCTAGCAACTTCGTCGCGGTGGAAAAGTCGTAGCGGACATAATGCCCCCTATCTAGTATCTCCACAAGCTTGTCCCAACCGGCGTCAAGGATGGCATCGGGGGAAGAGATGTGTTCATTAATTAACTCGAGGTATGCACGCTTGGCCACTTCCTGTTGGACGGGTTTGCCGAAGAGAAGGCAGGCAAGGAACCACTTGAAGTATTCTGCGTTTTTGTCGGTTTCAGTCGGTTGATTGATGTCGAGATCGAGCCCGAGTTCGGAGGCTGTTATCTTTTTCGTCGTTGACATGCTGTTTCAACGGCCGTGTCGGCAATCTGTAATCTGAGAAAGGCAATCTTGAAATTTTTTGTTTTTGTTACTTCAATTTCAGCACCGCATCAGCGTTTCTGGGCTAAGATTGTGTTCAGTAGACAGTTCATCATGCCCTTTTTCACCTGTTCCTTTCTTTGAACCGCCTTTTCCCATAACATGCACCCCCTGATATATTTATATCATCAATGCCATTACGTCATGGTTAGGTCATACTGTGAGGTTAATCATGTGATTTAAAACTGCCCCCTGAAAAAAACCCGTTGGGGACTGATGGTCAAGTAGCGTCCATGGCAGGCTTTTGGCATATATAAAAAGCCGATTTAACTCCAGGATATACCTAGGTAGTTCATAATTTGGTGTACATTTCAATATTGTCGGCCTACCATGCGTCTAAAACTCAAAAAGTGGAAAAATAGCGACTATAGACAATACCTAACACCAAAAAACCCCTGGAAAGAAATCCAGGCTCCAAATTTCTCACATGTCTGTCTAGCACATGAACATATATGTATGAGTATGTTCTTAATGCAAGTCCAATAAACAAATATATGGAGGGTCCCCGAAGTTTCAAAGGGAACCGTATTGCATTCCTATTTCATGAGTTATCTGTACCTCCCAAGCCAACAACAATGCAGATTAAAACCCATGTGTAGCGTCATAAACAAAGACCACAGCCATGCCCTCCATCTACACACAAATGAACTTCTCTCGAAGCCTCAAAGTTTACTCTTCACCACCTGCCCGGACTCCCAAGACTCGCCCGCATCCAGCGTCTGCCATCCCACAACAGACCCCGCCTCCACACATATCATATTCTTATATCCCTCATCCGGGGCGAAATCGGCCATTCCCTTCGCCTTCTCGATCCACGGGTTCCAGACCACGATGTCATTAAGAGATTCGCGGGAGATAGAGAAGAGTGGGCTGTTGTTATCATCACCGTTCGCGATGACGATGGGAACCTTCGGATCAAGGGATTGATAAACCCGGTCTATTTCTTGGGTGATTGCGAGGGCCGGCGAAGACTCGACGTGTGTTGATGCGCCGAGGACTTTGTCGACGTATGTTTTTGATTGGAGGTTTAGGATGCGGACTTTTGCGATGTCCTGTTGTATAGTTTTAGCCCAAAAATACTCCTCATGACACAACTTGAGGGAAAATATCTGTTCGTAGACAGGTGTGATAGAGCCGGTACGACATTCCTGTAAAACAAAAATGGTCACAACATACCTCAACCTTAAAGTACGAATGGAGCAGAACCTGGAAATCAAACGGCTTTGCCCCATTATTCCGGACCTGCAGTGACGTGCCCAAACTGTCCTTGCTCAACGTAACACTGTACACCAGGCCGAACTCATACGGCCAATCGCTCTTGAATTTATCGCTCAGCATGCTAGTCGACAAGCCAAAGTCAAGCTTAATACTGCTATCACCATTCTGCCCCTCCGATTCCGAAGTCGATTTCCCTAAGAATTCCCAATGTGTATTGCGAGCAAAGCCGTGCTGGGGAAGCGCGGAAGTGGCATGGTCTTTAGGCGGGGGACCAAAAACCTGTCATTTATTTTACAGAAAAAAAAAACAGTGTCAGCAATTTGGTATGTCCGGTTTTAGGCGTTGGCGTCAGCAACGCGGCCCCAGTCAAGTGAAATACAGATATTCAAACTTAGCGGAGTGGGAAGAGAATGAAAGAAAAAAAGTTTCCGACACGAACAGGAAAAACCAATGGGATACCCCCACGGATAGGTTTGGAGCCATCCAAAACTGCCTTCTGGCTTAAGAATAGCTGTTCCTCGCCATTGGCAAGTTTCCACGACACGACAGTCGCGCCAAATAGGTTGACTGTGACGGATTCACCAGATGCTAGCGACGCCTGGACCTTGTCTTCTTGTACGGAGATGGTGGGCTGCGGGGGAGGAGAGGAGACGGGAATGGCTGTAGGCTTCTTTGTGCGCTCCATAGTGGCGGGTGTTTTTTGCTCAATCCCCCATAGTTGGTTAGTTACATTACTCCTATGGCGGGGAAGAGGAGGGGTTTGTTTAGGAGCTGTCAACATACCTAGGTATACAACGGGATTGGTTTATTGGGAAATAGAGGGCGGTGGAGTTTGTAAGACAGCAGGAGAATAATAATAACTAAGAGTGGCCGGAGTTTTTAATATTGTATTTATTTGGTCAAAAAATATATATCTACCAGAGCAGCGGGGTATCAGCCAGGTGGAAGAGGGCAGTAGTGACGAAATGGAGGGAATAGTCAACATCAACACTGCGGATTACTACTGATTACTGCGCGCCGCATTCTAGACTCCCGGCTGCATCCAATCTGAAACACCCCTAACAAAGCAGACTATGCCCGTCTAGTGCAACAATAAGGATCCAAGATCCTAGTGAGTAGTATGCATGTCGCGGCTGAGCGCGATTGATCCTTCTCGGCCATACGAGGAGGTTCTAACGACCGCCCCGCTCAATGCAGATTAATGCTCTGCTATATCAGCTTACTTTTGTGGGTGGAGTTCAACTTTGTCACTAATGTAGCTTCGTATGTGTAGAATAGATATGATACACAGGCAGAAGAAAAATAACGCCCTCGTCCCAAATCTATACAGAACAAAACCAAAGGAAAAGAAGAATAGAAAGAAAAAAATGCCTGTGTCATTTATAAAGGGAGATAGGAACGGAAAACAATACAAACAACCCCGCTAAATGAGTTAACGAGAGGAGGTGCAAGAAACAATGTACTGTACAACCATACAGCACGGCGCATATCTCTCACGGATCCCCATTATGTCGCCTTGCAGCATCGTGTGCTTCCACTTTGATATCAAACATCACATCCTCAATCTCACGGAGCACAGGTCTACCAAATGTTACCGTCTTGAGCGATCCCAGGACGGACCGTAAAGCGGCAAGTATACCAGTCCCTGTACTTTCCACATTGTCAGATCGAGTTTCCTGCTCCTCTGAATTCGCGGGCTGATCGCTCATAACTACATCGGCTGCTGTATTGTCTGTTGTTTTCGGATCAGGCGAGAGTTGCGGTGCTATTGGTTGGTCGGTTTGTTCTATCAAATCTTCTGGTAATGCTGGCTGACCGTTCAAGCGCAGGGATCTTCGTTTCTTGGACTTGCGTGGGCTTGGAGAACGGCCCAATCCCCCAATATCGGAGGAAGGATTGACAATTTCCGAGGTATCAAGCATTGAATTCGTCTTTCTCCGTGATCCTCGGCTCGGTCGTTTCGACTGTGAAGTGTCATTTTTAGAAGTAGTATTTGCCTGCTGAGAAGAGATATTTTTCGAAGCAACTGCGCTGTCAACCACAGATTCACTTCGCCTATTTGGAGAGACTCGTTTAACGCGATCACGCTGGCTCGAAGGCATCTCCTCTCTCTTTCGTTTCATCGATCGTGTCACAATCGAAGCGTCTGGTTCTTCCGTTCCTCTACTTGGCACTTCCATATCCATTGACAACTCCAGGTCTTGTTCAAGCTGAGATGCTATTTGCTTTTCAAGGTCATCACTGAAAGAGTCTGGAATAATATCAATCCTATCAGCTCCAATTATTGAGATGTGATTGTTTCGTTTCGGGGTGGAATGTCTCTCATCCGCACCTGCCTCTGACGGCACTAGACCTGCATCTTCGGTTGGGGGGTGTGATGGATAATCCGATTTTGAAGTGGCTCCCATGGGCTCCGAGTTACTGGCTTTGTCGGATCTTGTCGCCTTCCGTGCTGCCTTTTTCCTGGAGCTTAAAACACTTCGGCGACGGCTGGTGTTGCCAATGGTTGGTGTCGGCGAGCTCCTTGGAGGGGAAGACAAATCACCATTCATAATCATATCTTGGTCTTTGATATCGCAAATTCGTCTGGCTTCGGACGCTTCTATGTTCTGGATATCACGGGTCTGTATTTGAGGAGGGGATGAGGGCAGGTCCTGTGAATGTTGACCAGCGATGCACAAATCAGATGGTAATAGCGATCCGATCATTTGATCAGGTTGCGCAACTGAGGTTTTGGAAGTTGGAGTTGGTGAATAACCAAGGAACTCCTCCTTGCCGCCTGCGGTGGTAAGTTGAAGTATAGGACTCGGCAGCGCACTCTCTTCATTCTCAAGACCTCCTAACTTCGCCGCGCGAGGTGGATGGCTTGCATCCCGGCCAAGCTGCGAGTCAGAGGAACGAAGACCTGGATATAACTTCGCAGTCCCTCCTCGCTGCCTATCTCTTACTTCCCTTTGACGATCAGTGAGCACCTGCGTATCACTGGCCGCATCGATTGCGGGAGAGGAATCGACAGGGACAAATTGAATCTGTGAATCATCATGTCGTAGTCGAGGTTTGGGCGTTGTGACCTTGGCCATCGATGGAGTGCTCTTTTTCCGACGCCGGCCTTTATTTGTGCTGGGAGGCGGGGTGCTTTGTGCCGGAGTCGGAGAAAAAGCCTTACAAATCTTGATTGAGTGTTCAGGGGGCTTAATCGGGGTTTCAGACCAGGTCAGTTCTTCCTGAGAGCTTAGGAATTCGGGAGAAGGAACGTCGACCTAGAATGAGGTTAGAATTTATCTACTTCAATATATAACAATGTACATGTACATACTGTGGAGTCTGCAGCTGGCGGAAAGTTTGGCAACACGAGATGGACGAATGGCTTTAGCCTTCTCAGGGCTTTTTCCACATTTTCGGGATATTCCAACGTTCCTTTGGATCCAAACGAAGTATTCCATAACTTGATGAACTGGTTCACAATAAATTTATGCCGTGATTCCAACCCAGATGTGATTAACGTTGATAACTTCTGTAAAAGTGTATCCTCCGACTCGGCTGATTTTTGAAACAACTTAATGGTCGATAATGTCAATTCTCGTGCCTATTCTCGTTAGCAGACGTCATAAACCAGAGGAATAAATTATCGAAACGTACTGAGGTACTAATGGTACTGTCCACATCTGGTCTGCTAGTGAGCAAACCATCACGGTCAATTAACCATGTGCCTAAAGACTCCTGTAACTCGCTGAGCAGAGCTGGGCCGAACGACGACGGACATCGATCAAGAAGCTTAGTCGTAGAGTCTAGGAATCTAACGATGCTACGATGATCAATGTCGACTAGCTTAACATATATTTCCTTCAGCACTCTGCTGGCAAGTTCAATTAGCTTATTGAAACTATGAGGTTGAATTTGACGATGCGTGAATGGTGACTTGTTAAGTAAGGGATGCGGCGGGGATAGAGGATGTTCCTGGATGGGAGTGAGTTTGATTAAATCTAGGAGAGCTGCAGAGTGGCCAGCGATGCCAGATAGCGGTTGGGAACTGATGGTTTCTGAAAGCGTCTCAAGAGTAGAAGCCAAAGTAGCTTCACCCTTTTCAGCTCGAACAACAGAACTGAGTGAATCAAGGAGCAAGGACCACTCCAAAAATTCTGGCTCAAAACCAGATCCCGCAACAAGGATAGTAGTTACGTTCTCGTAGTCATTGGACGCTGAATCGTCATGTTTCTTAATCTCAATTTCCAGTGGGAAGCTCGCAAGGCATTCCTTCGCCAGTTTGGCTACGGCGCACCATACATAACGGCAGTTGGACAAACATTCGAGATTCGCATCTGAAACATTTACCGATGGTTCTAAGGATAAGTCTGCGAATTGACGAAGTGTTTCCAGCTTGGCATTTCTTGATGTTTTTCCTTGCGCACTCATTTCAATTATGCCATGAAGTAGTTGAAAATATGCGGGACTGGTTGTCGATGAAGGTAGTGGAGAAAATGTAATTAAGTGAAGTAAGTGAAATATAGGAGATTTGACATTGGTGTCCGTGGGTCGTCGATGGTGTGTAGGAGTAGTGGCGGTTTGAAACCTGTCCTGAGATACTTGTGCAAGTAACTTGTCGGTAAATAGAATTGGCCCCGTGGACGAGACAATTGTAGTCAAGAGGAATTTAAAACGGTCATAAAAAGCGTCAATCGGTTCTTCGCCTTTCACATTTAACGAGAGCGGACCTGTCCTCCAAATACGTTGCAAAGTCCCCAAGATACTGGCAATCGCTTGCATAGATTCCGATGAGGGAGTAATCTCCTGGATGGAAGCATCGGCTAGAGCTTTTGAAAGATTTGTCCACGCGAGTCCGATCCCTGACTTAGCCAAATTACCCTCATTCCAAGCTGAGGTCTTGAATAACGATGTGAAGACAGGGAGAATAATCGACAACCGAGATCGAACCCATTTGCAGTCCAGCCTTGGCAGATCCTCAGGTTCAAGCGCGGTTCCCTTGTTAATTTCGATTCTGTCTTCTTCCCAAACCCTTGGCCGCTGATTCCAAAGAAGAAAAGACAATATCCGACACAAGCGGTCATTGTTAGTTGGGTCGGAATTCAGGTTTCCTGAGAATGGAGTTGAAATGTATAATGTCCAGAAGAATGCTAGACGACGATGAGAGGCCGAAGGCCGAAAGGCGTAATAGAGAAGTTTGTGGTAACTCGTAAATGCTTGGTTGAGGAGGATGCCCTGCTTGTCAGATTTCTTCCTCTCAAGTTGTGAAAGGATTGGTCGAAATAAGATTTTAGTGATATCTGAGCTGGTGGACTCGTTCGGTGGCAAAGCGTAAACAAACAAATCCCAAGCGGTGAGAGCTTGGGATTTTGTGGTGAGATCACTACAATTGAAACACTTTTGAATAACTAAAAGCCAGTCCTTCAAATGGGGCCAATTGTCAATGGTCCATCGCCTGCTTCGAAGCAAGAGGATGATGATACTCCAAATTTGCGGCACATGTGAACCACTCTCGGAATTTGGTATCATGCCCGTTAATCGTCCGCAAAGTTCCAAAACAAAAGGCGAGCCATTTTCTAGCGGAACGTCGAGTACTTCCCGTAATGCATTGGAGACGGTGGCATTTGGACCAAGTGCCATTGCAACCAGCTTACCAAGTCGGATTGCCCTCGTTCGTACCTCTTTGAAATTATGAAGCAATGCCGTAATAAGATGATCCATCCACAAATTGGCATGGGACGCCATGGTTTGCTGCGATAGGAATAGAAGGTTTGTGTAAATGGCTAGACGCTGTGCAACCACCGCTTTGCCTTCTATGCGGTCTGTAACGTCCTTGACCACCGCCAAAATAAGTGTCACCCGATTGCTCGTCATAACCTTCGGCGACCATTTTTGCACGGATAACACACGCATATACTCAATTGCAACCGTTTTCGGTACATTCGGATTTTGAAGGGAGGAAATCGCGTGATCAACCATGAAAATCTTTAGTTCGTCTGAGAGCCGGGACGAGAAATTCGATTCATAGATGAACATGGCGAACAACTTCAGGGCCTGGCGTACAAGTTTGATATCGAGCGGTTGGTAGGTCCCCGATACTTCGCAGATATCCCTTCGGATGTACTGCGAAAATGTCTCAACCTTATCCGCCAATGCTCCCTCATTTGGAATGTTGGAGTACGCAGCCAAAGCACCTAGCAGGTGCTGGTATGCGTCGGCCCTAGAAGTGTGCGAATCGCCCGCGAGCTGCTTGGAGATGGATTCTAACATGGCAGGCAGGTTGCCAGATGGGTTAAATGTCTGTTCGTCAGATGAATTTGAGGCAGGCGAAGAGCAAGAAAACTTGAGAATCGATTTGGCGGGCTTGCATTGGTTTGAAGGTGGCAGAGCTCGGAGTGGTGTTCTCGACTTTTGGTTATTAGAGCTTGCGAAGGGCGGGGGTTTGATATAGCTGGTCAGAGGAGAGAAATTGACTCTCTTTGGCTGGCCACTGGATAGGAGAAATGGTGACAAGTTAAGTGGCGAAGAACCGTCGTTTGGCGTCGAGAGGGGAGCTTGATGACCGGACGGTTGCTGGATATCTGACTTGGACACCGTTGAATTAAAGGAGGACGATCGAGGGGGAGTAGGTGGACGCGCAGGAAGAGCACTGAAGCTCAGGACTTCCACCATATTTGGATCGAAGGGTATCTTAATGAGGCCTGAACACAAACACAGAGGAAGAGAAAGATCGTAAAGCTGGTATATCGCCCAACCCCAGCACCACGAGGGAAGGAATAAAAAGGAAAAGGTTCAGAAAGTCAGAATACAACGCCCCTGAGAGAACAGTAAAAAACAGAGAGCAGTCATGAGACGCCCACAGTAATTGAATGCAGCATCGCTAAGATGTTAAGATGTTTCCCCAGTCCAGATCATCGTTTTGACGTCGTTGGACTTGGACGTTGGGAAGAACCCGTCGACATTGATGAAACACGCCCGAAAAGGAAAACACGCCAAGCTGATGCCAGAGCCGCGAGCAGTCGCGACGATTGCTGACTCAGACGCGTAACTACCGGAGTTAAATTGAATCACGTGGAACGCCGCCGGAATATAATATTTCCGTGTTGCTTTTTGACTTCTCTCCCCATTGGACAAAGACTCAAACGCGCATATCGCGGTTTTCGATTGAACATGATCCAGGATTCCAGCAGGGTTGCACGTCTCAAAGGGGGGGAAACCTTGGACCTTGGTTTATCTTACCCTACTAGGTCGTACTCTTTTCAACGCTGGAGTGCTTCAGGCTCTCGGCTCACGCGACAGGCTGCATATTGTCAATACCTTTAGGTTTCTCTTGATGTGGAAAATTACCTTTGCATGCTAAGTTATATCCTAGTTCGACTGGCCTGGCGGATGCTCTAATTTCTCTTTTTGACGGAGAAGTTCGTACAATGGACTCCTACCGTTACCTCACTTCTTTGTTTCAAGACCCAAGCTTCATTGAGCTACGTTTACCAAATTAAGAGTTGGCCTAACTACCCCGGCATTGTGGTCTCTTGCGATGAAGAGTCTAAAACAAAGGCATCTGGGTCTAACTAACCAATTACCATCGGGATGACCGCGACATACCTTTCCTGTCACAGCCCCAGGATCAATCTCGAACTTCTGTTTAGGAGTTTACCTTCCTAGGCGCCACTGACCTACGAGGCTGGCTGATCGCCCGTCGCACAATTTAACAAGTCAACGGGCAGCACTCCCTCCGTCCAGGTGATGCCCAGTTGGGAAATTGGGCTGAAAGCACCTTTTGGCTGTATGACCGCGTATCTCACCGCTATGTCGTCGGATCCCGGTTAAGAATCAATTATTCGAGCTGTCTGTAAGCAGCTTTTGCGCTTGGTATGATGCGACGTCGTTAACTGGACGGTGAAATGCTGCTTGGAGCCGGGGAACATTGACTACTGCGCTCACGGGCCTGGAATGAAAGCCGTTCTATTTTAGCACCATCCTTATTTTAGAAATTGAAATATGATGACATGCATATTCTGCATTCAACCCCTGCCGTTTTCTTTTTTCCACCACAAGATCTTCGCAGAATAAAAAGCCAACCGCTAGAGTCTAGATAGAAGTATTCGTAAAATTGTACAGTGCTCCGTAATCAGTAGGAGAAAACCTGTCGATCGGAAGAACCCCTGTCATCATACTTCAACGGGAGACAAACGGTGAGCGCAACAATCCCCGTTGTTTGTTGGCGTTAGTGGTCTGGGAGCGTGGGGAACTGCTTTGCTTGTCTGAATGCGGAGAATCCTTGGCCGCCGAGCTGCTTGGCCCTGCGGCGATGACTCTCCCGGCAGAGAACGTCACGTCACTTATTTATATCACCAAAAATCGACTACACCCCCACACACCGCACACTGCCCACTGCCCACCAGACGCTCTCATTCTTTAACCTTCTGTCACGACCAAATATTTTCGCTCTCTCTTAATATTAACCCGGGCTCGTACGCTCGCTGTTAAGGGGGGATAATAACCTGCGCTCGTTTGCCGATTTCGCCATTGCCCGGAACCATTTTGAACCTGACAACTCTGACCGCCTGGCGCTCCGCTCAATATACTGGTGAAATTCCTGACCCCGCAGTTCCAAAATGGAGGTGCGCGAACTAGAGGGGAAAGGTATGTGGTTTTGGAAGCTGCTTGAGCGGCCTCTTTTTCTTTTCCTGTTTCTCTTTCTGGTGAAAATCTTCGCAGATAGTGCTCGCATATAGTGCTCCTTCGCTGACCACCCCACACTTTTGCGCAAAAATAGAAAAACTCGACGAGGTAGCCCGGTTGGTGAAATCACTTGCCAAAGATGTAAAAACAAACCATCTGCAGCCTTCTCGTATGTAGTTTTTAACGTTACAATCTATATTTCCGTCGGATGTGACTTTCGAACTAGGTCTGACAATGGGGCCCGAGAGCAGAACGCATAGAAATCCTCCAGCAGCTACGAGTTCATGGACGGAACCCGGAAAACGCAGATGGCATATATTCGAAAGAGGTAAAAGAGAAAATTTTGAGAGGAGACAAAAAGTAATACCAAGTAATTGGCTAATTCGTTTTTCTTTTTTCTTTTTTGGGCATTTTAGGGGATAGAGGTACTGGCTTATTATGGCTGCGAGGTGAAATCCCCGGCGGTATCGCGCGAGGCTCTCCGCTGTCTTGCAAATGCTCTCCTTCTCGAACCTAGCATGCGCCAGATACTCGTGGATTTGGGACACGGGCCTAACCTTGCTGAGAAGCTCAAGGTAGAAAACCTCTCGACTCTGATTGTGATCTAGTGCTGACGATTGCCGTCCCAACTATTTTCAGGAAGAAAATTCCGATGATGAATTTCTTGCGTCGCGTTTGCTGTTCCTAGCCACCTACGACACTGATTTAGATTTTGACAAATTGTTTGATAATAACTCCCTGGGAGAAAATATCAATAATGTACGAGTTTCCTTTCTCCTACCAAACTTTTAAAGAACCAACGCTAATAGGTCATCGCAGCACATATACCGACATTCGAAACGATTCTCCAAGGCCCGAAAGAAGAAGCTCGATCAAATGGATGAGCTTGCACTCTCAGAAACATTAAAACTCATGTTCAACATCACCAACTTCTACCCTCATAGGACTGACACGTTCTCTCCTACAATCCCGCATATCTTGAAAATTTTAAGCCGCATTGAAATACCAACTCCACCACTACAAGCTCCTGTCAACTATCTCATAAATTCCCTTCTCAATCTCGACCTGGAAGCAAAGAAAAGCAAGCACTTCGGGACAAACCCCCTCTTTCCCAAATTCGATCAGAACTGCAACGTGGACAAGTTGATAAATATCCTAGATCAAGCTGTCGCGATGCACAAACCCGAACACCTCGAAACTCTCGCCGTACCCCTTCTCACACTCTTACGGAAAATCTACTCATTTGCACCCGAAGGCCCACGAAAATATATGGAGTGGCTACTCCTCCCTGAAGACGACGACCATGACCTGCCTATAGGCCAATCCAATACCCTCTCCTCCCGACTCTTGCGCCTATCAACTTCCCCCGTTGCCCCAAGTCTGCGCGAAGGCATATCTGCTTTGATGTTCGAGCTTTCCGGCAGCGACGCAACAGATTTCGTGAGGAATGTCGGGTATGGGTTTGCTGCTGGCTTCCTCATGTCGCATGACATGCCGGTTCCGGAGACGGCCAAAGAAGCATTCAGTACCAGCTCTGGTGGGCTTGACCCGAATGTGAATCCCATTACTGGGCAGAGGTGGGACGCGGAGCCCCAGGAGACGGGCCCAGAAATGACACAGGAGGAAAAGGAGCGCGAAGCGGAGAGGTTATTTGTTCTATTTGAAAGGTATGTTTCCGTTCTTCTTCTGCTTGTTTATTTCTATTTTTTATTTCTATGTTTATTGTTTAGTTATCTTCTTTATCTCTTCGCTAATTCATTCGCTTTGCATCTTTGTAGACTAAAAGCTACTGGCGTGGTTGATGTGGAGAACCCTGTTCGTGAAGCCCTTGAAAAGGGCCGATTTGAAGAGTTGGATTGAGGTTCTGTTTACGTAGTTTACTAAATTAATATCCCTATCTAGCGTTTCGAAAAACTCACCCGCCCACTTACTTTACCAGCCATACTAATGAACCTTCCTTTCTGTCCCATTTTGCTGGATTACGGCGCACAATTACCCCCATATAATCTTTTTGCGCATGATGGATTACTAGTTATGGTCGTTTTTCTCTGTGGGCTTCCGCTATTCGTTCTAGTTATTGAACCCAGGTTTCTCTCCGTATTGTATACCAACAGTAATAGCTTCCTACATGCCTGTAATATGCAGTCCGTGACACAATGGAACCATTCTTTCGTTCCCTACTTCGTCCAGATTTGTTTATTAATAACTAGCTAAGTAGTAACCATCGCCAATATTGTTGGGGCTTGCAATAATCCGTTTAGTTTAACCTACCACGTTGCATGATTTTCTTGCTAAAGTCGTAACGGAATCAAGTGGAGAGTCATCGAGATGGTTCTAAATTGACATTGTCATAACAATAACCAATAGCAATAGATACACAATTTCGGCGTCGATACGGGGATGTCAAGTCTGCGACATCCGACCGGTGGCAGTTTTCAGCGGAGCGGAGGGCGGAGTCGGAGGCGGAGGGCGGGGAGCGCACAAAGACATTTAAAGTTGATTCTAGTTCTACTTACGGTTAGCATATGGCACTTTTGCGCGTCATAGTCTGACTAAGCTCAAATGGCTTTGTCAAAATTCAGAAAGTCAAATTGGGGGGCAGAAAAAAGAACAATCTCCGCAAGCAAGACAACCACGCTCTATTTTGTTAAAGCGGTCCACGATATATACGCTACTACACATTATCGCCGTATAATACACAGCTATCAAAAGCCCAAGATGTCGGCACCAAGCGATTTCGATCCGGAAAATGCCCAGAACTTGGAGGATGTAAGTTCTACCTGCCCCGCCAACACCCCACTAATATCTAGTATGATGATTTGCATCTAACGCCTACCCTCACCCAATTCAGATTGAAAAGCAATTTGCCGTCAAAGGTGTGGTTTACCGAAGAATATATCCTATGAATCCAATTCCAGCCTTCGAAAATCAGCTTGCTGACTGTCCTGCGCACTTCCAGCGGTTCAACACATGACGACATACTGGTCCCTCCTGGAAACGACACGAGGATCCAACTTACGCTTGACGAAGATGGACGACGAGATATATGAGCATTTCATGAGCATATTTCCAGACTTCGACCCTGCAGTGACGATTGATGAGGATGAGATGAAGAGTAAGGAAGGCAAGGAAAAGTGGAGATCTTTCCTCATGCCCTACGATAAGAAGGTTGAGGATTATAACTTTGGGACTCTGTTGAGAGCCAATCCCAAATGGGAGTATGGGGAGAAAGAGACAATATTTTGTATGACCTGTTCCTTGGAATTTAAAGCTCCGATCCTCGATTCTTCCAATAAGGAGAGCGTGCTGGACGTCTGGAATTTACAAAATACACTGTGTTTACTAACTGATTTACTTTCATGATAGCTGTTCGCATGCAATTCTATGCCATCGAAATTGCAAGGTATGACCGTCCCTTTCAAGCTCTGTTATTTCATTCGCAGCTTAAATCTAATATATCCCTTCCCATTAGAAATCGAGCTGGATTAAATGACTGGATTTACGAGCGGGCGCACCCAGAGGAGAAAAAAGCTTCGTCATAACAAGCGCTGCGGAAGATATAACCACATAGACTTCACATCAATACAAACATGGAACCCCACAAGGCGTAGGCACAGCTTCGTGGCCTGCCGTTCCATTGAGCTTTGGTATTCAATTTTAAGGCCACATTACTTCGCTTGTTGCAAACCACGCACGAGGGACGGATTTTTTTAAAACAAAGAATGTATAAAAAATCAGATCCACGCCGTCACGATTTTCGCCAATGATGTGGACCTTCTTTCATAATGCGATCATTTAGCTTAAAGTTCGGCAAGAACGTCCCATTCTATAGATACGACACAATTGACCGGGAGGGCTTTAATAATTTTGTCGCTTGCATGTATATCCTCAATCAAACAAAAAAGGTTACTTAATATACGCCAGGTACCATGTAAATGACCGCTATGAGCGAATATGACAAACCCAGATCTAACAATATTGAAAACGTTTCACATCGTACATATACTCTATAAATGACATGAAGAGAAAGTTATATTGGCTTTAAGAACTGGACTTCAGGTGCAATATTTATTTAGGGTAATATTTTGCTGCTGCCAGCATCTATTCAAAAAAGAGCTAGCTGGGCGGATTATCCTGGATGAGCAGCTTTCCAGTATGGCCGGCTCACTTCAGGCCAGGGGCAACTGAAGTTAGTAACAGTTTCATGGCCACTCATTCAAATGGAGAATGGCGAGAAAGACTAGTGTTTTTTCAAAGCTAATAGTATGTGGAACACTGGATAAGTAATGTACATAAGGCAAATTATAATACAGAAGTACATACAGCAAATATATATACACATAAAGGTATACACAACGATAATCATACATCTTTTCGCCTATGAAAACAATCGTAGCTCGCGTGTCTTGCTCAGCGAGGTAGGGGCCCAAGGCTTCTCAATCTTGCTTGCTGGCCCTCTAGAAGGTAGACGCCTCCGGTAGTGGAAAGGGTCCTAGCGTCAAGACCATTTCCCCGAGTGTAACCAGGAGCTTGTTTTAAATGTTGGAGGAGTGTATTGGCGGGTTTGTAATATTTACAGCATCTTGACATAATCATCTAACTATTGAGATGGTTGCGCAGGCGTGGTACCGGGGGCCGCATTATCATGGTTTGCTCCGGAAACAGCATTTTGGCCAGGTTCCTCGTGAGAAGAGGAATTTTGATTTCGGGCCGATGCAAGTCTAGCAGCATCCGAATGTGGGAGTTCTTCGAGTGGAGGGAGGACATAATTTGAACTTTTCCAGGGTGGAACACGCAAGATATACATGGTATCAAGCTCTTCGAGTGTTCGACCTTTCCCTTCAATGACCCCAAAATAGATCGTTGCCGCTGCCAGAAAGAGGCAGCCAGCGAAGACGTAGCCGTACCTGAAGTCGATGGCACTCGTGATAAAGGGAGTAAAGAAAGCGATCAGAAAGTTCCAAAGCCAGTTCGAGGACGTTGCAAGAGCCATGGCTTTGGCACGATAGCGGGATGGATACAGCTCAGCGATAATAGCCCAGACCATCGGTCCCCAAGTACTGGCAAAACCTAGAATGAACAAACAAGCGAATACCACCATCACTTTCCCAGGGCCAGGCGTGAGTTCAGGCGCTTCTCGGTTTAGTTTGAAATGGCCGATGGAAGCGAAAATAATGAAGCAGATGAACATCCAGAGTGCGCCGGCTATCAAGGACTTACGACGACCAAAATGCTCGATGTTATATAAGCCAAGGAAGGTGCTTCCGAAGTTAACACCCCCAAGGATCATTTGTGTAACGTAACTGTTTGAAATGCCAGCACCTTTGAACACCGTTGTCCCATAGTAGAAAAAGTAATTGGCCCCGGTGAGTTGTTGTAGGGCTTGTAACGAGATTCCAAGAAGAAGTCTATACCTCATTCGGGGGGCATAAAACATCTGATACCACGGTTCGTCCTTCGCTGCCATGTCTTCCTCATATTTCTGACGGATTTCTTCCAGTTCTAGATGGAGTTGTTGGTGATTGTGCGGTACGCCGTAGAACCGCATCATTGACTTCTTCGCTCGCTCAACCTTCCCTGTTCGATAATCGTAACGGGGAGAGTCTGGGAAAAATGAGATGCCAACACCAAGGATTAAAATCCAGATGAAGGTTATCCCGATCGTAATCCGCCAGGAGCCGCTATCATTACGCTTCTCGGTACCAAAATTGATGCAGTTGGCAACAAAAATGCCCAAAGTGATGAAAAGTTGATAGCAACTATGAACAATGATTAGAGGCCTATCCACACCTGATAGAGTCGTAGTAGCAACGGAACATACCTGATCATAGCACCACGAATATGTCGTGGGGCACTTTCCCCCTGATATAGTGGCACCAGCAACGAAAGCGCGCCGACACCAAGGCCCGCAATCCAGCGCCCAATAACCACCTGATACCATTTAGGAGATTCCGAAGTCAATTGAACGATTATACCGACAGCCAGAACCACACACCAGCCGGACATTGACCACTTCCGTCCAAGCTTGTCGGCAATAGGTGCAGCAACCAATGCGCCCATCAGCGTTCCAATAGAGAGCTACACCCAAAAATTAGACCACTGAAATCCAAAATTGGCAGAGCGAAATTTGGAAGTTATTCAGCAGGGAATACGTACCAAGCCAACAATTAAGCCAGCGCGAACGTTGCTGAAATGATAACCGTCACCCGAGGCGTTGGGCTGGCCAAATCGCCTTAAGAAATCGTCCATCTCCAGTACTCCTGAGATTTGGCCAGTGTCGTATCCAAAGATGAACCCTCCCATCGAAACGAACACGCCCATGATGAAAGAGCGCCATGTTATCCAAGGGATCGGGGTATTGACAAACTCTTCCCCCAATTTCTCTTGGTCAGGCTGGGAAAGGCGCCTTTCTAGGGATTCTGGAGGGTGATATTTCCCCAGACCTAAAAACCTCGAAAATTTCCCCATGATGAGAATTAAGCCGAACAAAGAGGTGAAATTTTCTCAACAATCGTTCCAGGGAGGGGAAGGATGGGGAAATTCCAGAATCAAATATTCTGGACAAGCTGGTTTCAGTTGCTGGTTCCCCTTCGATGAGTTTCTACTTTATATAGTTAAGATGATTTCCCATGGCAGCATTTTGGGCGTACATGGTACATGTACAAACTGCCGACCAAAAAGCCGGTTCTCTGTATTATAGATCCCATAGCTTACTGAGTTGTTCAAAGTGACGGTCGGTAACACACGCTGATATTTCTTGGTAGCTTGGTAACAACAAGCTTTTTTTTTTAGCGCAAGATGGGCCAAGACTCGAGCCACGGAAGTGATGGAAGTATGATGCAATATATTGCCCCTTTCCATGGCGTAGAATCGTCCGATTGCTAGCTAGCTAGAGGTCTAACTCGACAATGCATCACGAGGTCACCGTTCTACAGTTTGTGGAAGACGCTAGGCCACTCTCCAGGATAATTCCCAGGTTATCTATGTGTAGAGGGGCGGCGTGTGAAGTCGCGGGGCGAGGCCTGCTCACTGCTGTGCCTTCAGATCAGCTTCTTGGTTCTCAGGTCGTCAGGTGGCGGTTAGTCGGGTTAAGCGGGGAGAAAGTTTAAGGAACCTGCCTACGAATGGGAGGCCATTTGTAATAATAAATAATGCCGAGCTTTCGGCAAAAGTGCTCCCCATTATTACTGAAACCCGATGGTTCCGTGGACGGTGGGCTCGCTCCGGAGACCCGCATTGATATCAGTTCCAATGTCGTCCATGCGGACAACACCTGGGCAACTAAAATAAGTTGCTTCCACGTTTGGAAATCGCTAATGCTCTGCTTGAACCGGTGTGGGCACCAAATAAATTATGACGCAGCAAAACTCTGGCGAAATGCGAGACGCCATTGCTGAATGGCGCGGAGGATGGAAAGCCCTAAACCGGATAATATGATCATATCAACAGAAAAACACCTCATCTCTTGGCGCCTTTTGCTCTACCTTGCGCATGTTAGACGGGTTTCACGTCGCCCTCAAGCACCCGGCGAGGTTGAAACCGGCTCAAAACGCGCAAGTTACAACCGATGCGCTCAAGCTGTTTGACCGAAAACGGCGACGGGGAGCTGCAGCTGACTAAGCGACATCATCGCCCATCGCCAGCTCGATACAAATGAGACAAACGACGACAAGTCAATCAACCATTGACATACGAGTAACTCCTTTGAAGTTTCTTTGATGGTTGAAAGATGAATCTTCCTTTATAGCAGTCTTTCTATCACTTCCCAGAATGAAACACATCTGCTCTTAAGAATATCTATCTAATCATGATCGCTCTATGCTATTTTTATGCTTTCACGCAGAAGTGTTCCAGAAGGCAACCTCGTGGCCTGGATCCATTGATATCAAAGAACAATACTAAGAAACCCCAGCAGATTGACGGGAATGCGCGATATATTACCGCATCTCTCTCTCTAGTCATTATTCTTTTATCTCATTCCCCGCACTATTCACTTTATCATGCTATTGCTTTGCCCTAGAACGTTCATCTTCGGGGCGTTTAGAACACTGGGAAGCCAATGCCCTGGACGCATTTGGCATTTGGCCAGGGGGGATGTGATGCGGCTCCATCCCTCGCCATGTCCTTGTCTTCCTTTGGCGTTTTTGTCTGGGGAATCATGGTGAAGCCTTTCATAATGCCTTTCCCGTGTCTCTCAGTTTCTTCTCGCTTCAACTCTCTCGTTGGACGCTTCCTTCAAATTCTAAACGAGCATGGAGATTGCTGAGAATTCCCCCAATGTTGTATCAACCGGTGCGCCTGCGCCAAAACCCAAATGGACCTCGTTATTCCACTTCACCTCGAGGAAACATGTTATTTTTCTTCTTTTCGGTTCACTATTTACTATAGGAGCCGGTGTTCTTGTTCCCTTGTTAGCTGTGCTGCTCGGGAGGGTATTTGGTGCCTTTGCAAGATTCGGAGAGGGCTCCTTAACCCCCACAGAATTGATACACGCCATATCTGCGCAATGCGTGTATTTCCTGGCTCTCGGAATCCTCATTTGGCTGCTCCAAACCGGACATTTTTCCTTCTGGATGGCTTTCGGGGAGCTCCAAGCAAAGAGTGCGCGAGAGCGATCATTCATAGAGTTGCTCAAAAAGGATATACCCTGGTTTGAAATGAGACAGGAAGGCGTTTCGGCGCTTTTACCGCGTCTCCAAGTGTAAGTAGTATAGTGACTGACCCTCCCAATATTCAAAACGCTCATTTGCAGGTTAGACAGATCCAAGATCTTCAACTAGCGACGTCCCAACCACTAGGCTGTGTCTTACAGAGAGTGGTTACGTTTGCCACGGCACTAATCCTGGCCCTTTACACCTCCTGGAAGCTGACGCTGGTTTCGTTGGCCTCCGTACCTATCTGCGCGGCAGTAGTCGCTGTCATTTCGAGGAAAATTCAGCCTTGTATCCAAGCCTACGAGGCCGAGCTGACGCGCATATCAAAATTGATTAGCAACTGCTTTTCCTGTATCGATGCAGTTAAATATTTCAATGGCCAAAACCTCGAAGTCCGACAATACTCTACAGGCATCCTATCCGCGTCCCGCTCGTATAGAAATGAGGCATTCGGTCAAGCACTCCAAATTGGCTGCGTAAGGTTAATGATATTTGGAATGTTCGTCCAAGGTTTCTGGTACGGAATCTCTCTAGTGGAAACAGGCCAGTTGACTCCCGGAGACGTTGTGGCAACCTTCTGGGCATGCCTCCAATCTACCCAGGCAGTTGAAGATATTTTGCCTCATATCATTGTGCTTGAAAAAGGACGCACATCAAGTTCCGCGTTACAACAACTGGTGGAGAAAATAAACCGTGTCAACATAACGGACGATGCATCCCACACTGTATCCCCCAGATTTTGTGAAGGGGATATATGCATAAAGAATGTGAGGGATTGAGACCAAATTCCTAGTTGCACCTTTCAAGGCAGAAACAGGCTAATCCCCTACCATATTTCTAGGTCACCTTTGCATACCCGTCTCGTCCTGACTGCTACGTATTAAAGAATTCCTCATTCTTTTTTCCTGCTGGTGATACGACGTATATTGTTGGGAGAAGTGGCTCGGGGAAAAGCACGCTTTCTAATCTCCTCATGCGATTCTATGCTCCCACTAGCGGAGGTATTTTCATTGACGGCACCCCACTTCAAAACTTGCATATTGACTGGATCCGGAATAACATCACCCTGGTACAGCAGCAAAGCTTCCTCTTTAACGAGACATTGATCAAAAACATTGCATTCGGCTCTAGAGACTATCAGACCATAACCGAGGACAAAATCCTAGCCTGCCTCAGGTTTGCCTCACTCGACGAGATGGTCCGCAATCTACCAGACGGCCTCGACACAATCGTCGGCGTTGGTGGGAGTGCATTCAGTGGCGGTCAACGCCAAAGAGTTGCGATCGCTCGTGCCCGTTTACGAGACACCCCTATCCTAATCCTCGACGAAACTACAAGCGCGCTGGACTTTACCAGCAGATCTACTGTGATGGACGCCATCCGGGCCTGGCGGAAAGGTAAAACAACTATTGTAATCACACATGATATGTCCCAGATCAACGATCAAGATTTCATGTACGTGTTACACCAGGGGCAAGTCGTTCGCAAAGGGTATAAACAAGCGTTAGAGCAACAGGCCAAAGAAACATTTGGCTCAGCCCTAGCAGAGGTGTTTGACTTTGAGAATGAACGGTCTCGCAATCGTACGAGGCACATGGCACAGAGGGGTTCTAGGAGAAGGAAATTGAAAACGACCACCAAACCCCTGCCTCCTGTACCTAATCAGGAATTAAATCTAACTTTCCAGACATTCTCATTGTCTCCTATTTCCCCAAACTTTCATCATAGTCTATCGTTCCAGTCAATGACCCACACGGAACAAACAGTTCAACCGTTAGGCTCACCCAGCGACCGCTACCGACAAACTCATCCTCGCACCGGAATGGCGCCTATCATTGAAAGCATTGAACTCAACGGAATTTATCGTGAGAGCAAGCCAGACACAGACCTGAGTCTTATACAGACGTTAACCTGTACTTCAGCTGCGGGTTCCAGGGAGTTCGCTTTCGGAGATGATAAATGGCCCAAGTTTCCAGGCGCTGACAATTCCAATGAGAACACTGATCCAAAACGTTGGCCCATGCTGGAAATCTTACGCACTGTTATCCCGTGTTTAACTCTACGCTGTAGATTTTTCCTGGCAGCTGGGTTTGTAGCTGCACTCGTCCATGCTGCTGCCACGCCAGTATTTGCATATTTGTTTGCCCAGCTTCTAGGCGCATTCTTCCTCGCCGGCGATCGCGTGCGAATGGCTGTCCAATGGTCCCTCGAAATCATCGGCGTGTCCGTCGCCAACGGAGTTGCCTCATTCGTCATGCATTTTCTTCTTGAATACTGTGGACAGGCCTGGATCAACTGCCTCCGCAACGAGGCAGTGCGTCGTATCCTCTCTCAGCCCAAGGAATGGTTTGAGAAAGAAGAAAACAAACCATCTAATTTGACCATGTGTCTTGATCGCAATGCAGAAGAGATGAGGAACCTGGTTGGACGGTTTGCAGGATTCCTGTTCGTCGCGACTGTGACAATGGTCATGTGCATCGCTTGGGGAATTTCAGTGTGCTGGAAGCTAACCCTGGTCGGTATTGCGTGTGCTCCGATTGTTTATTCCATCACGAGAGCCTTCGAACGTGTGAGCAGTAAATGGGAGAAAACGTGCAACGATTCTGTAGCAATGGTTGGGGATATATTCTCGGAAACGTTCCTCGATCTCAAAACCGTTCGCGCATTGACGCTCGAGTCTCACTTTCACAAAAAGCTGGACGGAGTCCTCATGAATACACTTACGCTGGGCTTAAAAAGGGCTTGCTTTTCAGGCTTCTTTTTTGGATTGACCAGTTCCTCGATCATTTTTGTTTACAGTACGTGCTAAATGACCGTTCTTGCAGCTTTTACGAGTAATGTTCTGGACTGACATGAGAGACATAGCCTTGGTGTTCTATTACGGGGCGGTGCTTGCATCTTCCCTAGAATATTCTACCAAAGACATATTGACAGTCTTTTCGCTCCTTCTCTTCAGCCTGTCGAACGTCAATGCCGCATTGGAATACGGTATGCCCGTCGAGTTTTTCATTTGTTAAGCAGTCTTCACGTATACTAACTCCAATTTTCAAGTACCCCAAATCAGCTCATCTAGGGACACTGCATGCAGAGTATTGCGCTTAGCAACGCTCCCAAATAACGGCTCACATGAGGACGAGGGCACACTGAAAACATCCCAACCAGCCCCCCTAAAATTCACAAACGTGAATTTCAGTTATCCATCCCGCCCCAAGAAGCTAGTCCTTCGAAACCTAAACTTGACAATCGCTGAAAATTCCTGTACCGCAATCGTCGGTCCCTCTGGCTCGGGGAAATCCACCATCGCCTCCCTTCTCACCGCTTTATATCCTATAACATCCTCTAATGTTGGTGGTGGTGGTGGCACCAGTACAATATCCCTCGGGGGCGATGACATCCGAAATCTTTGCACCCAAACCCTCCGGTCCTTACTTTCCATCGTCCCGCAACAACCCACCCTCTTCTCTTCCTCAATCAGAGCAAACATAACCTACGGCCTCGACGGCTCATCCCCCCTCAGCACGATGGAAAACATCCGTTCCGCCGCCCAAGCAGCCGGGATTGACGAATTCATCATGTCCCTCCCAGAAGGCTACGACACGATAATTGGCGACGGCGGTCTGTCGATGTCTGGTGGCCAGGCGCAGCGTGTAGTAATTGCGCGTGCGCTGGTGCGGAGACCACGCATCCTCATTCTGGATGAGGCCACGTCGAACCTTGACGCTCACAGCGTAGAACAGATTCGCCGCACGGTTAAGGGGTTGCTGATGGGGAGCAATAGCGGGCAGGGGCTAACAGTAATTATTATCACGCATGCGGTGGAGATGATGGAGATTGCGGATAAGATTGTGGTGGTTGACAAGGGGTGCGTTGTTGAAGAAGGCCCCTTTTTAGAGCTGATGGCGAGAAAAGGGGGAGAGTTAAGAAGGTTGGTTACACTGGATGGGAGAGGGAGAGATGGTTTATGAGTGCCAGGGATTTTGCTTTTATTGCTAGATTTCCGCCCTCCTTAACTTTCGCAAGTAATTATTATGACACTTTGCACAGACAATATGTATTCCCTCTGCAGGTTTATTTATTTAATTTCTATTATTTTTTTAATCAAACGTTTACAGAATTAATATGTAATACCTAACTACCTATTTACCTTACCAAGTAGCAACCACAGTCCACTAAGAAAACAAACGTTTAGCCCCCGATCCTTCTCGCAGCACCCGTTCTTCCTGCCATCCACCAACAGATCTTCCTTCGTGCCCCATTAGTCAAAAATCAGGCTAAGCCCTGACATGAATGATGTAAACGCCCGTGGGTTTTCCTCCGCACATCCACTGGTCGATCTAGCTCAGCCTTATTCCGAATAACGGGGATATCTCGTGTTGGGGGAATAAGAGGGGGGGGTAGCCAACCACTGGCCAACCTTTGCCCACCACATAAAAATATGTTGCTGCTTAGTTTTTTGGGGGCCGTTGTCCAATTTTTCTTTTTCCAATTTCTTTTCCTTCCAGTTTCTTTCTTTTGTTCTCTATTCCCAGCTCCCGCGTCGCGTACCTACATGAACGGGCACACGGTACAGAGTACACACACTTATCTGTATCAGGCTATTGATCCCGATAGATGCCACGACAGCCCAACACGCTGTAACGATTGGGGTGGGGAGTGCGTGTTTTTCGATCCGCGTCAGTGTGCAACCTCGAATAAATAGAAGAAACAGCAAGGTGTCGAAATGTTTATTTGTAGATAACCCTTGGGTAGGATGTAAGCAGAGTAAACTACGGAGTACTTATAATTAGCAGAATTAGGGATGTATAAAAAAGAAATCGGGAAATTTCACTTATAGATCCATATCTCAGGTATCTGGAAATCAGTCTGTCAACGAAACAGGCTGGAAAGCGACATTTGCACAGGGTGCATGCATGCATGAATACAGTGTTTTTCTTATTTTTCTAATTTTTCCCTCCCCCACCCCCGAATAATTAGGGATTCCGTGTATCCCATTTCTAAATAGGCGTATATATCCTCTATCGGGCCATTGGATTGAGCCGGGAAAAGGCGGTTTGGTTAAATGGACCCATTCTCCCATAGCATCCGCGTGTAGGACCGGGAATAAGGATACCAAATATTTACCGCAAAAAAGCAACACCAACAAACGCCGCAGTGTGGATTTTAATCTGTGGGATTTTTCGAAGAAGAAAAGGTTGATCAGATCGAGGGGCTCATTTGCATCGTATCGGGTGCGATGTCTTGGATGCAAGGGGCGATATATACACTCTGCAATACCAGGCCAAGCATTGTGGGCCTCCTCGCCACTGGGCCAGAAATGTCTCGGGACTTGTTGAAGGACAATGGCAGCAGGGAGAGCAGGGTGTGGCTGACTGTCTGTACCCAGAGTTCGTCAGCAGTGCATCTAATGGCTCAAGAAGGGGCGTACGGTGCAGGGGATTGAGGGACGGTTGGTGTGCAGAATAGATAAGGTGACGGGCGAGAGAAGCACAACATCGCTTGTGGTGATATAGTTACCCATCTACACGCACCCTCGAACCATTTAATAATATTTATTGTGCAAATCTAGGCCTGACTTGACTGACTTGACTGACTGGTTGGCGGTTGTTGTTCTGCTGCTCCTCGTTGGTGTTATGGCCCCCGTCGGCCCGCCAAACCTTGCTGGTGGGGAGCGAAATCCGCCAACGTCGCCGGCATCCAACTGCTGCAGAACATTTAATTCTGTGTTTCACCAGAATCACCACGCTCTGCTCCCGCCATCTGCACTGCTGCTTCTGTCGTTCGCTCAGTCCATCGTCTTTCGTTTTTAATTTATATATAGAGAGATATATTTTTAACCCTATCCACGGTCCACTCCTCTCCCTCTCCCTTGCAATACTGCTTATCCTGTTGTGCGGCTCAATTACGTCCAGTCAGCCTCAGCCACTCGCCGCTAGGGCAACGTCGCCGCCGATCCAGCGCCTGTCAAGTCCGCCAGGGCCAGCGAGAAGTCTTCGTTGACAGTTTTCCATCGTTCGCGGAACTGCCTCGCTCTTCTCCTTTCGTTCTTTTGCTCTTTTCAGCTCCTTTGCTACTGCTACTCTCGTTCTTCTATTATTGGGTGCCATGTTCTGGCTGTGAAGAGACTGGCAGATATTTTTTTTAAAGTACCATGTTTCTCCCTCTGCCCAATAGCCACCATCTCGAAAGGCGGGCTACGAGCAATAAACCAAAGGAAAACCCTTCAACAAAGATCCCCATTATTGTAAGTCTTCACTTCATTTCGGTCTCCTCGATCAAGCAGGATTGGTGGATATTGTTTCCTGTTCGGCTGACAAATTTTTCCCTTTTTCACTCCTCAGGTAGCCATCTCCCTCCTCGCTGCTATAATCGTCGGCCTGTTTATCTACTACTTCCTTCGAGCGCTCCGCTACAGAAATGTGGAGCCAAGGTTCATCCCTACACAATATCTAAAGAACAAATGGCGGAATTGGTTGCCAAAGACTGCATATGGCCAGGTCCCGGATGCCATCCCAGCAACGCGACAAGCTCGTTCGAACCGCTCACAGAATACATCTTATCGGGGAGCCGGCGACGATGGTGTGGACCGCAGCACCTCTATCCGATCAGTGATGACGTTGCCGACATACTCCCCCGTCCCCAAAGCAACCGAGCAAGTCATCGGGAGGGAAGGCGAGCGGGCTGGCATGGATGTTGTAGTCGAGTTTCCTGAATCAGTCGATGAGGAGGAGGCTCGGAGGGAAGAGCAGATGGAATCATTGTATCAAATCCGGCTGGCGAGAAGACAAGAAACTGCAGAACGTGAGCGGCGAAGGCAGGAACGGAGAGAAGCCCGGGAACGCGGCGATTGGAGCCGATTAGAAGAGCTGCGACGTGAGAGTCGAACGCGGAACCGAAATGGGAGCGAGGGTGGTGCCAGTACAAGCGCAGCGGCGCTGATTGCTGAACATCAGTCTCGTGGAAGGGATAAGCGAGTAGCAAGCGTGACATATGCGGAAGTCGGCCATGTCCGACACGATGGTACCCGATTACGTGCAAGTTCCCAAGAATCGGATTCTCGACCACTCCTTGATGGCGCTTCAAGTATGGGAACGGACGGTAATTCCTCGTTAACCAGCTTATCCGGCGCACGTCAGCGCGCTACATCAGGCTCCTCTCTCTTTTCAAACGCAACAAACCAATCGGACCACGATACTCCAAGGGTTTCCACCACTCCTGCTGAGGCAGATATTGGGGACTCGAATATCCCCCAGCCGCCACAATACGAGCAGTTAGACTGGGGTGATGCGCCAGAATATCAAAGCCCCACTCTTGAAAATGGGCAGGGGCCCCAACTTCCTCCCGTGCGAGGAGTTCCTAGCATCGAAGTAGAATTGGCAACTCCAGGAAACAGTACCCCCGTCACCCCGGTGTCCCCGCTGCCCCCCCCTACTGAGCGAACCACGGCTAGCCAAAGAGGACCATGATTTATCTCCCTCCCGGTCCGACTGGCAATACTTTTCCTCCTTCGAACCCCTTGTTCCTTGCTTCCTTCCTTGTCCCTGGGTTCTAATTCTAACGGCAGCTCTGATATATTCATTTTTATTGCATGATTAAAGGACTTATAACGATTACCTTGACTCCTCCCTTCCCCTCCCGGACCCTGTATTAAATATGCCCCCGGCTATTGTTTAATTTAGCTTTCTTTTTTGTTTTTTGTTTTTCTGTTTCCATCTGTGATTGTTCCCTTTTGCCTCAATGTGCTTCTTCTATTCTACTTTCCTTTATCCGCACGCATTTTCTCCCTACCCATTTCCTTTACTATTCCTCTGCTTTTATCTACTGGGACTTTCGACAACAGTTATTATGACTAAAGCAAGGAGTTCCGAGTTGAGGTGTTTGCGGATTTGGTGCATTACATAACTATATATACAAGTTGAGATAGATCTTGGTACATACGGCAACTTTGTTTGGTTTATTATATCCTGCGTTCTAGTGACGTTTCAAATTCTCACGTTACTATTTACTACCTGGGTCCTTTCTATTTTCATGCTTTATGTCCCATCGAGCTCTGTGGTTCCTTTTCGATTCCTATCGGGCTTTCAAATCTCGAGAATTATATCCGACCCCTTTGCATTGGCTCCTTATGCATTACGTAACAAATCATCCTTGCTAGCTCCCCTTTTAAACCCGTTTCTTGTCGCTATTTATATCGCCGCATCCCCACACTCCGTCGGACTTTGAAACTTCGGGGAGCTCCACACCGCTCGACCTTTTGGCAGTTGCCAAATGCTTGTTGACGCTTTACTGTCGATCAGCGCTCCATATCAGCGTACAGCTGATATCACCCCAGCATTCCGATTTCATCAATATTTCTTCTCACAGACAGAGCTCTTTGACCGGCCCTAAATACTCACCTAAACCAGCTCCAGTCTCCAGCCTCCGCCAGCCGTGACCCCCTTACCGGGTGCTGAACAAAGACACGGGACGAAGCCTTGAAACGTCCACAATGCCGAACCCCTACTACACATTCCCGCCTGATGCTCCCCTAAACTCCTCTCTATACTACTCCCACAATCGGTCCGACAAGTCGCCACCTCTACGTCCCCGTCTGCCGCAATATCGACGTCGCGGCATCACTCATCCCCTTCCGGACTGGATCGACTCGCCCTTCTCCAACCCTTGGGCATACACAGACCCGCAAACTCATTGTACACTATATACGGCCCTCCCGCCTGAAATCCGGCTTTTGATATTCGAAGCTTTGGTGGGCAATCGAGTGTTGCATGTGGATACCGCTTGTACGTTATATTTCTCTATGGTCTCGATTCTGCTTAGCCGGAATACTGGATTTCCCTAATCGCGGATTGTTTTATTATTTTTACTTTATTTTCCCTTATTTATTTACGTTTACTTTCTCTACCGCCTCGTTGTGGGTCGCAGCGTTTTCTAAACATTGCTGATGATATGGTTGATCATTCGTTAGACAAGGGATACAGAGTGTTCAAAGCCTGCCGCCACAGTGGTGGGAGGTGGGATCGGAACTTTTGGGATACAGTTTTCAGCGGCCGCTATAGGGAGTATACAGTGACCTGTCATTGTGGCCATGGATCAGAGGATAGTCTGTATTTAGAGATTTTAAGAACTTGTAGAAGGATGTGAGTCATTCCCCTCCCCTCCCCTCCTCTCCCGTACCCACCTTACAAATTACATCATCGAAATAGAACGGGGCAGGAATACTGACCGGTGCTCTAATTGAACCCGCCTGCTCCCCTCGCCGAAGATACTCTGAATGCATCCCTCTCCTCTACACGAGAAATGTCTTCAATTTCAAGCAAGATATCGAGACCTCCCTCTTTGTATCTCGACCTCTACATCCGCGCTTCCAATCCGTCTCATCCGTAGAGCTAAATTTCTCGACACCACAACGTACTGCATATTACAACCCCGTCAAGTCATTAGTAACATACAAGAGAATCATAGCCGCGATCTCCTACATGCCCCCCATGAGAATAGTCCGGCTGCACATAACAAACCTCCCAGAGATATCTGAGGAGCATAATACCGGTGACATGGCCGACACGCCCAATCTAAGCTTGGAGCAGATCTGGCTGGGACCAGTGGACAGGCTGGTCCGGCTCCAGGCGTCGTGGCTGGAGGAGTTCGAGTTTGTGATTCCGGCAGATTGCTTTGAGTTGCTTTGTTGTGGCGATAAGGCGGGTGCTATTGACGGGTCTGGTGGCGGCGAGGGGAACGTCATTTGCAACGAGCTGCGGGGCGGGAAGCGCTGTCGGAGACGGCTTGAGGGGATCAGCCCTGGGGTGCAGTATTGGATTTCGTGCCCTGCGAGACCCGAGCCTGAATCATTGACAATGTGAACGCAATAATTTATTTACGAATTGGATGAGAGGCTGTTATCGTAGGGGGTTGGCAACTCTGTACGTTTTGACTTAACGTAGATATATGTATATGTATGTCTAATATGTTTTGCACGTTGTAAAGTGTGCCATTACATCTAAATTGAAGATCTAGGGTTCGTTCTCTGTGGGCTTTGAAGGCGGTGTTGAAACGAAAGCAGGACCATCATGGCACACTGACCCCGTCTTCCCAACCCGGTATATTATATCTCGCGCGTCGTCGCTTTCCGAAAACTCCTCCCACTCCTCCCCCCGCAACTAAAGCAAATGAGAGGCTAGGCTCAACAGAGCTGGGTATATATATCGAAACATTTTTCGAACTCTCATTGACCTTCCTGGCGTCAAATAGCAATAACCAAAAATATATATATTTACAAACCAAGCCTGAATCAAAGCACCACCTCATCGTCCCCACCTACCTTGGACTTAATATTTTTTGAAGAGATTAACCTAACTTGCCTTCTTATCCTTCCGATCCCACCCCACCTCGTCCGTCCCAAAGACCCAATCCAACAGCCCCAGCCCCCCATAATTAACCCGAAACTTCTCATGGTGCAAATCATGCTTGCGCGCCCCAGCAAAGTCATACCCGCTATGCACGCTCGCCGTCTCCACCAGCATGGTCGTCAAAAACAGCGCAAAGGACAAGATGTGCGCGCGGCGCAGGGCAAGCGGGAGCACAATGGGCATGACGTTGGCCAGCATGTGTTCGAGCGGGTGGGCGTATTGCGCGGCAAAGGCCATGGGGGCGGTGAAACTGTGGTGCTGTTTGTGGAAGCGCGAGTATAGTTTTGGGTGGTGCAGGGCGCGGTGGACGGTGTAGAAGAGCAGTTCGCGCACGAGGAGGGCGTAGGCGAAGTCGGTGATGACTTCACGCGGGGTCGGGTAGGTGGGCGTGATGGTGAAGGGGGAGTATTGGAAGTTTGTCGCGAAGGCGAAGGCGATGTGCAGGGCGGTGGACGTGAGGTTTGCGGTCAAGACGCGCTGGAAGCAATGGGTTATGGCGGCCCAGGTGGGTTGGCGGCGGGAGGACTGGAGCTTGTGTTTGTTGGAGAAGGTGGGGAAAGCGAGGTCGATGGCGAGGTAGATGGTGCAGGGGAGCCAGAAACCGAGGGTCTGGGCGAGGATGGCGATGGCAATTTCAACGAGGCCCGGGGGGTAGGATGTGGCTATTTGGGGCCAGAGGGTGGTGAGGGTGGATAAGGATAGGGCGGCCATGGTGATGAGAGCTGTATGCGTATTATCGTCGGTCTCCAGAGATGAGTTCGAGTATCGAGCCAGGAGGATGGTAAGGTGCTATAATCTTATTTGGTAGAGCCGTGATATCATAGCCAGATAATGAGCAGTTTTCATGTAGATAAGATAAGGCTTATCCAAGACACCCAATCTTTGAACAAATAGGGAGAGAGTGGGAGTGCGAAGAGGATGAGATGCGGAATGCGGAATGCGGGGTGTTGGCTTTATATATAATAAATTTTACTCATCCCCATGCTCAAACTGGAGCCGATTGGAAGTTTTCGGCAACTCTAATCTTGATCGCTCGGGGATCTGGTTGAGCACATGAAAATCGTAGACAAGCGAGACTAAGCGTGAGGCCTTTCCCCATCTCATCCGCGCGGGATTCCTGCATTTTTAGGTTAGCATGGATATCGATGAGGAAACGGGATGCCACATTTGGATCTTATAATAGATCAGATCGTTATCGTCCGGGGTAAGATGGGGACGGACGTCAACCAACAATCGAAATGGACATTGCCGAGTGAACAAAAACGTTCACTCGGGCCGCCAAGAAACCGGCGATTAAATATCCTGATGATGAGACATTCCTTTCCTTGAGGCTTGTTTTGCGGGGAATCACAAATTGCAGTCTATTTCATACTGTATGCCCAGTGGCGGAGCAGGTCAGAGAGAATTATGACTGTTTCTTTGAAATCTGGATATTTGATTTCCGATCGTTAGCTGTCACCGTGCCGTAGCTTAGAAGCCCAATATCCGCCCTGTTGATGTATAAAATTCCGAGGGCGCTCTGCTGTCTATGTTGGTCTTTGAAACGGCGTGCCCATTTTCCCCAATTCTCCATCCCGCTGCGCTTGATCATTGTCCCCTCATTCTCACCTGCCGTGCGTTAAGCTCATTTCGTTGTCCCATCCATCTCGCATCCCCCAGACGTTCACCCGTTGTTTAACACACAACTGCTGGAGGCTCTGGGCTGAAAGCCTAATTCCAACTCGTAACACGAATTTGACGCGCATGTCCGACACGGTCATGTCTGTTTCCCGGGTTCGGTCAAAACTCTATGTTCCTTTTTTAGTTTTCCGTGTTTCCGCATATCCAACCTCTTAGAGGATACTTAGCCACTGAGTAGTGCTCATGGAAATATATTCATGAGGAGCCCATAAATCAATCTGCTTTCTTAGAAGTTGCTGTTATTGTATGGCCTCCACTCCTTCGATTGTGTTTGAAGCTCAATTGTACGGAGTAGGTTGCACTTATTGGAGTCCCAAGAAGATTAGTACAAGCGGAGATTAACATAATTAAAGGGAGTCGTGGATATTCCACCGCCGTTTGAGTACATGTACATAGCATGGATAAAGACAGACAGGCATAGATTTCTGATATGGATTAGACAGGCATGCAATGTCTGCTGGACTGTATTGAATGTCTGCAGCTCTTTGGCGGGCGAAAAAGTTCGCGTGCCTGAGGCTCATTAGACCCTATGGGAGCTAGTCCTGAACCGGCCTAGCGCATTTCGTCCCTACCCTGCCCTGAGATGTAAACAAACCTCCCGAAACGGAATAAATCAACATCCTCTCGACCAACGACCGCGAGATGTCGACACTCCCACACCACCTACCCATCAGCCATTGGGCTATACTAACATTGCAGGAGTTTTCTCTTTAGCGGAATGCATTGTTTTACTTGTCTATATCAGTTCATGCCCATATTCGCCTCCAGTTAATCTGCTTTGCCCTCACCTAAACAAACAATCAAAACCGACGCGACACGTCCTTCCGCACAAGCAGGTATTTTCCAGACCCCTCCATCATCACAGTACAACCGGTTTATTTGTTTTCACACCTATTCTTCATGCCTTCTCGCGAGAGCGATTGTTATTAATTGCTAACATTCAGAATTTCTCGCGTATAATCTAGAAGATCGGCCCTAATGTCGCCGATTGATCACACCAATACATCCGATGTCATGGCGAACAGCCATGTATCGCGAGACCAAACAACGTCTGATTTTGACCCAGATCATGAAGCCCTTGTGTCGACGAGGCAACTCGACAACTCCTACCGCCAGCCCCTACCAAAGCGTGCAAAACGACATGACGCGCAGGTAGAACCGGAATCAGACCCAGACTTCGCCATCGACACATCCGCTCTTCATAGAGCTTTCCCAGAGTTCTCCGACGCATCTAGCTCAGAGGAAGAGGATGACATGTCGATAGAGATTGGACGGGGAGGAAAGAAACCTTCCCGGCCCTTAGACGACTCGAGAGATTCGGTTATGAGTGTCGACGATAGTCGATACTCTGTATCACCAACAGCTAGGGGAGATCGTTTCGGTAACTCTTCCCCAAGAGCTGCTCTGCGCCCAATTCCAACTAGTGGTCTATCAGGAAGAGATAGCCTTCGTAAGGATGCTCAGATACGACGCGCCAGCCTCGCCTTGAAAGATAATAACCTCTCTCAAGAAGTGAAGAATAAAAGCGGAAGTCAGCGTCGCACGCTATCTGAGATGCACGCTAAAGCCAGTGAGATGTACGACGGGTCATATATTAGTGATGAACGGCCGGTGAAGGTTGCAGCTACTACGAGAAATACACGTTTCGGCAACACGCGAACTCATGCCCAAGGCGCCAGGATTGTGGATGCTGTTAACAGAGCGGCTGGCAAAAGTTATCTCAAACATCAAGGTGGAGACGCAGACCATGTAGAGCCTAGAAAGCAGCTGGGAGCAAAAGCCACCGAAAAGAATGGTACTACCGACAACCTTACTCACCAGTCATATGCTCTACCTGATATACCAAATCTCTCTGAGCTAGTTTCTGGGATCTACGAGGATGGCACTCCAAAGGGAAAATCTCGAACGACACGCTTCACTTCACCGCCTGCTGTAGCAGCTGCGAATCGTCAACGCGTCGAACATTTTCCTCTTGACTCTATTCCCGTGCCGGATGACGAAAAGGCTATTTTTATTTCGTTAAAATTGCTTCAAGAGAAAGTTGAAGCCTTGCAGATGGACAAATCCGACATGGAACATAGGCTCGAAGAAATGGAAGAGGAGAACATGATTTTGCAGAGTGAAAATGCTCGTCGACTCAAACAAGACAAACGACGTTTCAGTATGTATGGTGGTGATGAGGATGGCGGAGTTGGCAAACTTTCTATCCAAAAGAGTAGTAAGTATACATTGATCTGTGCATAGCCGACCTTGTTTCTAACACTAGCTATTTAGGATTGGAAGCAGCCAATTCGGCACTTCAGAATCGGTTGGATATCTCTACCCGCAAAATCTCCAGCCATGAAACTACACTTAAACACTTAACACAAGAACGCGACTCCGCCCGGACCCAGTTGGGCGTGGCTTATCTTAATTTGCAAGAACTCAAGGTGGAAAATGACGCGTTAGCACAGGAAAACGACGAGCTAAGGATTCAGCTTGAATCACTGACTGAGTATCCCGAGATGACGGATGGTATGCGACGTACTCAGGCTCGTGATTCTAAGATAAACCGTCGAGACATCACCACTAGGGACCCAACTGAAGCAACAGAGACTCATCGAACTAAGCTAACTCGAGATGTCGACGTTGATGTTCAACGGCAAAGCTCGGATAAAATTCACAAGGACCGCATACACTCTGGTGTAGCTTTCAGTGCGAAAGATACTACTGCTAGGCAACAGAAACAGGCTGAATATGACGCACTATTCTCTCTAGATTTGTCCCATCTTACTGCTCAGCAACCAACTAAGAATACCAAGCCGCGAGCAAATACCACAGAAAGGAAGCTTCCTAACACCAGCAAACAGCGCACCAAAAAAGCTGTTGTTGAACATTTGGATGATAGCGAGCTCTCCGACGGAGAAATGGGCACGGAAACAAGAGGTTTCCGCTATCGCACTGGACCAACAAACGATTTGACATTTCTCAGCTTTATTGACGTAAGATCCCCTTTGCCAACCTTCAACGAGATCCCGCTAACAGAAATCAACAATACAGGCAAATGAGATAGCCCAACTTCGCAAAACACTGGAGGAGGAAAGGGTTGCCCGCAAAACACGCCTCCACCGAGACATCACTGAGCAAAGTAAAATTAGCAACCTCGGGTTAAGGCTATCTGGGGGCTTTACACACAGCGCACCACTGAAGTCATCGCTAAAGAATACTGCATCCAGAGCCGGGCGCACTGGGACGGTTGAAATGCAAGACTTCAACATCACCGAACCGAGAACAACTGACAATACGCGAGACTTGTCACAGCGCAATATCACAAGCCATTCCACCTCCACAGCTGGCCCCAGGCGCCGACAGAAAACGACCCAGGAAATGACTTCGGCATTGATACTGCCTGATATTACGATGCATGGTGTTGCCTTTAAACCTGGAGAGCCACTCAAATTATCTGAAGCTGCCCAGCGTGTCTTGGATGACGTTGCGCAGCACGACGGAAAAAATTGCTCAGTTTGCAAAAATGTTATGAACAAGAATTCCACTCATGATCATAGAAATGGAGAGGGACAGGACTCCATTAAGGTCACTAAACCTGTCCCTCTTTCCGATCGCATGCCAGAGCCGTCGCCGTACAATGAAGAACCCACCATGCGCCCGTCACAGCCACCTGCTGTGGCTCTTGCAACCGTTCTCAAATCGTTAGAAGATGAGCTGGCACATCTGAAAATGCAACTTGCTCTTCAACAGACAACATTGAACAAGCATGATGCGTCTCTTGGCAAGAAGCAACGAAAGTCTGTCCTGCAGACTATCGAGTCCCTGCTCAGGGAAATTGATACGAAGTCTGATCAGATTTATGCTCTCTACGATGTTCTGGAGGGACAGAAAGAGTATGGCCATGAGATGACGCAAGAAGAGGTCGACGTTACTTTGCAGTCCATTGGACTTGGCCGGGCCACAGGAAAGGATGCTGCTGGCGATCATACGGACCGTCGGCGCCCAGATGATACCAAGGAGAAAGGAACTACGAGAGTTCAAGACAGCGAGAGTGGTAGTGATTACGACGAACCTCCTTGGGAAGGATTTGAGAGCACTGGTGAAGTGACGGGACGGAATTTCTCTAGAAAAGCCGGAAAGGCTTTTTCTTAAGTTGACCTTGCTGGAGAGAGCTCCCTTGACCATTTGTCCGTTTGGTGTTCTATGCATTTGTCGATTTTAGATACTCTCACCATTTGGGATATTGTTCCAATGGTTGTTTTGAATCATGTTTTGGGTTATCTGATCACATGGAGAAGTGGCATCTGGGGTATCGATCATCATTTCTCTCGCAGGATGCACGTCTTTACTAATGATGATGCCCCTTGCCGCCCCTACAGACCGTCTCTAACTATAGAACTGTCTCAATTTTCACTGTTATTTTGGCGTTGGGTTTCAGACTGACTTGTTGATTTTTGTCTCACGGTTTTGTGGTTTCGACTCAATCAACTTGTGGATGTCCCCGGGCATAGGATTGGTGTGTCTTTTGAGCATTTTATATCATTCACTGGCTGTACCCGACTTTCTTATGACGCGATTGAATTCGCGTTTGACTGACTCGACTTTAACACAAGTTGAGTGTATGTCCGCTTGAGTTCTCGTGTTTGAGGAAAGCTACGTTGGTTTGGTCGGTTATGGTCGTTCTGGCGGTTTCAGTTCGTGGTGGCATTTTGTTGCATCTTGTTCGTGTTCAGTTTCTTTAGGATCGTCGGTTTCAACCTCCTCGCCTTCAGAAATCCCTTGTTTCATTGTAAAGAGGTGACTATGTCTCCAGCTTTTTGAAGGCCTTCCGTTATTCTCCCCTTTTTTTATTATTTATCTTGGCGCACTTCTCATTAGCACATGGTTTTTGGTTGCATTCAGGCGCGATTTGTGTAAGGACTAGGGGCGTATTATCTATGTTTTGCAGGTTAATTATTAGGTTTTATTATTCAGATGAGGGCTTTATACACTGCTTCGTGCCAGATTTATTAGAATGGTGATATTGATAACGCTGAGGCTTTATAGCTGAGGATGTCGCCAGAGATTCCATATTATCATTATGAGGATGATGATGATGTTTAATTGTGTAGCACATAGTCAATTCGATATATGTCCAAGGGAAACTTCCCAACTAGTAATTCCAACTCTTTTGATGCATGGATATTGATCGCAGAAACCCTCCCTAGTTTATTCATAAAATCCCATTTTCCCGTAAAACCCAATAAACTCCATGAACTCCGTCGCTATGACTTGATAATGTTGCTAGGTCAAACAAAAAAAAAGAAGAGATAGAAACGAGACAAGCTCCAGTGGGGGAATGCACACAAAGATGTCACAAAATGCCAATGAAAAGTAATAACGGTGACCCGCAGCCCAAAACAGTGGTCATAACATTTCCTCGTCAACGGGAATCGGCGTACTTGCAGCGGCTGATGCGGCGAGCCCAGTCGGTGACGGGTTCGTCGCAGCATTTCTCGCTGCGATTTCCTCATCGATGAAACATCCTAGCCCCGCAAATGCCTCCAGCAATGAGCGGGCATAGTACTCTCCCAAATCATACCCGCCTGCAAGCATCTGGACATTATCCCTGATCGGATCAAGATACGTAGACGGGTAATGGTCCTGTAACTGGTAGTAATCACGGCCGTCGAGGCTTATTCCACCAAATGGATCGTATGGCTTTTCTGGCTCGGGCGTCTTGATCCTCCGCAAGCCCTTGACAAGGTCGTTGTCGAAGGCTGGCGCAGTTCCTTTGTCGGCTGCGTCGGCTAGAGCTTGGGCGCGTTTGGAGTCAGCTAGGAGAGCTGCTTGTTTCCGCTTGAGGCGGTCCTCTTCACTGCGTCGTGCGGAAGATTTCTTGAGCATGCTCTGTCGGCCCTCTTTTGCAACGGCTTCTGCTTCTTCAACGCTGCCCGTCGCGAGGCGGGTGATGATGTCTTCTCGTTCGGAGAGGAGGGCGCGTCTTTCATTATCATAGTCTTGTCGGGCTGCTTCACGGCGCAGTCGTATTTGTTCTTGTTCGAGGGACTGGTTTTTCAGGAAGGCGGCGGATTCTTGGGATTCGAGGGTCTGGTTGCGGCGGATGGATTTTGCATTTGCTGCGGCGTATTGGGAGAGTTTGGCTTCCGTTTTGGCCACATCGATGCCGGAAACCAAATTGGTTATTATATCCTCGCGCTGCTCGAGGAAGTTGTCGTAGGCTAGCTTGCTGTCGAATTCATCTTCGCGGCGGTTCAATCTGTCCAAATAATTCTGTAAGTGTCTACAAAAGGCCAAGCAGGAAACCCCGGAGTAGGCCACCTTTACATACATTTGCATGACCCTTTTCCTTATATCAACTTCCCTCTCTACACCAATATCCTCAAATGTCTGTTTCCGAAACCTATTCTTTCTGAGTGTTTTATGGCATCCAGCAACCGGACATGGGGCAGGGCCTGACGAGAAGATGCGATCCACGCACGACTCGCACATTTTATGGTAGCATTCTGGGTTTATAAGAAATCGCATATCCGGGTTGAGGTACCGCGACGACTTGCACACGGGGCAGACCTCTGAATCAGTCCCATGGTCAGGCAAGTTAGCTCCGGCTGGACGTGCACGTAGGTTGAGGTTGCGCAGGTGCTGGTGGAGGGGCTCACCATCTTCTTCGCCGCGACTGCGTGTGCCATTAGACTGGAAAGACATGCTACAGGCGAATAATAGAATCCAGGGAGAACAGACTGGATAGTCTGCTTGGGTCTGGTAGGCAAGGATCCCGGCTACCAGATAAGTGGTGTGATGGTGTTGCTGGTGTTTGTCTCTAATATGTGAGAGTTGGTGAGGTGAGGTCAGGATGGAGCTCAGTCCTGGCCCGCGCCACCAATAGGAAGACGCCTCTTTCCGCCGCAGCCAAAATGGAGAATTCTTTCCGCAACTACAAAAGATTATTCTTCCTTACTCTACACAACACGTTCAGACCACACCGATGGAGAAACAGCTCAGCTTCAATATACATGCTCCTTAGGCCGTATAAGAGTGATTTCAATCCCCTCTACCATGGCACAACCGACAGATCACCTCGCAAGTCTCGAGCGGCAGCGGCAGCAACTCGAAGACACCATCCTGGAGCTCAGGAAGTCCCTCTACCATTGGCGAATGTGGGATGCAGAATACGATGAGTTGAAGAACAATATTTCGGAACTGGAAGAAACCAGCAACCATGAAGATTTCCTCAAGATCGGGAGAGAGTTTGGCGGATCCCTTGTCAACGAGGACGAGATCAAAGTTCTATTGGGCGTGAAGCAGGGTGTGACGAGAACAAAAGAGCAGGTGGTGGATGCTATCTCAAGACGGATGGACTACGTTCAACAAAATATCGGAGTGTTGGAGAAGCGAGTCTCAGCTGCTGAAAAGAAGCTCGAGGCCATCCTCACGGTTCAACACCCTGGCGCAGTCAACGAAGAAGGCCTACCCATCACAGATATCGTTGAGGAGCTTGATGACTATGATCGCGTCATTTCGAGTTCTACAACCACTCCTGACCAAGCTGCACCCGGCATTCTGGAAGCTTTAAAGAAAGCGGGCATGGACCTTTCGAAGGAGAAGGCTGATGATGATAAACTATCACCGGCTAAAGAAGGCAAAACTGAAACTTCCCCGCAGAACCCGGACTCCGTTAGGCGTCTTGATTCTTCACCACGCGTTGAAGAGATACCCTCTACTGAAGATGTTTTAAACACAAAATCAGATACCACAACAACGGCTACGCAGGCCGCTCCTCCGCTTGACGCTACTTCTGAGCCCGCTGCAGGTTTGGGCACCAACGCTCCCACAGTTGGAATCGAGAACAACAGCCGTTCATTAACCTTTGAAACTACCCCTACCAATGACACGACTGCCGATATAGCTATAGATGAACCCCCGGAAGATGCTGCTCTGAGAAGAGAAATGCTACAGTACGGCCTTGAGGAGGTTGGTGCTGTTGTTGCAGAATTGGAATTGGACGAATCAGGAAGTGAATTTTCTATTGAAGATGAATATTACGTGATGAGTGATGAGGATGATGAGGAAGAAGATGAATATGGCCGGTCTACACGAAGGGTGGTCGATGATGACTATCGTCGCCAGATGATTGAATTAGAGAAAAAGTTAAATGCGCGGAGTTTGGAAAATATTGGACCTGATACCAGCTCCCTTCCGCCGGAAATCCAAAAGGAGATCGATGCGCCTATTTCCACGAAGGTTATTCCTAATACAGCGAACGGAGAAGCCCCAAAGAAAAAGAAGAAAGTTGCATTTGCGGATGCGCTTGACATTGCACCAGAGCCAGCTGCGCCCACACCTCCAGCACCAATTAAGGAGCACCGTGTTGAGCCACCCTCCGTTCCTGTTGTTCAAGACGCTATTGTAGAACGAGCGCAAGGAGAGAAGGTGAATGACACTAGGGGGACTACGACAACAAAGAAAGCGTCCCGGTTCAAGAGTGCAAGAAAAGCCTCCGAGCCAACAAGCATAGCATCTACTCCCGCCGCGCCAGGCTCCGCAACTCGCCCATCAGCTACCTCAATTAATGCTCCACAACTGCCACTATTTCCCGCAAAGCCTTCACAGCCCAAGCCGTTTTCCCAGCCCATCGTTGACCCAGACCAGCCGCCCAAAACTTTGGTGGATAAACTAGTGGAGCGCATTGTGCCCCATGAGAACGCAACCCCGCCCGATCCAGATGAATTAGACGAGAGCATCCATAAGCAAGAAATAACCACCGAATTCTATAAACTTCGGAACCGCAAGATTCATCAAGCCGGTGGGTTCTTGCGCGAGGACGAGGAGAACGATGGAATTATTCCACTAGATGAGGACGGACAGCCGCCCGAAAAGCTTAGTCGGTTTATGGCGGCACGGATGAAGTAAGTAGCTCTATATATTTACGACTGATGTGCATGCGTGACGATTCAAATGCAGGAAAAAATAAATGAATACGTATAAATATACCTTTCCCATTCCTTTGTGCCCTTCGCCCTCCTCTCGCATCAACTCTTTGTAAAATGAAACACGGGAGACATTCCCATTAACACGGAACCGCCATGGGGAGAAAGTGAATCGTTCCTAAACCGATCGAGGATTCTTTTTCCCCAACCTGGTCTGATTTTGCTGTATTCCAATCATTTGAGAATATAACATCCTACAATGTCAGACCAAATAAAAGGCGCTATTGTTGTTCCAAGATCAAATGAAACATAATCAAAAGTGGGCTCTCTGACTGCGTCCCTCCCCCTTGCAGGTCTGACAGACTTTCTATTCATTTTTTACCTCTTTACTCTTCGTGCCTTCCGGCAAGGGGGGAAGGGGGTGAAGGACAGATAGAACGGTAATTAGGCCAGGTAGGGGGCTCAGTGGGATCTATATTGCGGTTTCGTTTCACCCCCTACATTTTTTTTTGTCGTTGATTCTGCTTTTGGATTTTTCTTGTAAATGTGCTATGTTTCATAAGCTGCAGGTGAGGGGTATGGTTATGAGAGATGAAATTCTTTCAATGTTCGTCATGGGGATCCTTTTGTGTTCAAGACTAGAGACGAGAAGACGCAGATGTAGAATGCATTGTTATCTGGTGGGGACCGGAATTATCATCTGGCACCCAGCATCCGTGTAGTTTGTAATTACTGATTAAAATAAAATAAAGCAAATCGGAATCATTTCTCATATAAGCAGGCTAGTTATAAGTTTAGTCTCGTGTCATCAGTCGATTCCACAGAAAAACATCAACAGAAAATCACTCCATTCGTAATCATAATCATCTCTCTGCCCTAGATAAATAATCCAGATTTATCTGGTTGCATCATATAATATATAGTATGACAGCTGGGTTTATATCCCAAGAATAACCCCGGACGTCTCCGGCATCCACATACATAGCACATCTGACCTGACAGCCCACACCACAACAGCAACATGGAAAACAAACGCAGCGGCATGCACCAGAGGATTCTTCACAGCAAGATCCAACGCAGCCAAGGAAACAAGCGGGTATAAGATCCATGGATTAACCGCCAGCGGCGAACATGGTTGTGTGATGGATAGGAGTTTAGCAATAAGTAGGGTGAAGCTGATGGCATTCTCTATGGCGTGGTAGAGATTAGTGGAGGTGAAAATTGAAGCTCGGTTTGGTTCGTTGGGGGGCGGAAGGAGGAGATGCCGCGAGGAGACACGCGCGTGGCTAGCATTATCGCCATTATTACGGGGATCATTACGCTGCTGCTGTTGTGCCTGGCTGACACGACGGGTGGGAGATAAAGCTGCCGTGCGAAGGACTAGATCGTGATCCGCGCTTTGAGATCGATGCCGCTCCCTTGGCAAGTTAGCTGCATGCGCAGATGGTTCTGTACCATCCGACTGAAAGGAGGGGGATTGGAGGACAGGAACCCCGCCAGGAAATCCCGCGGCACTGGTAGACAGGCTCCTATTTGGGCTCCTTGGGCTATGAGGGGTTGTGGATGGGTTGGGCGGATTCTCCACCAGAACGCGAGGGCCTGAACGAATGTCAGCAGCCGATGTTCCATTGTTTCTGTGACTGTGGAAGCGACGACCTTCAGTATTAGCACCTGCAACACCCGCCTGGATCCCCTTGAGGACTTCTTCCGCGGTAGGTCGCTTGTCCGGATCAACAGACAAGAGCCTTTTTAGAAATGAGTAGAGTTTCTCGGGGAGGTCTAGTCTCATCCGTCGGGCGTCATCGAAACCTGACCACTGGCTAATCTCGGCGCGCAGTTTGTCGAGATCCTCCTTATCTTCGTCGATGATATCCGCGTTGCGGTACGGCAGTTGAGCAAAGCAGAGGAAGTAGAGGATCATGCCGAGCGAAAAGATATCAGACTTGAACGTGAAATTTCCAAATGGTCCTTCGGGACCTAGACGTCGTAGAACCTCGGGTGCACAGTATGAAATCGTCCCTGTATTTCCAGTAGAACTCCGAACAGCGTGCTCATATTGTACCTCACCAAAGTCACTCACAAGGGCTCTTAGTTCCTGTCCTGTGTCATGGAGGAGGCAATTGTTAGGTTTAAGATCGCGGTGAATAAAGCCATTGGTGTGAAGAAAGAGTAGACCAGAAGTTATATCTTTGAAGAGTGAGTAGATTTCATCAAACTGGAGTTTTCGGAAGCCTGCTGCACCGGAGAGAGGTTCCGGCTGGCCCTTCGATCTTCGCCGTAGCCGCTCCTTCAATTGCTGGGCTGTGGTAGTAGGTTGTTTCGGGCCGCATATGTATTCATGGAGGTCTCCGGCATTGCAGTATTGCTGCAGAATAAAGGCACAAGGAACGCTCGGCCCAAAATTGCTGAGCTTTACGTCCTCTAACCATACATGTCGGTACGAGACCAAGTTCTGGTGTGAAAGATGTTGAAGTAATTGTACCTCAACCAGAACCTTCTTCAGCCACTCATGATCATCTCCCACTGGGACACGTTTACAAGCATAGTATCCCAACGAAACGCCATCCAAAACATGTTTAACCAGCAAAACTACTCCCTTTCCTCCTCTCCCGAGCTCCCGCTCCTCGACAAAGAAACGCCTGAAATAATTCGGGCTAAAAGCAGCGGATGATATTTTATTCGCAAACGGGGGTGAAGTCCCAGTATCAGCAGCAGAAAACGAAGCTTCCGGCTGTGCTTGCTGAACTAATCGTCGTCGAGGGGAGGGTGGGCGGGATGCACTGGGGGAACTGGGCAAACTAGAGTCTAGCATTCGGAAGTAGTCAGGGTTCACGAATCCTGGCTGAGCTGTGGCATTTGGTCCGCGACTGGAATCTCGAGTAGCATCCTGAGAATCCCGTATTGGACGATGACAGTAAGGACAGTCTGCCAACTCTACGTCCGCGTCCGGGGGTGCGTGCCGGAGGACGAGGGACCGCGAAGCATGGTCGAAAACCACCACGGAATCATCGTGGCGCCTGAAAGATGCGTCCGTCAGCAGGAAGGCCAGCCATTACAGAAGATTGCCTTCAAGGAATAATATCTTTCAAGATATTAATGAGATGTAGCTCTTGCTTACAGAACAACATCGCGAGTCGCCCCATAAGGGACGATGGACATGGTCCGCTGTGTGTTAGCATTAGCCATTATGGGAGGTAGGCTGGCGACCTTGAAGCTGGCGAGAGCAAGAAAAAGAAGCTAATTGCATTTTTATTTTATAAATTGAGCCAATTTTGCCCTTGACTGCTTCTTCTCCGCCTGCATCGAGTGAAGTGTCCAATACCGTGCTGTAGAGCTCCAACAAACCTTTTTGCGTGATGTTTTGCCGCCCACGTGACTTTGTTGCGCTGGGACTCTGGGAGTCTTCGCAAGAGACTATAAAAGAATAATACACAAACCAAAAGACGGCTCAAATGGCGATATCTACGAAGCTGTTCAACCCTGGTAGACGGATAAGCGGTTTTGGTTACATGCAGTATCGATATTGCATAAGGGAATGACAATCAAGCCTACAGCTCAAGCCTTTCTTTGGTAAATCATAAACAGGGGTCGGTTATGCAGATGCTCCTTTCTACCTCGAATAACTCGAATATGCTATCAACGACTTGAGCACAATCATAGCCGGGAGGGCATTTCATTTTTCTTCTCTATTCTAAACCACTTCTAAAGTTGCTCCAGATAAAAAATGAGGCGTCACATAAAACGAGGCTGCATTCCTCGGCGGAGCTGCAGCGAATCCTGTCTAGCATAGCTGTGCTTTTATTGGGGGGGGTATCAAATAATTGGATCGACTCGGGCCTTCCTCGCCCTGTTACCAAACCAACCTGATTTTATTCAGTTGTTTGTTGTTCGGCCGACGGCACGGCAATGCCCCAGCACACGAACCGGAAGCGTGGGCGGCAGATCTCATTTACCTGCTGAAGCACACAGTGGATGTCATTGAATAGTGCAACCCAGTCTGGCAGCTCTTGCTAGCTGATTGCTGGTCGATATGACAAAAGATCTCCGACGCCCTAAAAGAGTAGATGGAATGGTACCACTTCTGACAGCGTACCTTGCTTTCGCGATGGAGGATGATATGCATCCTGTGAGCTTTTTTGGTTCCGTCACTTGGCAGGTTCATCTTCATCAGGCTTATCCGCTTCGTCCTCACCCGCTGAACCTTCATCACCGTCGCTAAATCCCGTAAACTCCTCATCTTCCACATCAGAATCACTAGGCTCCGATGCCGAATCGCCAGATGGGGCAACCGAAGTGCCAGCTTCGGATCCATCCCGCTTCCGTTTGCGACCCATCTCACCAAGTCGTCCCTCGCGCCCGTCAACCTTTCCGTCCGCATCGGCATCACCAGAATAAGGCGGTGGGGTATACCACGGGATCTTTCCACGTAGGAAGTCATTAATAACCATCTTAGCTACTCCATCGACATCAGGTTCGCCGCCTCGGAGTAACCTGCCTCCCTTTCTGGCGAGGATACTTAGGAAGTCGATCGAGTCCTTATAATTCTTGATCTCATAGGTGCGTTCAATATGGCGTGGCTGAACTCGTTTGAGAACTGCAGGAATATATTGTTCTGGGTTTTCGACATTCTCTACGCGCACCACGCCTCGTAGCAAGATGTCTTCTTCGGTATCGTTGTTGCTCGGCGGGACGACACCGGGGCAGTCAATCAAATAGATTCTCTTCATCAATGTGATGTACTGCCACACTTTTGTTTCGCCAGGAATGGGAGCCACAGTGCAGACCTTCTTCTTTCGGAGGGTGTTGATAATGGACGATTTCCCGGTGTTGGGGTATCCAATAAATCCCACCGATATCTGTTTACGGTCCGAATGCAGCGATGAAAATTGGCGTAGAAGCTGTATTAAAGAGCCTTTGCCAAATGAGTTGTTGATGGAAGCATGGAAGGCCAGTGTGGGATGGTCTTTCGATAACGCACGAACCCAAGAAGCCTGGAATCAAGAATCAGCTTAAATCCCATATTAAAAAAAGTTTTCGCAACAAAAATCGCGATTCAGGTTTATAAAGATAAATGTGTGAGATGTTACTAAGAGAACTGCTATGATGCCACAAAAATGAAGTGGAAGCAGAACTCAACTCAAAACAAGACACAGCAAGCCCTATACGACAGAGCTCTCAAAACGATCGCTTGTCAACCCCAATTTCAGAAAGAAACCAAGGTGGCGGGCTAGAATCCATCTACCAAAGCTGTAACAGACAAAATACTTCCATAGATAGGTGGCAAAAAAATATGCACAGGAAGAAGCCTTGACTTAGCAATGGCATGTCACGGGGCAATGAAAGATGAAGAGAGGGGTACTATGTTCTTTGAACTTACAGCAACACCGGTTGGTACCAGATCACACTTGTTCAGAACGAAAATCAAGTGCTTGTGTGGTGCTTCCTCACGGATGTACTTTTCGATGCTTCTACATCGGGTACCCTCAGGATCTCGAGCATCCAGCACGTGGATGACAACATCGGACGAGTCGATGACTTTGTAAAGTTCGTTCCAGATCCGCTTACTCTGGCCCTTAGAGAAAACAGGCTCTCTCGCGGATGTGAGCTGCCCATCATCAACTGTCTTGTCATTTTCAGCAGTTTCCCCCGATGTCCCGCTCAATAATTTCGCCTGATCCAGCCGTTCAAGGTAGGTCTCGTGCATCTTGACCGACTCGCCAGCAAGATCTTCGAGCGTCCCAACGCCGAGCTTGACTCGTTTTCTCTGTGCCTTGGGCCCGAATGTGTCGCTGAAAGGTACTGATTCAACAGCGATCTTAGCCTTGTGCTCCTTGAGCCCGTTAGTATTTGATCCATCGTGGATCAGGCTCATTGGCAGCTTATTTGTTTTGAGCAGAACTTGATATGGATCCGCGGCACGCTCAGCGACTGCTTCTCGAAACGAGGTCAGAGCCTCTTGTGAGATAACTCTTGTATTGCCAAACCATTTTCTGTTAGGCTCTATCCGGGCGTTTGGAATCTCGCGGGATTGATAAGCCGCAGCTTTTGTAATATCACCATCGGCATTTCGTTGTGCTCTACCCCCCTTGAACATATTGAGGGTCTTAACCTTCTTAGCACTCCTATATGGATATCAGTACGTGTCTTATCACATTCTTTAGAACAGAAGATATGGCGGTTGTTTACTTACCTGTAGAAGTTTTCACCCTTGGTTCTAACATTGCCCATGCCATCCCCAGTCTTGCCCTGCCGGTCCCGGCGGGCAGCTTCCTTCTTAGCTGTACCCATAGTGAAGAAGGATTATATAAAAAATCAAAATGCCACCACTCAGCCTAAGATATCTGGGAAATTCTGGGTGGTGGGCTGGAAAGTTGTGTTTGATGGCTGGTGAGAATTTCAACAGTAGAGGATGAGAAATAATCCCTCGCGAATTTTTTCTTTTCCCTTTTAAGCTAGGTAAGAGTGTGCCAAGACTCTGCGTGCACGGACCAATCAAAAATCGCTTCGGAATCAAATCTTTTGTTCTTATTTGCGACGACGACGATATCACACCAATTCGAACCGCCCAAAGCAAACCCGTCTTCCCATCGTACTGTATGACTGTCTGAAGGGGAAGGTGGGATAAAACTACACATCTCATTGTCTCAATTTGCCTTCCAGTGCCCACGATGGCCACCTCCGCGAAGTCGGCCATGTCGCTCTGCCGCGCCTGCAGGACAACCAAAATACATGTCCGCGCCTTCAGTTCAACCCCAAGCCCAATGGTCGGGCCTGAGTCGCCAAATTTCATCGAGACTCCCCGCCCGATACAACCTTTCCATCCCCATAAAGCTCCCGTAAAGGGTATTCTCCCTGTGCCCCGTGAGCTATTCCCGCCCCGCCGACCCGACAAGCCAACACAGGCCTACGCTGAGGCTGTCACACCCGAGCCATCAAGTAGCGAGCCAAAGCTCCAGCCCGGAGACCCCCACTTCAACTACGTGGAATGGAAGAAGAGGATGGCAGTCGTCCGCCGGAAAAATCTGCGCGAGGGCCTAACCGAGCTGTACGCCCGCAAGCAGAAGAGCGACGAACTCAGAGCAAAACGAAGCAGCGTCAAAATAGCCCAACGGGACCAGATCCTCGCACAGGGCCCACGGGAAGATGACCGGTTGATGCAGCAGTCGACCCCCCAAGTGATGAAACCTACCAAAACGCCCATTCTCCCCGATCCCACCGCGGAGCAACGCCTCAAGGCCTCCCGCCAGAAACATGCTGCAAAGCAGCGAAGCAAGGAGCAGCAGAGATCAGACCATCTCCATTCTCTTTATATGAATGCCAGGACATTTATCATCAACGAGGAGCAATTGAATGCGGAGATTGAGCGGGTGTTCCCTGATGGCGAGAACCCTGCGTGGACCAATGATGAGGATATTGGAGAGAATATCTGGAACTTGGGCCTGCCATCGACGGTTGAGTCCCTGGTGCATGCTGGCAAGGCCGACGCTACCATTTGGAGTCTTGGGGAGAAGCGGGTGAAGAAGATTGCAGAGGAGCTTACGGGAGGAGCTATCTAACCTGGCTGTTGTGTTTGATACAAATTAACTTTCAGTCTTTAAGTCGATGGGGAAACAGTTGCTGCTGGCTGTACGGAGTAGACCCGTTTGAATATATTTTTTATTTATTTTCTTGTAACATATATACATATCGTGTCGCATTTGTTATTTCCTTTCTGTTTTCCGTAACCCACCGTTCAAATAGAAGTTTGCCTGGCGAATATATCTCAAATCATATTTATTGCACAACATCCGAGAAATAAGATAACCCATGAGCACATAACGTTTCGTCTCATCATAACAACTATCAACCAGTAACATCCATAGATACCGCTGGATACCATCATATCCTGTGCCAATCCCCACCCCAAATGACACTGACAATATACGTACAGTAATACTTAACTATATACACAACCTAGAGTACACACAACCACTCAAACTACCTTTCGATCTTCTCCTGATGAATGGCATGATCCACGTATCCCGCGAACTTTACATATATCTGCGCACTTTCCAGAAGTCTCTTCTTGCTCTGGCCGATGGTATCACGTCCCCAGAATGCTCCGTGGGTGTCGTCGAAGTCAAGGTCTTTGACAGCCTTCCAGATAGCATGTACGTCGTCCGGAGGGAGTGGAATCTGTTCACATGGGGAAAAAATTCATTAGCGGGTGTAGATTTGCTTGGGCCTGACATGGTTGCGAGCAGTAGGCAGTAGGCAAATGTGATACAGTACAACGGGGGGGGGAAGCAGGATTCCGCTCCAATTTCGGCGTGGAGAGTTCCAAGACCAGGGGGGATGGGATGGGGGCGGTGTAAATAAATGGAAATCAAAACTCACGAAGTTCGGATATGACCACATGAACGTGAACGAGGTGGTGCCCGGCAGGCGGTCAGTATGGTACACGCCGCTAGGCACCACCATGATGCTATCGGCCACAAGCAGCTTCCTCGTCTCCCTCCACAGCAGCACAGAGCTTCCAGGAAAATGGCCGCCCACTTTGACCGCCGTAACCGCCCCGCCTAGTAGATTCAGCTCCTTGCCTTCCCACAGCGCAATACCAGTAATCTTCTCGGGGCCTGTTTTGCTCTGCTCCGCCGAAATCGTCTTTGTCACGGGCGCCCGGCGCATCAGCCACTCCTCATCCTCGGCGGAGAGGTAGACGGGACATCTGAATGCCTCCGCCCAATGGACGACGGTGGAGTAGTAGTGCGGATGCGAGACGACGATAGCGTCGATGCCGCCAAGGTCGTTGATATAGCGGACAGTTTCGTCGTCGATGTATGTGAGGCAGTCCCACAGCACGTTGCCGGCGGATGTGCAGCAGAGGATGGCGCGCTGGCCAATGGCTACCTGCGGCACTGTGTAGATGCTGATGAGGCCGGAGTGGTTCTTGTCCATGCGGAATTCATTGTGGTATTTTTTGGACTGTTGCAGCTGGCGGAGCGTTGTCCATGATTGTCTGGGGGTTGGTTTGGTTTGGTGTCAGCCATGTTATATTGTTGTTATTGCCATGCGATATCCCAGCAGGTTGTGCGGGCAAACTACGCATGATTGACGCAGTTCAGGGCAGCAAACAGGGTACTTGCACTTGTGGAATGTTAAATACCACAGTTCAGGAAAAAATAGATCTTACCCCTCTGGTGGGATGTATTGCCGTGGATCATCGCATACCTTGCACGATTTGACCGAGCGGGTGTCGTGCTGGGCGCCGCACATCGAACATATCATGAGATCCATGGCGGGGGGAAGAACGGGAAGAACCTTGATTGATATTGAATATGTAATAGTGATTCAGACGTGTGGTGTCATGCGAGGCTTTATTTATCCAGCAGCATAGCGCATATAATTGATAGACGTGGAAGAAGAAATACTATCTATTTATATAGGCATATTCCACCGCTCTGGTTTGTTTAAATATAGCTATTGTTGATATACGAAAAGGTGGGGAAACCCGCGCCGACAAGAGTGGCGGCTTGGTTAGTTATTTATTAACTCCCGCAAGTCTCGACCTTCGCGGTTACATAATTACACTCAACATACGAGGATGATTCCTACAGCTCATGGACGCAGTTCGTCACGTCTGGGCAACTCTTCCACGGCATGCCTTGGAAGTTGGAGGGTTAAATGAAACACGGGAAGTTATTATTATATACTATCTATCCATCCCGTCTCAAGCGCTGGACCAGAAAGTTTAGTTATTTGCTTGCCCACACATCGCGCCTGGCATCCATGGATTGTTCCCAAGGTTCCTATCTCTCACTATCAATCAACACATGGATATATACTCACCATCATAATCTGCTTCGATCTTGGGGAGAGCCATGTTTGCTGTCAGATCCTCATCCCCTGGAGACCCCCTCACTGCCTGGTCAGGGGAGAGAGGTATTTGTTTGCCATCATGATGCAATGTAACCCCCTTTTTTAACCTTTCCACGACATTCTTTGAAAGTGTCCAGGGATACTATTCTTCCTTTCATTTCTCGATGTTTTCTTTGCCCGAACAATCTCTCTGAGAGAGGGCTGGGTCCATGTCACATCGCATCCCATCCATGCGATAGCAATTCTACTGCATATTTCCGCTGTCTGTTCTCGTTGGATAAGGCTTGAGAACCTGCTCCCAGCCGCCCTCTTGCAATGCAGGAGGAATGGGAAATGATATCCCAGACTGTCCTTGGTCATACATTTGCTGTTATGCTTTACAAAAGGAGAACTTTCATGTGTACCTAGGTAGCTCATGGAATGATCTCCCATATGCTGGGGTAATGGCCCAACCTTGGAAATATCTCAAAGTGTCCCTTGATTGAATACTTGACGCTCGAGCAAAGCCGGGGTTAAAGAATCAACTTTGCTCTGTGTCTCTAAAGCAAGAAACTTCTTTTCATGCGGAGCAACCGTTGTCTGTCCCGAGTACGGATGACGGCTTTTTGGCCTATATCAAGCAAACAGTTGACATCTGTCATCAGAACGCTTCCCCAGTGACCGACTGTCCTTCGCTCAGTAACCCCGACGACCAGAATCCATACATATAAATAGAGAACACGGAGCCCCTTTTCCAAGCTCTGGTCGACTCTGGCACGCGACATTTCCACCAGGCATTTTTGTGTATTACTTCTCTCAAGAAAGGAATCAACCTCCCAACCTCCACCATGAAGCCCATCCTCGCCCTCGCCCTCCTAATCCTCAGCGCCGCCGGCCAGGATAACAAAACCTGCCCCGCCGACCTAGCTGGCCGCTTCGAATTCCCCCACCTAATCATCCCCGTCGACTCCCAAACCCCAGAGACCGCAGCAGGCACCTCCTTCTTCGGCACGGTCACGAGCAACGTATCCTCCATCTTCAACTTCGACGTCCCCGCCAACGCCGCGAACCTAACCTGCAGCCTGTGGTTCCTGCTCCCCCAGACAGACAACTACCAGTTCGCCGGCGACGGCGCGGTGAAGTTTAGCCAGTTGGCGTCTCCCGCGAACCTCGGGACGACCTATGCGAACGCACCGCCCGTGCAGGCGGAGCTGCAGACTGTGAAGCTGGCTGTTGGGGATCAGTTTCTTGTGGCTACCCTTCCGTGTCCCGCTGGCCAGTCGGCTACGTTCCGCATGGACAATGCTGGTTCGACTGAGCTGAATTACTTCCAGGATTATAATCCGCCTGGGTGAGTTTCCTATGTATTTATTAGATATATATGGAAGTGATAGGGGCTAATTCACATGTTACTTCGTCTAGAATTGGCCTTTACATCACTATATGTTAAGGCCTGAAGGCTTCACAAACAAATAGGAATCTCGGGAGGCGGATGCTGTACGCTTTCCATTCGACGGGAGGGGGAGGGGGGACTGAATCTGTGGCGGATAATGATACAACCAACCCTTGCGTCTCAATGTTCTTTCCTCTATATCTAATCTTCGCTCTTTTAACACTGAGCGTGACCTCCTTGTTCGTCGTCCCCCATAATGTGTGGCTGGGTGGTGGAAATGGGATAATAGTAGCAGGGGAGGGACAAAAGGATCGCAAAGGCATTCTATCAAGTGATACCTTAGTTAATAATAACACCAGTGGCCGTTTATGTTCAAAAGAAAGCCTTTTCTGCAAAAGCTACACTCCATATCATCCCAGTAGTAAAGTATGGAAAAAGAGATTGCCGGATCCGGCACGGGAGATGGTGCTCCGTACAGCCGCCGCCGTGATCCCTGGCATTTCTGCGCAGCCTAGACAATTGAGATTCACATGAAAAGCAGGGGAACGGGTTCGAAGCGCTGGGAGTAGGGCTGATGAGATAAGGCCTATACTTAGCTCTCTTTTCCTCGTCTACGAAGCACGAAGGACAAAAAAGAAACATCCCGCAAGTATCTTTGAAGAGGAGTGGAATGTTGCCAGCCGTTCCCAAACACTCCGTCTTCTTCACCGTTTTTCTGCTTTTCAACAACCCCCAGCACGCACAACAAGGTTAAAAGTAAGCATAATCCGACAGCGCCCCAATCAGCATTGTTCTGTACGCAGTATGACATAAAATCTCCCTAGCCATGCAAACTTGCCAGACACGACATTTTTCGGAGCAAGCCCTTCAAGGACGAGAGAAGAGCTAAATATAGCAACATCAAAGCCCCACGCCACACGCACTACGCTGAAGACGGCGCAAACTTGCAAGTTGCAGCAAACCGCCATCCAAAACCTGAACAAACCAGCGCTCCAATCAGCCCCAGCTCCCAGCTGCCCAGGCCGCAGCAACACCAATGTCGATCGCCCCACGGCCAATATCAGTGCAACCATGAGACAACCGAGCGGGGGATTACGCGGCCGGACATCAATGTGATCAGGGACAAATCTTTTCGTGGGAGGATTTTTCAATTTTGTGAGGGCTGCTGGGTGTGGCTGAGGAGGAGTTGAAATCGCGCGGGAACGACGACTTTATTTACGGAGAAAAAGGGGGGATTGCTTCCATTCATTTTAGCATTTATCCAGAGAAAGTTTAAAAATTAAGGAGGAAGTGTGGGATTTTTGGAATCTCGGAGTCAAAAATTCTGAAACATCGCCCGGCGCAAGGAAATAAATGGTGCTAATTGTGGATTTTGGCCAGCCAAGGGACGGAACTCTCGCCTGGCTGCACAAGGGGGGCCCTATTTCTTCTCTAATTGCTTGTCATCTTCAGCCCTGGAGCTTCGGGCGGACAAAACGTTGGGTGCATGTAACTTAAATCTAGCCCGCGTCTGACCCGTTCAAATAATGTACAGTATGTATGTATCTCGGTGTCGCGAGTCTTTGCGGTTGAACCGAGCATTGAGGCTCAATAGAAGTAAACAAAGTAAACATTCAACGCACAACACACAATCCTCAGCGCATCCAACCCTTCGTGATCAGTGATACCCGTCTACTCTGTAGAAAAGAAGACAATTGCTGAGCCATCGTGCGCAGACGTGCAGGGCGCCAAGTGCTAGCTGAGCTGACAGACGAGTGTCAGTGTGGCTGGCGCTCTCATCAAGCCAGACGCCAACGGCAGGCGAGACGACGGCTATTATTTCTCTCCCTCATCCCGTCTCCAGACCTCCAGACTCGTCTTCGGACTCATTGCTATACTGTCCACTTAGTTACCCCCGACCCGGGTCCATCATGCAGTTGGGGTGCTCTCTTTGATTTCCCTCGTCCCTTTGCCGTTTCATCGTTCGCTGTGGTTTCGCTGCCCGTTAACATTCGCTTTTGGGCGCTCTTTTTTTCCCCCCGATTAGCCCACCGCCATGGATAACTCCCGTGCCAACAGCCTCACATTCTCGAATAAACCTCTCACATTCCGAATCATAATATCGTGAGTGACTGCGATCCATGTCTCCGTTGAACAAAAAAAAGAAATGAACAAAATGAACAAAATGAACATGGCGAGGGATTTGGACTAATCAATTATTCTCCTCCCAGATACATATCCGACTATGTGATCATCATGTACGTGCTTCTTCCAGGTTATTTTGTGTTGGACAGGGAAATGGCGCATGGGACATGCGACCTCCTACTTTGCTTGGGATAGCCTCTAATCAAATCCCGTCCCGCACTCTGTAGAGGCCTCGTCGTCGGATTCTACATTCTCGACCGTATCGAACCCTTCCACCAACCCTTTGCCATTACCAACCACTCCCTATACTACCCCTATGCCGTCAACGAACGAGTATCCATCCCCCTCGCGCTCGCCCTCTCCGGAGGCATCCCGCTCGCCGTCATCCTCATCTACACCGTCGTCATCGACGGCCTCTTCTCACACAATAAACCAATAACGTCCGCGGGCAAGAGAAAGTTTATGGGCCCGTACAGCCTGAAAGACAGGCTGTGGGAATTCAATTGCGGGTTTCTGGGTCTATTGTTAGCTCAGGGTACTGCCTTTGTCATCACGGGTGCTTTGAAAAATGCCGTTGGGAAACCGCGGCCGGACATTATTGATCGTTGTAGACCAAAGGGGCTCGATGAGCTCGGCAAATATGATTTGGTGACTTTTGATATGTGTGATTCAAACCTGAGTCACCATATTTTGAAAGATGGGTATAGGTCGTTTCCTTCTGGTAAGTCGCCTAGCCTTTTACTTTCAATATACCGCACTGGCAGAAATATATACTAACAGAGCTTGTTCCTTTTTGATCAGGACATTCTAGCTGTAAGGGCAACCATGCTCCATTTGTTTATATTTGCCTTCTATAGGTGATTGAAATATTAACATGAACTTTCATTGTAGCCTCTTTCGCCGGCCTCTTCTATCTCTCGCTTTACCTTTCCGGGAAATTTCATCTGATGGATAGCCGGGGTGAGGTGTGGAAAACCTTCCTAGCCCTCTTCCCGACCCTGGGAGCGGCACTTATTGCCGCAACAAGGATCATGGACGCACGACATCATCCCTTCGATGTGCTATTCGGCTCGTTTCTGGGCATTCTTTGTGCCTACATTGCCTATCGCCAATATTTCCCTCCCCTCTCGGAATCTTGGAGGAAAGGGCGTGCCTATCCCATTCGGACCTGGGGTAGCAGTCCCGTGGGCCCTTCCCGCCCCCGGTTTGACATGGGTGGCTCTAATGATTCGGTGGCGCCCCTGCGGCCCACAGACGACGCAGAGTACCAAGCTACATCCACGGGTCAAAACGATGAATACGCCCGAAAACCACCCCCTGTCCGCCGAATATCCAGCGACCGGATCTCCACAGCAGACCCTTACCTACGACGAAGACAGGAATTGGAGCGAGAGTATTCATCAAGCAGTGATTCAGTTGGAGTAGCATTTGAAATGCAACCAAACTCTGGGGGCCGGTCGATCCGCAGTCGAAGTGAGTCTACAACTCACCTGAATAGGGTATATCCGCCTCCGCAATCGAGCTATCAGCCATATCCGGGCAGAACTGCTTCACCAGCAGCGTCGCACACCTCTCCACCCCCAGCTAGCAGCGGGCAGGTCGGGTCCCCTATCGAGCCGCCGAAAATTTAAAACGGATAAGAACCAACAAAACAAATACTTATGAAGTCTTATTTATCATCGAAAAAGACTTAATACATTACCATTAAAAGAAAATAGAAGATCTGCCTAATTCGGGGTTCTACACGAATTCTAATTACTTACGATATTTATACCATATCCTTTTTACTTTCCTACCACTGTTTATACCAAATCATCGATCCGTTTTACGTTTCGCTGGAGATGATAGCTTGGGCTTGGGCTTGGGCCTCTCGATACCCCTGGTTTTTTCTCGTTGATCCCCAGCATACAAAGAAAATAAATCATGGCTAATACCCCCTTCTGCCAAACAAGCTTGCCTATTATTAGACGACCGCGGTGCGTGCGTGCCATTTCGCTGCTTTATCTTGGAGCATTCCTTTTTTCTTTTAGTTTCATGTCTCCTTCTTTATGCATTTATCCACATCTTCCTTGCAGCAGTGTTCTTTTGATGCTTGCGTCATTGCTATTCCTTATCATGAATTCCGACTCCTTGTGTCTCTTAGAGATACTTTACCCCGTTGGCTCGGTTCTTTCTCTGTCATAGAGTCGTTTGGATGCCATCTTAACAGGTTGGCACTTGGCTTTCATATCCTCCACCCCCCCTCGTCTTGTTTGTCTTTTTTCTACGCGTTTTCCGCCTACTATTCCCCTCTGGCTGGACTATTTATTGCTTGTTTTTTTTATTGCGGTTTGTTTTCCTTGTTGATTTGGTAAGGGGCGTTTTTTGAGCTATTCGAGTAGAGGCGTGGCCTATTCGGGCGGCGGGGTACACGGTATTTGCGTTTTAATGTTTTAATTGCCGGGGTTCGGTTTTTTTTACTTTTATGTTTCCGATTTCTATATTTCTCTTTGCTGTTGTTATATTTCCTCTTAACCTCGCTGGCTATCCTGTTTATCTGACATATACTTCATCCACGGAGGAAACTCAGTCCCGCTGCATGTCTTTTGCTGCTGCTGCTGCTACTTGCTGGTACTTTTGCTTCAAGCCGGCTACCCATCCTATGTTCGCTTCTTCTGTTTCAAATTGTATGTAACTGTACATTTTATATTCCATGTTTTCGAAGTAAAATTCTTTATCTCTTGACAAGGCAGAGACTTTAAACAGGTCCGTTCAGTGAAGCAATGGCAAAGATAGAATGCTATCTTACATGCTATGTAATCTTCTTTTCCACATCTCCCTTGCTTCTTTGTAGTACTCCTAATTCATTCTACGCTGCCTGATCGGATGCTGGGTAAAAAATGAGAATAAAGGTACGCAAGGGCTACTGAGCGAATCTATTGCAAGGGTGGTATCAGCAGGTAAAAAAGCCATTTTGCTGGTACCCATGGAATCAATAATCCCCAGCTAATTTGCATAGCATCCTTGCCTTCATTCATCCTCCTCCCTTCCACAGCTGCAGGGGTTGCGATAATGTGATTACATAAGCACCGGTTGCCATGGAAGCCCGCGCCGAGATCAGATTAGATTAGAGCGCGGGAACAAGCCATGGATCGGCTTTGAATCGCAGGTTTAACATGTACAGTACATGTATCTAGATCTCGAGTAAATAATTAAATAGATCTAGATACACATGCATACGGCGCAATGTTCAACTATGACGTTCAACATTCACTAATGTCTAACCAACCAGCTGCCTCGAACTGGGCTGGCCATTGGCCCCACGACCCCGCCATCTCTTTATCTTCGAGGGTTGCAAGCTTCCCAGCCACATCAATTCCAACCCTCCAACCACCGCACTTAATCCGCCCACCTCAGCCTTGCAGCACCACGCCTGGGCTGGGCTGGCTGTTCTGGGCGCCCGCTTGCTGTGGTTGGTTGTATTTAATACATCTGTGCACGATGATCCTCGTTCTTTCGTTCATTATTCTTCGGATCCCTTCTCTCAACTATGACTATGCTTCTGGCTGCGCGCATATACCCATATCAGTCGTGACGAAGACAAACAAATAACCCCCCCGCCTCTATCTATCTGAGTACCGAATATTTGGTCTACAGTTGCTATATAGTTGCTATATCCTATTGCTCTAAGTTGCAAAACTTGTTTGTTTTTGTGTTATTCGAGTCCTGAGCCCAAAGTTTCCCCACCACGTCGAATCGCATCTATCTCAACATCATCATTATCCGGCGGGCAAGCCACCCGCTTGGATAGCATCCATCCGCTATCACCACAGACTTCATTTGCATTCCCTCTTAGCACTCCCTGATAATCCACTGAACCCCGCGCCAGCCTACAGCCATGATTGCTGGGTTCTTCTTTATCTGCTGGCGACTAGGCCAACTAGTCACCCTAATTATCCCCATCGGCATTCTGGTGAGTTCACAAAAAAGAAGCAAAAAGAGACATATTTATATATCCCCCCAGTCACATCAACCACCCAAACAACCAGAAATAAATAACAACAAAGCTAACCTCACTCTCCCCACCAAAAAAGTCCTGGTTCGTCGACGGCTTCGTGAAAAACAACCAAATAACCCCAACCTACATCCTCGTCCTCTTCATCGTCAGCGTCATCGGCATCTTCTGGACCCTCGACACCCTCGTCCGCCACTCCAACGCCAAACGCTCCGCCCACTTCGTCGCCTTCATCGACCTCTGCTTCGTCGGCTCCTTCATCGCAGGCGTCTACCAACTGCGCCGCATCGCGAACGCAGACTGCGGCAACTTCCGCCTGGACCCGCTCACTCTGTCTCTGGGCCCCTTCGGCTTCGCGGGCCAGCGCGCCAATAACCCGCTGGCGCGCGATCCGAATAAAATATGCGCGATGCTCAAGACCGCGTTTGCGTTTGGGATTATGAATATTGGCTCGTTTTTCATCACGTCTGTGCTGGCGATGCTTATGCATCGCAACGAGGACAAGGAGCATGAGAAGAGCTCGTCGCGCAGACGGGGGTCGCATTCGAGCCGTCGTGGGCATTCGGGAAGTAGACATCGGAGAAGCAGCTCCGGCAGACAGCCTACTTATGCTGTTTGAGTGATGATTTTTTTCTTTCTTTTTCTTCCCTCCCCCCCTTTTTCTTCTCTTTTCTTATGCGAGAGATATGTTTGGGCAAAATAATGGGTTTTTTAGTCGGGTACTTTAGTTGGGTACACATGTATGGATGACTTTCTCGCTTTCCTTTGTTTCATCGTATGGTTGAGGCGGGTGCTGCGTTACATCCTATGAAGAACGATAACGAACACAAGACATATGGGATATGACGCGAGAAATTTTGATGACCAGGAAAACGATGTTTACGTTGCCAGTTACGAACGTCGCTTTGTTTTGATATTGCTTACGATTTTCGCCCCTTTTTTTCTCCCACTTCCTCCCCCCTTGAGCCTCGTCTTCCCTGCTGACAATTAACTAGCCTATGCAAAACAAGATCCAAGTCTATCTGCAGTTTCTCCCTACCTTTTGCCCCCTCCCTCCCCTTGCTTGAAAATTTTGTATTATTTTTATTGTTTCTTTGCCGCCTTGATACGATCCACTAATTGATGACTTTTACGATTGTTCGTTTCTGCTTCGGTTTTGTTCTGTTTTCTTGATATTTTAATCTATATATGTATATAACGCCGCCATTAACTATGTGTCATGCATTCGGAGTCTTCGCTCCGTTAAAGAGAGTAGGTAGTTAGTCACAGCAGATTTAGCCCTTTGACGTAACTCGACCCCTCAACATTGAGGAATGGGATACGCCATTGATACCTGCATACTTAACTCTGTACCTATTTTTATTTATCTACCCTCATTAGTTTCTGGCCAATTTTCCTTCTTGCGAGCTGGGTTGGGTTGCCTTGATAAAAAACAGTATTCGACGTCCTGATTGGCCATATCCTTCATGCTCTCTGTCGCGTGGTTCCCCACCCTTGTGGGTCCGTCGTCGTTTTAAGGTTCTTTAAACTTCCCGGTCAGCCACCATGCTTATTTGGACTTGATGCTCAGGGTTGGCTCCAGGACAGAAGTTCAAATATTACATTAGGTATTGACCTTTCTTTGGCGTGATTGAGTGCCATGTAAGCAGTGATGGGCGATTGGGCGCCGAAATTTGCCATGGATGTTTATTTTATCCTTGATTGTGCTGTGGAAGCTTTGGTGGAGAGCTGCTTGGCATGCAGAGGAAAGCAGCCGCTCTTAACTGGAGAATGGCAAAGGGATGCGTAAAGGGATTACAATTTAATCGTTGATGCTTTGCTTTCGTGAGACTCTAATCATCTTCTTAACTGTTGGAAATGAAACGTTTCTTGGAAACGGCCACAAACAGATCCCCAGACCCTTTGGCGAAAGGCAAAAAATCTTCAGAACGAACGAAAGCATCCAAACCATAGCTTGTCAAGGGAAACATGAATTGCCAAGTGTGTCGGAATAAGAAACACTTTCTGAAAAGCAGCTCTTGCTACATCTATCATTTTAGGGGACTATGATCCTTCAGCGCTCGGAGCTGAGATAGCATCGTGAATAAGGCACGGTTCAGTGCTCATCAAGACAGCTGTGGTGGGTGAAATAGAGATTGCACAACCAACCGACACACCGGTGACTCTATAGATTCCATCAAGCGGCGAGGAGAGTGAGTGATCATAAGCCATGACCTGCAGAGATTCTATCTTCTGCCTTATAAACCCCATCCCCTGCCGTTGTAATCGTACCTACCTACCTAGGTAGGGAATCTTTCCCTGGATGATATGGCCAATTTTTCAGCCAATGAGGTGAGCTGCTTGACACGGATCATCAACCAATCAGATCGGTCCCATAGCTCAGTTGGTTAGAGCGTGGTGCTAATAACGCCAAGGTCGCGAGTTCGACCCTCGTTGGGACCATATAAGAACATCTTTTTTTTAATCTAGATTCGGGCATTTTCGAAAATTGGCCAGCGAGCTTTCTGCAGTACCAAGTCGGCATTTGTATGGCTAGCTTAGTTTTTGCTACGAAATACATCTATTAACAATATCCGGGCTGCTCGCAATTGACTGCTAAGTTCAAGTTTATCAGGAGCTCTCATCAGATCTCCTCAGTTCCATACTCAACCACCAATCAGAATCTCAATTCTACGAGAAGTATCAGTTTGTATCTTCGTGGCATGAGTAACCCAAGTTTCCGCGCAGCCCAGACATAGATAGGTGTGGAAAAGCATTATAAATCCTTCCATGGAGGTGGCTTTGGTAACCAGTATCTCAATTGTTCAACCCTTTAAGATTGATGGCCCTGGCATATCCATTGTTTCTGAAGACAGCGCAACCATTTTCATAGACGTTGTAAGCGGAAGTTCCATTCTCAATCTGCATTTATGATCCTGTCTCCCTCAGCTCTGAAAAGGCCTAATCTTCAGATCTCGCAATTCAAGTAGCGTGCCCAAGTTCGCCTCGTAAACCTCGTTTCGACCACCGTCGGATATTAGAACTGAAGATGAGGCATTGTAATTTGTTACGTCATTGCCAAATACACATTGGGATTCAGAAGTGAAGTATACAAAAAAAAAAAATTTCAGGTATTTGTACTGAGAAGTAAAAATAGAAAAGAAAAAGATCACAAGGAAAAAATATATATGGTCCCAACGAGGGTCGAACTCGCGACCTTGGCGTTATTAGCACCACGCTCTAACCAACTGAGCTATAGGACCAATTTTCATAGTGGGGAGACAGGGGTCGCCGTGCAAGAGAATGCGGTGATACTGTGCTTGAACCAGTCCTTCTAACCCTACCAGAAAGCTCTACGCTTTTGATTGATCCATCCGCTAAAAATAATATAGTTCCAGCTCCAGCCTGGAATCGTCTTGTTCATGCAATGACCAGCCTTTCGTCATCAGATAGCACAGACTCTGTATCTGCCTCCCTCAGGGTTTGGCTAGAGTTAAAAATATTTGAGGGTTTCCGGTCTACCGAGCTGAACTACGAGATCTTTAAGCTTTCAGGGCATCTCCCTGTGGACTGAGGCTGTAGTTATCCAAAGCATTGAGCATGTTAACTTATTTTTTGGGCGGTGGTCCAGAACTTCGGATACCTTGTATGTCCCCCTCGTGGTTCCCCTTTTGGTTCCCATACACGCTTCTACTCGCCCCGTTCTATATCGTTCCAGAATGCGGCAAACCAGTACTTGAATGGTTTCTTGATAATTCTCCATGCTTCCCCTCCGGATATGAGAGGATGTTCATTACAAATCAAGTGGGAACCAGAGGCATGGCGGCTGCTCATCTCTTTAAACACTTTGAGTAGATCTGAAATAAGACTTTGGCTGGAATGCAATCATTATTAGTGTCCACCACCACTTTACTGAGCTGCTCAAAGGAGTGGCGCATCCGGGCTTCACATCGGACGGATGGCGCAACAGTCCTAGATGGACAGGTCCCAGCAAATGAAGAACCCCTTTTATAGCAGCTGAATCTGCTGGATATGGCCACCCGCTGTACCACAAGCCATATTTAAGAGGCTGAATCCCCGCTGTTATTTCCCCCTGATACTGACGGTACTCCTCTGCATAGTTCAATACATCGTGTTCCCGGGTCTTTTCTTATATTTTAACACTTCTAGTTCTCTCTCCAAGGAATAGACGAAATCGCCAGCAAAAATGAACCTTTGGAGTCTCTGGGGTCCTCTCGCAGCTTTCTTCGCTGTGGTTGCGATGCACGCCCCAGCTACCGCCGCTGTAAATGCCACTGCATCATTGCCGCAATTTCTTGAATTGCCCTTGGAGCCGCCCCTAGACTGGTTATACAAAGAAAAGCTCGGCTATAGAATCATTATGGTCCTTGACGCCGCCACAGATGAATACGATATATACGGGTGGGAGGATTTCGTAGAAACGCAATGTCTAGGCATGGAGCTTTGCGACTCCGTCCTGCTTTACACAGGTGAGTGTCCACACATTGAAATACATTTAACTCTAGTTTCGTTTTAAACAAAATGCCTAGTTTCCCTACTTGCGATGAATAAATTGAGTCAATATCGTTGAGACTTAAAATAAAAATAAAAATAAAAAACTGACTAGGTTGTTTTCAGTGCCCACGGGTGAAGGTGAACATAGGCGTTGGATGGGTGTCTTATTCCGAGCTCCCCATCCTAGCCCATCAGATTTCTACAGAGAGGATGGTATCCGTTTATCTCGTGTCTTTGTTAAGATACATAATGACACAGCGAGTGTGGATTGAAACATCTTCGAGGTGGATTCAGGTTCCAGGATCTGGTTAGATTGAACCTGATGTATCCTGTGAACGAAAAAGTGCTTGGTTGTTTTGATCAATCCTACACTTTTTAACACACTCATTCACACTCATATGAAGTGAGTGTTTGGCAGGTGGGATTGACTGATATAGAAGAGAGGTGCAGGCAAAGGGGCAGAAGGGGCAAAAAAGACAAATCCTCGCTTCTTATTTAGTCACTCGTTTTAGGCGCATGCGATTTAAACTAGAGGGTTATATATATCAATCAAATGCGGTTAGAAAAGGTTGAAACAATGTCAAAAGATTTTGTTTAATTGTCATGTCATACTCAATTCTGTTCCATTCAAATCAAATCAAGTGTTTTGAGTTTGATAACATATGATTTCCACACTACTTTTATTATAAATATATATATACAATGAGATGGGGCAAAGAGCATTTTCTTTTCATTGACCATGATATTTTTTTTCTCACCAAGCTCAGCTATAATCAAGATCTATATAAGACTGAAAACCTGATGCAAAACCTGAGAAATCTGATTGGGTTCGAGAAGCCAAATCTGAGGTGCGTAAAAAGTATGAGCAAAATGCACGGATTGATGAGCGCGTGCCTGGGGACCTCAGCGATACGATATTCAGCACTGAGGCCCTGTATGAAAGATCACAGTGACAGTGATATGACCAGTTCTCCAAGAAAATGCAAGAACTCTTAGCAATAATATTGACAGAATGAATGTTCTTCTATATTTATCATTTGAGCTAACTATCGCCTCTCCACTCTTGGACTTGGACAGGATTGTTTGGTATGGTCCAAAAGTGGGTGTGTAATTAAATGAGATTCCAAATCGCCACTATCGCGGATGACAAAACCACAGCAATAAGATGATTTCATTTTTATGTCAATTCAATAAATATATGGTTGCTCTACTTTAATTTGTCATGGCATCAACTCTTGCAAACTGTGGTCTCAGGTCCAAGTTCCCCCTCGACTCATCCCTCATGGCTGCGCTACAGCATCGGGGAATATTCTGGAACAAAAGGCCCGTGTCTGCCCACTAAATATGTGCCTAACAGGCTCTAACGTGGGGGCTGGAGTAGTACAATCACTCCGCAAAGGTATTGGCACCCCCCACCAATATTCTACTTTGATCCAGAAATCAGGTTCACGAATCACAGGGGGCGAAATGAAGACTTACGCAGCGTATACATAGTAGTCAAGAGGCGTACAATTGAACATGGTCTTAAATATGAGCTCACTTTTTTAAAACCATGTTCAACTTTTAGCATCCATCTAAAATACACACTCTAGACATGACAAATATTACTAATCATTATTCTCACTCCTCAACACCTGAATTAGAGGTAGATTAGATTAGGAATTAAAAATTAGAAATTACTTAGAAGTTAGAATTAGAATTAGTAGAGTCTGAGAAATATGAAAAATCACTATTTGCAGCACTTCTCACTTTATTCAGAATGTAGAGGTGGATGCTGCATTGGGTATGAGAGATGTGTGAGCTCTGACTAGTGTATGTACTTTTAATGAGCAGATATCATGATTACAATTTAAGACCACATTGAACTGTAGCCTCATTTAAGACCGCATTCAAGCTCTTTAAGACCACGTTCAACTCCAACCCCATTTAAGACCACTTTCAAGTTCTCGAAGACCATGTTCAACGGTAACCCCTCCAAGGGAGTACTCATTGCAAAACACAAAACAAATAATGTTAACTATTTATAACGAGAAGCTTAATCCGTTCTCTCCTCTGTACCGAAGCGCGGTACACTCCGTACATAGCCGGCGGTTGTAAAGGTTATATTTTCGGGCGGTGCCGACGCCGAAACCGCTCAGCTTTTGCCCCATTTAGTAATATGTATGGATCTCGAAAACATTATCAGAGCTTGCCCGCCTCCACAGTTGCAAGCACTCCGACGACGACATCTTAGTGGAAACAATAATGGGGTTAGTAATACCTTGCTCATTCTATCAGCGCCTGAGATAAGACTATTTTTCTTTGTCCGCCCCCGCACCAGTTTATCTCCACTGTTTGTTCTATATTCTAGTGGCAAAACGATGATATCCAGGTCTCGTTCGAGAAGTGAGCTTATCATAATTTGCGAAATGTCCAGATGATTGCTTTCAGAGCTTGCATGGCGTTAACACATAACTACTCACACACATATTATCATGACGGGCCAACTCCTTCGTCCGCTGCCGAATGGCCAGCCTCGCCCGGTCAGGCAGCAAGGCTCCTTCTATCCAGATCGGATTGAAGATATTAGAGAACGAGAATATCCCTCTCTCAAAAGTACGTTTGATATAGCAGCTTTCCTTTAGATGCATATATCGATTAGTTTTTCAAACAAAAGCCTTGGGGAGGCCTTTATTCATTTCAGGCTTCGCATTCTTCGCTCTAGCTAACATACATCTGGCCGTGCGCTAGAAACAACCTATCTGGACCATGCGGGAACCACACTCTACGCAGCATCTCTCATTGATGCATTTTCACAAGAAATGAAGGCGAATCTTTTTGGAAATCCTCATTCGGCATCCTCGTCTTCACAACTCTCTACACGGCGCGTGGATGATGCTAGGTTACGAGTTCTCCGCTTCTTTAAAGCCAGCCCCGATGATTTCGACGTTGTGTTTGTCGCAAATGCGACCGCTGGGATCAAGCTGGTTGCGGATGCACTGAGAGACTATGACGAGAGTGGATTTTGGTACGGGTATCATCGGGATGCCCATACGAGTCTGGTTGGAGTGAGAGAACTGGCAGCAAGGGGACGGAGGTGCTTCACGGACGACGAGGAAGTTGAACAGTGGATATCTCAGCAAATCGCGTCAAATATGCGGGGGCGCGCATCCGTTCCTACGTTGTTCGCGTATCCGGCCCAATCGAATATGAATGGCCGTCGCCTACCTCTTGACTGGTGTCGCAAGCTCCGGACTTGTAACATCTATTCTCTTTTGGACGCTGCATCGCTCGTCTCAACATCGCCGCTGGATCTTAGCGATCCGAATTCCGCCCCTGATTTTACCGTCCTAAGCTTCTATAAAATTTTTGGATTTCCAGATCTCGGCGCTCTTATCGTTCGCAAGGGCTCTCATGAGATTTTTAACAGGCGAAGGTACTTTGGGGGAGGCACAGTTGGTATGGTGACGAGTCTTGAAGATCAGTGGCATGCGAAGAAGTCGACTTCTATCCACGATCAACTTGAGGATGGAACCTTACCTTTCCACAACATTATAGCATTACATTCAGCTTTCGACGTACATGAACGCCTTTACGGATCCATGGAGAATATCTCTCTCCACACTAGTTTGTTAGCCAAGACGCTGTATGATGGTTTGGTTGCCAAAAGGCACGTAAACGGAGCCGGTGTTTGCGAAATGTATAAGCACAAGACGTCTAGCTACGATGACCGGACTACCCAAGGCCCCATTGTTTCATTCAACATGAGAAATAGAAACGGTGAATGGGTTGGGAAATCAGAAGTTGAGAAGCTCGCTGCCGTGAAGAACATTCAAATTCGGTCCGGGACATTGTGCAATCCAGGCGGGATGACATACCACCTTGGATTGAAAGCTGAAGAAATGAAACGTAATTATAATGCGGGTCAACGTTGCGGAGATGACAACGATGTTATCGAAGGCAAACCAACGGGAGGTCTAAGAGTTAGCCTTGGTGCTATGAGCTCTGTCGGTGATGTTAACCGATTTCTGGAATTCATTGATGAGTTTTATGTGGACAAATCCAATTCAAGCACCTTTACCACACCTCAAGCTGTTACGCAATCCCAGAAGCCCTCAACTTCTAAATTTTACGTTGACAAGCTCTGCGTATATCCGATAAAAAGCTGTGGAGCGTTTATAGTACCCGATGGTAAGGAGTGGGAGATTAAGCCAGAAGGACTTGCATGGGATCGAGAATGGTGTCTTATGCACCAGGGCACGGGGGTGGCTCTCAACCAGAAACGATATCCTCGAATGGCTCTTATCCGCCCTGTGATTGATCTTGACCGGGGAGTCCTACATATTTCACGTGGGATGCCAGGGACCGACAATAATTCCCTAGAGCTGCCTTTATCGGGCCAATCAGTGGACTTCTCCACTGCTGAACTTTGTGAAAACTCCATGAAGAAGTCCTCCATGGTGTGCGGTGATAGGGTAACAGTACAAGTATATTCGTCGCCGGTCGTTTCGAGATTCTTCTCAGAGTTCCTGGAAGTACCATGCACACTTGCTAGGTTTCCTGCGAATTCATCCGTCAGATACTCGAAATCCCTGCCACGTTACCGTCCCGCTGAAACCATATACCCCTCTAACAGCATGCCAGGGGCTTTCCCTCAATCCACGTCTTCGTTCGACCAATACAAAAACCCCATTCGCCTGTCAAACGAAAGCCCCATGCTACTGATCTCCAGGTCTAGTGTCAATAAACTTAACGAAACTATTAAATCGCTCGGGAAATCCGCATCCAAGACCACAAGAGCAGTCGCCGCTGATGTATTTCGAGCAAACATCATTGTCGCAGAGAACCCCTCTCTGCTACTGAATAACAAGAATGAAGACAGTAATAACGCTACTCCTGGCCCTATATTTTCACCACCAACGTTACTGGCCGAGCAGCCGTATGTTGAAGATAGATGGGCAGGGTTCCGCATTGGGTCTTACAAATTTGACGTCCTGGGCTCATGTCAGCGCTGCCAGATGGTCTGCGTAGATCAGTTCACAGCTGTCAAGAGCGAAGAACCGTTCTCGACCCTGGCGAAGACAAGGAAAATTGGTGGCAAGGTCATATTTGGAAGACATGTTTGCCTTTCGTCTGATGATTTTTGGGATGGGGAAGACGGGGGAAAGGTTATGATAAGAAGTGGTCAAGTTGTTGAGCCGTTCTATGAAGAATCCTTGTGATAAATATTTTATATGTATCAGCTTTAGATATGAGCTATATATGTAAATAATGTCTATAAGGAAATGTATGTAGGTAATGTATATAAGGCAATGCTGGGTAGGATTGATATAATGGTCACGTTCCAAGATATCTTAACGCTTTTTTGACACTTTTACCTAGGGCACATAAGTCATGGATACGACCGAGAGTACTTCACAGGTAGCCCAGAGACCCAATTTGACAAGCAGCAGGCGGAGGAGAAAAGCTTTAGTCTGACATGACCCGCGGGGTATTCTGAACATAACAATGTTGTTTTCTATTTCTACAAATAGCTAATATATATCAAAGCGTAAAGGAGAAGCCGGAAAGGATGACGAAAAGCCAGAAACATACATATACAATAATACCCAGTTGCCGCACCCATACTCATACAAGAGAAAATTTGACAAGGAAGAAAGTAAAGATAAAATAGACATAGAAAACATAATAAACTCCCACGACCCCTGAGACAGCCCTTTACTTCCGTGGGTACTTCTTCCACCCTCTTCCGTGACCCCGCTGTAAAAATCAGTTAGCCACAAGCCCCCGTGAAGTCAACAATTGAGAACAAGCCGGACCAAGAAAGCAAGAACATACCTGTTTCCACAACCTGATCATCTCCGGCATACCCATCATGGCCTTCTTCCGATCTTCCAACCGGATCTCCAGCGTCCGCTCCCACTTATGACCCTTAACCTTCTGACCAATACCGGTACCGCGGATTCGCAATCCCTTCTCAACAGCCTTGGTCTCTTTATATACCGTCGACTTGCGGCTGGGCGGTAATAGCTCCTCAACTCCATGTTGCACAGCCAATTTAACCAATTCATTTTGCCGTCGGAGGGAAATCATGGCGCCCCGCCATCGCCCTGTTTCGGGGTTCTTGTATGGAAGGAATGGGTTTGGGTGTTCTGGATCGGAGCGGAGGAAGGCCTGTGACATTGAGAAGGCGGATTGGTCTCTTTTGGAAGCTTTGGAGGTGCGAGATGGCGTATAGGGACTTGGAGCTGGAGCTGGCGCTTCAACACCCTCCGGTAGTTTTGGTTCTCCGAGGGCATTTGCGGAGTATATTTGCGGCGGGTAGCGGGCGAAGAAATTGCGGAGCCGGACAGGGAGGTTCTCCAACATGCCTGCGGCAGCCTGTTTAGTAGCCATTGGAGCTATATACCGGCTCAGTGGCCCCCTTTCTTAGCCTTAGGATGTTGACGGATTGCTGGGGTGTATGTCGGCGCGCTGTTTAAAAGTGATATTAGCTTAGAGAGAATTCTTGAAGGGTTGAAGATTGGTCACGTGCTGAACAAATACACTAAACTGTTTTTAGACAAATACAACACGTGATACCTTCAGTGTGCAACTTTGGTAAGATTTCAGTATTTAGTGTGGCTGGGCGGGGAAATTGCCGCTTAAAAACGAAACAAAGTGCGTATTGGTACAGTAACAATACGTCTTACCTGCGAGATGAATCGGCCGCCAAGCCTCCAAACCTCTTGTGCTACAATTTAATGTCCTTTCTGCGGCCCATCGCCTCGTTGCTCGCTGATTCTCCCGCATAATCCCGTCAATCATTCCTTCACCTATCTATCAACAACTCATTATCAAATCCCTAGTGTCTATTCGATTACCTTTTAGACCGCTTTAGACCCTGATATACGTTTCCCGGGCCCATAGCCTGACCAGTCGTCGATATGGCTGAAGTGATCTTCGGTGGCACGGAGGAGGAGAATGCGGAATTGAAGAAGCTGCATGCGGAGGTGGTGAGTTGCTTGTCGTTGAAGTGCGCGTTTTTTAGGTCGCAAACATAGACACTGACTCTTTTTTGGTTGCTGCAGCTGGAAGATCCTGATAATTTCGAAAACTGGGAGAAGTTGGTTCGCGCCGCGGAGGGACAGGAAGGGGGAATCAATCGCAATTCTAACCCCCAGGCTATCACAGCTACGAGAGGTGTATACGACCGGTTTCTAGCCAAGTTTCCGCTGCTGTTCGGATACTGGAAAAAGTATGCCGATTTGGAGTTCTCGATTGCGGGGACAGAAGCTGCAGAAATGGTATGTTGTAGATTTCCTTGTTCTTTCTAGATTTTTTCTATGTCCTACATTCAAAATTATATGACATGAATCGGAAATAATGATTTAATTTGGCAGGTTTATGAACGAGGTGTTGCAAGCATTACGAATTCCGTAGATCTATGGACCAATTATTGCGCGTTCAAAGTCGAAACTTCCCACGATGCAGATATTATTCGAGAGTAAGTATGGGCGTGTTGGTTTCCTTCCCCATAACTATACCGACACAGCGCGGATATTGTTGTGATCGCAAGGACAAGAGGTGCAGATTAATATCATCAACAAAAGTTCCTTGATGGGTGAGATAGTCATCTGCTACCCAGGCTCCCCATTGAAACTTCTTCTCACCCTTGAGTTTCAGGCTCTTGTTTTTCCTTCGCACAACAATGACCTTGTTCGAGGATCCTTCTATCTATTTGCCGCACGATGAAATACCATTCTCCGTTGACCTTGACCTAGTTGGGCATTTCACTGAAGACTTACTGCATATGCCATGTTTGCCATCCTTCACACTCCTTCATTTCTCCCTCTCCTTTCCATCCCTTTTCCTTCCACTGGATTGAATGTGGATTAGCTGACAAAAATGGAAATAGACTTTTTGATAGGGGCGCCAGCTGCGTGGGGTTGGATTTCCTAGCTCATCCATTCTGGGACAAGTACATCGAATTTGAGGAGCGTCTTGAAGCCCACGACAAGATTTTCGCTATATTGACGAATGTGATTGAAATTCCCATGCATCAGTATGCAAGATACTTTGAGCGTTATCGCCAGATGGCTCAAACCCGGCCCGTCTCTGAGTTAGTTCCACCCGAGCTGTTAAGCCAGTTTCGTGCGGAAGTGGACGGTGTAGCAGCTGGTATTCCACCAGGGTCGAAGAGTGAGGCAGAAATCGAAAGAGACCTTCGCCTTCGGATCGACAGCCACCATCTAGAAATCTTTTCGAGAACGCAAACGGAGACCACCAAAAGATGGACATATGAATCCGAAATAAAGCGACCTTATTTTCACGTAACGGAGCTAGACGAAGCGCAGTTGTCTAACTGGAGGAAGTACCTTGACTTCGAAGAAGCTGACGGCTCGTTTTTGAGAATTCAATTTTTGTATGAGCGGTGTCTCGTTACATGTGCACATTATGACGAATTCTGGCTTCGATATGCTAGGTGGATGTCAGCCCAAGAAGGCAAGGAAGAAGAAGTTCGGAATATATACCAGCGTGCCAGCACATTATATGTCCCCATTTCGCGGCCTGAGGTCAGACTTCATTATGCGTATTTCGAAGAGTTATCTGGGCGCGTGGACGTTGCCAAAGATATTCATTCCGCGATCTTGGTGCCACTTCCTGGCCATATTGAAACTATTGTGTCACTTGCGAACTTATCACGTCGCCATGGAGGCCTGGAGGCCGCGATAGAGATTTATAAATCCCAACTTGACACCCCACACTGCGACATCCAGGCTAAGGCGGCGTTTGTGGCAGAATGGGCGAAATTGCTGTGGAAGATTAAGGGATCCCCGGATGATGCCCGCCAAGTATTCCAGAAAAACCAGCAGTGGTACCCAGATAGCCGTCCATTCTGGACAAGCTATCTTATGTTCGAACTTGAACAACCTACCAGTGCAGAAACCGAGGATGTACAATATCAGCGAATTAAGCAAGTGTTGAGCGATATTCGATCGAAGAGCACCCTACAGCATGCGGTTGTAAAAGAGCTTGTCCAAATTTATATGTTATATTTGTTAGAACGAGGCTCGAATGAATCTGCGAAGGAGTATATGACTCTCGACCGGGAGGTCAATGGCCCCCAGTCCGTTCAGTCATTGATGAAACCATTGGCCGACAAGGACATCCAAGTTAATAAAGCCACAACCAACTCAAATGGAAGTCAACCCGCGCCGGCCACGGAACCAGCCAACCAACAAGCTCAGACCCCGCAAGTCAAACAGCACCCGCAACCAACCGAGAGACCTGTTTCATCCAATGGGGGTGTATAACACCCATCACCTGTCTTGCTTAATTTTTCTGTTGCTTGTTTCAATATGCCCCTGCGCAGTAGTGCGATTCTCTTGTGTTATTATCATTTCACATTTGGTTCCTGCCTGAATCTCATTCCTTCCCATTTCTCTCCGTTTTATTGGCAAAAGATATGGCCAAAAATTTCTCTATTCAACTGTTTAGACTCGTGAGCTCGGGGGCAATTCTGTTGACAGCGAATTGCAGGGAAAGAATTAATGAGTTTAAATAATGTACCAGGTGGCATAAGATGGTCAGTTTTCGGGTGCCCGCTCCATTGTCTCTCTTTAGGGATGCTCTCTGTTTCGATGGTTGAATGCAGGCGGATGTATTTTACTTTTCGTATCTTGTGTTTCTATGCGTTTCTTGCCCTTCTCTTTTATGCTGGTTGATTTCTAAACATGGCGTGAAGCTGAACACTTTGAAGGAAGGGAAATTCCACATTTCGCCCGTAGTTTGAAATGTAGAATATTTGAATGTTAACTGTTGAATGACAATGATTGCAATGAACATTGCTACGGTTCCTGCCATATGTCCCGCTGACTAATATATTAATAAGCCATCTGGATGTCTTCCCATTTAGAGCTCCATTCGGCGATCAAACGCGAACGATTTACAATTACTTCGCCAGATCTTTAATACACTGACGTGTATCTGTGATTTGGCTGTTAACATGGATTGGATCGCTGAAAGCAGACCTTCCGGTCCACCGCCGGAACCCTTAGAACGGCCTCCTACTCCACCACCTCCTCCTCCCGACTCTCTTGTGCCTCCTCCGCCACCAGATGCTGCTGCTCCCCCGCCGCCCCCAGACTCCATAGCTCCTCCTCCTCCTCCTGACGATGCGCTGCCACCCGAACCACCCGTAGCTAAGAGGAAAAAAGGTTGGGGAACCCAGCGATCATCTACGCCTCTGAGTGTCGAGGAACTACTCAGAAAGAAACGGGAAGCTGATGAAGCCGCATCAAAGGTATGTTAAGCTGAAACACCCACATATTGCGCTATTTGCCTCTCTTTTGTCTACATGTATATTTTGTTTACAATGAGTATTTCAGCTTCCCTGGATAGATTACTTTCCTTAGAGAAGATATAGGTTGGTTGCTGACTGTTGTTGTTTTTCGCAATATCTAGCCTAAATTCCTATCAAGAGCGGAGCGAGAGAAGCTTGCCTTAGAGAAACGTGCGAAGGAAGTGGAAAATAAAAAGCGGCTGGAGGCAAACGGTACTGGGTCCTCCTCGTCTCGAAGCCCTGAAACGAACGGGTATGCTTCCCCGCCATCAAGAAATAATAGGGTCGATGGACCTTCCCGGTATTCAATTCCCACTGGGCCTCGGGGCATGCGACATGGAGAAATCCCAACTGCCCCAGCTGCGATGCGCCCTAAACAAAATGATATGCCCCCGCCTCCCCTGCCTGGACCAAAGGGTGATCAAAAGGGGGAAAAACGTCCGTCTCCAGAAGAAGCCCAAGCTGCCTTGATACGACAACGGTATATGGGAAGTGACCAAACGTCGAATTTCTCTGCGAAGAAGAAACGAAGGCGAACAACAGAGAGGAAGTTTAACTTCGAGTGGAATGCGGATGAAGATACGAGCCCTGATTACAATCCGCTCTACCAAAACCGTTCCGCAGCAAATTTCTTTGGTCGTGGTCGCTTAGCTGGGTTCAGTGATGAATTTGCCGATGCCGCTACGAGAAACTATGCAAGAGCTTTAGAAGATAGAGACCCGGAGGCTGGGAGGATTAGGGCGAGGGAGATTTTAGAAATGGAAAGAAGAAGGAAGGAAGAGGGCGGACGGCATGTCTTGGACGCGCATTGGTCTGAGAAGAAGCTGGAACATATGCGCGAAAGGGACTGGAGAATCTTCAAAGAAGATTTCAATATCAGTACCAAAGGAGGAAGCATTCCCAATCCCATGCGGTCGTGGGCCGAATCAGGACTTCCAAAACGACTTCTCGATATCATTGAGCAAGTTGGATACACTGAGCCTTCACCCATTCAACGAGCTGCTATTCCTATTGCATTACAGAATCGGGACCTTATCGGCGTTGCTGTGACTGGTTCCGGAAAGACTGCGGCATTTTTACTCCCTCTACTTGTCTACATAGCGGATCTCCCACGACTAGATGAGTTTGAATGGAGAAGAAATGACGGTCCGTACGCGATAATACTGGCCCCAACGCGCGAATTGGCACAGCAAATCGAAATCGAAGCCAAGAAATTTTCCACGCCTCTTGGCTTCAACGTCGTCAGTATTGTCGGCGGTCATTCCCTAGAAGAACAGGCCTACAGTTTGCGAAATGGGGCGGAGATCATTATTGCCACACCGGGTCGTTTGGTAGACTGTATCGAGAGACGAATGATCGTCTTCAGTCAATGCTGCTACGTTATCATGGACGAAGCAGACCGGATGATTGATCTTGGTTTCGAGGAGCCCGTGAACAAAATCCTCGACGCTCTCCCCGTCACGAACCAGAAACCAGACACGGACGATGCAGAAAACCCACAAGCAATGAGCCAACAAATCGGTGACAAAGATCGCTACAGACAAACAATGATGTATACGGCCACCATGCCTGCTGCTGTCGAACGAATTGCCCGCAAATACCTCAGACGGCCGGCGATCGTCACAATCGGCAACATCGGCGAAGCCGTCGACACCGTCGAGCAGCGCGTCGAATTCATCTCGGGCGAAGATAAGCGCAAGAAGCGCCTCGCAGAGATCCTAGCATCGCGAGAATTCCGTCCACCAATCATAGTCTTCGTCAATATCAAGCGCAACTGCGATGCTGTCGCGCGCGATATCAAAAACATGGGCTTTTCGTCCGTCACGCTGCATGGAAGCAAGACGCAAGAACAGCGTGAGGCCGCGCTGGCATCTGTTCGGAATGGATCTACTGACGTGCTCGTTGCAACTGACCTGGCTGGTCGTGGTATCGACGTTCCTGATGTTAGTCTGGTCGTGAACTTCAACATGGCGACGAATATTGAGAGCTATACACATCGTGTTGGGCGGACTGGACGTGCTGGAAAGAGTGGTATTGCCATTACGTTCTTGGGCAACGAGGATGCTGACGTTCTGTATGACTTCCCCCCTCCTTTCCCCTTCTCTTTTTTGGGGCGTTTTTATCATTGTTGTCGAAGAGTACCCTTACTAATATTTCAACCAGATATGATCTCAAACAAATGCTTATGAAATCCGCAATTTCTCGCGTTCCCGAAGAACTCCGCAAGCATGAGGCTGCCCAATCGAAACCCGTTCGGGGTGGCGGGTCACAGAAAAAGATCGAGGAGAGCAGCGGCTTCGCTGGGAAGGGGGGTGGAGCGGGATGGTAAATCAGAGGAATTTCTTCAGCGTCAAATTTTTGTATTCTTTTGCAATTTCTTCCTCTTATCTCTTAGGTCTGCAGGCGCTCTTATGTGGTTGGAAAGTAGTTATTGGGTATATGGGGTGCTGTATCGCTTGTATATTATGATGAATTCAACCTGATAAACTCATTCTGGGCCATATGGGAGCAAGCTGGAAGCATAAACTACGATCAAAGCAAAGAATAGACATCGCCCACTTTTGATGCGGAATAGTTAAATCAGTACCATTCAATTATATGAATTATATTATAAACGCTAACCAAGCATAATGAATAGAGAGGAGTTATTCTAAAATATGAAGATGTATGTGATCCATAGTGGCCTTGCTGCGGGCACGAAGAGTTTGAATACCCTTTGTACCAATATCACTGGTTTAGCAACACCGAACGTTGCGGAACAAAACACTAACATTTTCCCTGAAGTGTGTTCCCCAACACATAGTGCGCACCATTCCTACACCCACCAAGGCAAAGTCCTAATCTAGCACTCGTGCGATATTGCGAAATGAAGCCTAAGATTAGTTCGAGTTAAAATACCCATTTGCTGTGAGCCAGTTTTCGACGTCGGCGCGATCGCGCTTGAGCCAGCCAGCCTTAGCATGGAGGCCGTCAAGACTTTGTTGAAGAGAGCGATCAAATCCCTATTGCGTGAATTATTAGCGATATATGTTACGTATACTTTTGAGGCATAAAAATAAGGCGATTGAGGAGCTACGAACCTTCTGATCCTTGTCCTTAAAGAAAGCAACGACATCCTGAATTTGTGCATCTGTCGATAAGCTCCCTGCGCAGATCTGCACAACTGAGCCCAGCATCCCAAACTCAGGAGGCAATCGCTTGGTAACTGCTTCCCAATTCTGCTTAAGCCATTCCCATCTGGCAGTGATGCCATTTGTGTGCAGGCGTAGTCCAGAGAGCGGCATGTAGATATCTTGTGCTCTCACTTCGTCCGACAAGCAAAGAGAAAGTGTCTTTTGAATTAATTCGGCGTTGTCTGCGCTACCCAAGCAGCGGAGGGCTGTGTTCTTCTCCGCAGAAGTTGGAGCATTGCGGTACCAGTCAAGCACGACATTGTACTCTTTCTCCCCACCATCCCGAAGGGCAATGTCAAAGACACTTCCCCGAATGTTGGCATGGATAGCCGCACGATCACCGCCTGCGAATCGGTTAAACATGTCCTTTGCAGCCGCCACAACTTGCTGGTCTCCAGAAGATCCAGCAGCGCTGAACATCAGGGCCTTGAATTGCTGAAGAACGTGGCCATCATCCTGCGAGAATGTCCACCCAAGCTCATGCGCCTTTGCACTGACCAGAGAGCGCTGGAGGCCCTTCAAGGCATCTTTGATTTTACTATCTTCAAACATCCATGCGCCGCGGATCGAACTAATCCGGGTGAGGATCTCGTTCCATACAACAAATTGTGGCTCACTATCAAATCCCTTTAGGAGAGAAAGCATTCCGGATGTTTTCTGATAACCCGATGCAGCCAGTGCCCCAGCGTCAGCGATCATTCCGGCTCTGTCCTCCACAGTCAACAGCCCATCTTTAGCGGCCTTTCCCAGCTTTTCAAGGCGTTCCGGAGTATACGACGTTCGATATATGCCAGAGTGATCTGCATTAAGCTTGAAGAAATCGAGGTCCGGAACCTTAAACTCCGCTTCACGGTCGTTGAGCATAAGTGATTCGTTAACACCCTCGCGAGTCTTCAACCCAAGCATCACAGGGAATATGGTCTTGTCCTCCTCTGGTTTAACATCTCCGGTTCTCAGGAAGCGGTTTTGCTTCACAGAAATAGATCCCTTATTAGCGTTTTCCGAAACAGCGACGACTGGAAATCCGACATTCTTAGTCCAGACATCCATTACAGACTCGACAGGTTTACCACCACTTGCTTCGCTCAGTGCTGCCCACAGGTCGGCGGTCTCAGTGTTTTTATAGGCGTGCTTCTTGATGTAGCTCCGGACGCCCTGGATAAATTTCTCTTCACCCATGTATTTTGAAATCATTCTGAGCACAGATGATCCCTTCGAGTAAGAGATGGCATCAAAAATCTGGTTAATCTCGTCCGCACGCTTGACAGGAACCTCCACAGGGTGACTGCTTCGCAGCGAATCAAGGGACAAAGCCATTTGAAGGTTGTCGATGACATAACTCTCCCAGACTTTCCACTCAGGATAGAAGGCATTGCATGAATACCAGGACATCCAGGTGGCAAAGCCCTCATTAAGCCAGAGACCATCCCAGAAATCCATAGTGACGAGATTCCCAAACCATTGGTGAGCCAATTCATGCTGTACAGTTTCAGCGATACGCTGTTTCGTAGCGGCACCCGCAGTCTTCTCGTCGTAAAGAACATCCACAATACGGTAGGTGATCAAGCCCCAGTTTTCCATCGCGCCAGCGGAAAAGTCTGGCACGGCAACCATGTCCATTTTGGGGAGGGGAAACTCGCTGTCAAACTCCTTTTCGTAAAATTCAAGGGTCCTTGCCGCAAGATCGAGTGAGAACTTTCCGTGCTCAATATCTTGGTCAGGAGTGGCATAGACGCGGACAGGGACTCTGAAATCATTAGTCTCAATATAGTTGAGTTCACCGACGATGAAGGCAACGAGATATGTCGACATCAGCGGCGACTTGTTGAATTTGACTACTTTTCTTGTGGCCCCGGTGATCTCTGACTGGATTTCAGCTTCCGATGCAACGTCCATGTTGCTCAAACACGTCATATTCTTATCTGCAATCAATGTCACAGTGAACTCCGCTTTCAACGCAGGTTCGTCGAAGCAGGGGAAAGCCCTTCGAGCATCCGTAGGCTCCATCTGGCTGGAGGCGATATATTTCTTCTCGCCATTCGCGCCCTTGTAGGAGCATCTATAGAAACCAGCCATGTTGTCATTCAAAGTACCCGTAAAGGTCAATTTTAGCTGAGCCTTTTGTCCAGCTGGAATTGTTTTCTCAAAGCTAATAGTAGCGGTTTGTTTTTCCTTGTTCAGGGAGACAGACGGGTTCGAGGCCACCTCCACTCCATTGGCGGAGACAGCGGAAGTATGGATGTCGATATCCGTGGAGTTGAGTGAAATCGAATTCGTATCTTCGACAGTATCAAGGCTGTGTGAAGGAAATTGGGATCAGTAAAGAATATCATGCATGGGTGATCTTCATTTTCGAGGGAGAACATCTCGTCACATACTCTATGATAACGGTACCCTTGTAGGTGAACTTCTCGAAATCCGGCTCCAACGTCAAGTCATAGTGCAACGGCTTGACATTGGCTGGGAGGATCTCCCGGCCAGCCAACGCCGTGGCTCCTCCCGCGACATCGTCTCCTTGTCTTGCGAGGCACATTCTTCGATAGGAGCAGTATCTCTTAGCCTGACGGGAAACGGTGGTACGAGGGGTGAATCGAGATCGAGGAGGGAGGGGAAACGCTGTGGATGGGATTGTGGAGGTTGTAGAATATGTTTTTATGGATGTTGTGGATGTTGACAAACAGTGAACTCTACCGTCGAGATGCGGAAGTCGCGGAGGGAGAGTCTGTCTGGAAGCAGCGACGGCAAAACCAAGCTGTTTTCTCTTTGCAGTGTTCAGGATCGACCGAGCGTTCCTGGAGGTGAGGGGAAGCATTGACTGCGACTGAAGCGGGGCAAAGCGAATGTTGCTGCTCCAGGGAACGAGGGGCCGCGGCGGGAGCCAATGAACGCGATGCAGCACCGACCTGGTTGGGCTGAGAGGACAGTTGCTGACAATTGCTGGTTGCTGACGTACAGCTGAGGCCTAAATCGAAGCTGAACGCAGATAAAACAATCAATGGGACTCTGCTGAGCTTGTTCGCGGATGTAAAAGAGCCAATGTCTTCTGGTTTCCTGCTGGTGGTTCGCGCAGAAAATCTTCAGCTGCGGCGGAATTGGGATCAGCTCCGGCCGCATCAAAGGTACCTAGTGTTCCTGCGAGTTTGGCAGCATTCGCAGGTACCACCTCCGACCCAATCAGGAGTAAGACCGATGTCACACGCTAGTATGCTTTTGGTATAAGTGGGCTTAGTCATCATTCTCTGTTTCTATACTCTTTATACTTTTATTTTATTTTTTTTCCCAGCGATTTTATTTCTTCTTCTTTTCCAAAAAGAAATGCGAGAATGCGGATGCAATTCCGGCAGCTCAAGTCAAAAATCATGGCTTGATCTGCTTGGCCTTTTATAGATTCTGTAAATGGCTATAGATTCTTGCTAGAGCAAATCCGGCAAGTTTGAGGAGGTGCGTTCCACTGCCTATTCATCATCATTCTCAGAAGTGATTGCTGCATAGGTATGCACAATGAGTTCATCTCCATAGAAGACTGGGACATTATGTTGTCGTATTATGATTTGCCTTTGACCATTGTGAAAAGAAACAACTAGGATATGATATCCTCATGCTGCAGGTTTGGCCTGGCCCACCCAGTTCGGGAAGCAATCTTATTAACGAGATAACATGCATAAGCCATGTGTTATAATATACAATAATGATAGATAACTAGTTGAATGACCGCGTTATTCCATGTCGCTTGTTAAACCGTTAGACCCGCCTATCAAAACCAAATTCTTATGATGTGCACCCCCAGCATTATCCATTCCAGCCAACTCCGCCTCAATCCAATCCAGCTTTGCCCTTCGCTTCCGCGCCGATAGGAAGGCGGGTTATGATTTGCCTCGACCAGCCATCTGGAGCAATAACGATCTCTTCCACGAGGCGATACCTGCCAATCCAAGGTAATAATGCCGCCCAAAACAACCAATATATCGCACCCACCGCAAAAATACCAAGCCCAACTACGCAGTGAATATAGTATGGCAAATGTGCATAGACATTGTGTTCTTTATCAGGCGGTGGTAGGTAAGGTGCCACTGCTAGGAAGACGTTGGAAAGTAGGAAAAAAAAGGTGATTGGTCGACTGGCACGTACTGTCGGAGACCAGTCGGGATAGCGTTTCGGAAATAGATATATATGCATCAAGCCAGCGGAGACAAATATGTTCACAACTGAGAGCGGATAGGCAATCACGCTGGAGGGGAAATGGTCAGATATACGCAGCTGAATGTAGAGCATTAAAACTTACTTGAGCAAGAAGTTGTACGCATCTCCCGGCGGGGGAGCAAGCATAACAATGGCGGATATAGCATAATGCTCGAAAAGGCCTGCAGCTGGGGAATTGAAAGGCCTGTTGCTTGCCCAGAACCTGGAAAATGGCAGAACGCCTTCCCGCCCTAACTCTTGGATGACTATACGCACATTAGCCATAAACGTTTGGCTGCAGGCATGGCATAGATGTCTGGTACTCACTTCTACCCTGGGAAAATATAACAGACTGAACATTCCCAAAGGCACACAAGGCGATAAAAATGGACAAAATTCTCTCTGCTTTGGGTCCAAAAACGTTTCGAAAAAAGGAGGCTGCTAGGATACGTCCGGAACTCAAAATCTCTTGTTTCGGAACAGCGGCAAAGTATGCAACGTTGACTAGCATATACAAAACACCAGCAAGGCCAACCCCTATAGGCGCAGCGATTTTCAATGTTCGGGCTGGATTTCTCGTTTCGCTCAACGACTGGTGGCATGTAAGAGAACGATTATAAAAATGTAGGGCACAGAAGAGCGCTAACTCACATAGTTTGCATTTGAGTATCCGATATACGACCATATCACGCTATACAATGCTGTCACAATCCCATATACACTTAGAATACTTCCTTCGAAGGGGTGAGAGAAGCTGTTTGGTTTCTCAATTTTCATGTGGCCACCAAGAGCCAAAGCCCCTCCAACCACAATAATGAGGATTATAAGGACCTTCATAATTCCAAGGACGTTCTGCAGGCGCAGCCCCCATTTGACAGCGGTTGCGTGTATGAGAAATGCCATAGTGATACATGCAAAACCGATACCCCGCTGATTCCATCGGTTCACCTCAATGTCTGCTGCATGAAGAACATATTCGCCAAATGCAACGCTGTTGCCTGCCGCCCAGCCCAGAAACAGGGCATACGAGGCGAACATTGCTGTTGCTAGGAATCTCGGTTTGGTATACACGTATTCGAGGTAATTTTTCTCTCCTCCATTTCTATCACTAGTCAATACACAGAACTATTAAGCAAAGGGGGAGCCACTGGAAAAGGAGAGCGGGTACCTTGGGATTGCAGTTCCGAACTCAAGGTAGACTGCCGTGCCAGTCAGGGCAATAGCCATACCCATTATCCATACTATCAAAGATAGTCCGACACTACCCGTGAGCGCTAGAATAGCGCTGGGCGTTGCAAATATACCTGTTCCAATAATCCTATTAAAGATCAAAAAGGAAGCACTGACGATGCCTATTTGTCTTCGGTTTTCTGGGCAGTGTTCCGTCACGTTGCTTGGACCTGCAACTTGGAAGCATACCGGATGTCAGCAACAACCAATAACAAAACTTCAAACTTCCATAAACATAAAGCAGGATTTAAAAGTAACATGAAAAGAATGAGAAGGTCCGCTATTCTCACACAGCTCCGTAGTAAGTCCTGAATTTCGTGAAGCCCTCTTTGCCAGAGAGTCATGGTTCCCACTCTCCGTTAGACTCCCCGAAGGCGATTGCACTGGCGGAGGCGAAATATTCATGTAAAAAGGAGATGGGTTCGATTGAGCATCTGGTAACTGCGACATAGATGCCCTGATAAAAATAAATCAGGTTTATGGCGAGGGAAATATTTTGACCTTCCGCGCAGAAAGGAGATATCCGCTGTTTGCAGCAAATCTATATGAGAGTAGATATGCAATTCGGTCAAAACCAAGGGCGATTGCGTTCAGCAGCACTGGGAAGAATGTCTATATACCTATCTGGATACTGTTCGAAGATAAATCATAGCGCCCGAAGCAAAAGAAGATGAAGTCAATAAACCCTGGAATAGCAAAAAGGTGGCCGTGAGCGGAGGAAAGAGAAAGCGCATCCAACAAATATCACCCGGTCGTAGCTGGGCTAGTTTGGAAGGAGAGAGGCATGCTATACACTGCACTTCTGCAAGGCAAGTGCAACCGAAATGTACAATACATCGCCGAGGAACTGACGATAAAAGTTCCCAATCCATGTTGCTCAACTCCAGCTACAGCAGAACCTTTCCCGCAAGAGCTCAGCGGGTTTCCCAGGGGCATTCCTGCTGGGAAGTTCGTTGTGTTGGACACTAACCCTCAATTGGCCATAAGTTTCGCTAGTCAACGATTACAGATACTTCGGGCGTGTTGTCCCTTGCTTTAAAAGAAATGGGCGCGTCTGGCCCTGGGTATCATGTATGAGGTTGTGCAGCCCAAAATAGCTTTGGCCTGCAGGGTAGGACTACGGGACGCTAAGATTTAAGCTTAATTAGACGACAACCTTACTTACCGAGCCTTATCGACTATGTAAACCCTGCATGCTTAGGTAGGAACACATATCACCTCAGCTATTCTAGATGCTAGTGTGTAAGCTCCTCATCTTCTATTTATATCGTGATAAATATTTATTTCTTTATTTCTTCACGCTTGTTAGAATGCTGAAATAGCTACAGGGGTATCTAAAGCGATCCGAAATTACACGATATCTACTTCACACAAATCGCCAGATAATCCCTGAACAAGCTCCCCATTCATAGCACCGTGCACGTACGCCTCCCCGATCATTCGCATCGAAGACGATCCCCCCTTTCTTAACACAAAAACACCGCCTGTCCCTGGCAACACCCACATTTCGTCCCCTGCTAGCATCGAACAAGGCCCGAGGCCGAGATACCTCTTCGAAGTAACAAAAACGCGACGTTTACCATATCTAGAACGTACTGATTCATAAAAGTCGCGACACTCGTCCGGAAGCACAATTGTCTTGTTTTTTTCATAGGCTTCCCAGTTCACGCTCTTGTGCCATTCCTCTACCTGATCGAGTGTCGGTGTGAAGGGTGAAGATTCCGTGGCCGCAAAACACTGCAGCTTGAATAGATCATAAATTAAACTCCGATGTTCGGGACTACTAAGATTCCGACCAGGTTCTGAGAAGTCGAACTCGATATCATCTGGTGTCATCGTGGACATTGGTGGGGCTGACCATATCTTTCGCACGCGGTCAAGGGCTGCCTCTAGACTCGGGGGTAGCTTCGGATTTTCTATTGCGCGTTGGGTTTCCTGCTTTGCTAGGACGGATATCATGACGCAAAGTGCTTTGCGGAAAGCGTCTCCATACGCAGCTGGCGCAGGAAAGGTTCGGTTAATGTGGTGATCAGCACAAATCGTACGCCAGAGTGCCTCCGTTCTGGTTTGGCCATTGTGATATTTGACAGGCACAAGCAGGAGTAGCTCAAGCCACCGTGGATCGAATATCATGTGTAGGTCTTTGGGCCCATTTGTGGTGTTTCCTATATCCAGGACAGTATCAATTTTGACGCCAAATACTCCGAGAACATCCCAGGCTGTCGGTCTTAGGGGGTACTTAGGAAGATCTCCAGCAGCATTGTACTGCGCACCCATCATATTTGTGTATGTCATGCTATAGTCCGGTACCCATGATGGAAGTGTTGGAATATTTCGAAGAGAACCATCAACAGCGGCGGAAAGCATCCGCAATTCCCCAGATTGCAACATTATCTTTTTGGTCACTTCTGCGTACACCTCTTCCACTGACTTGTGATAGTCTGGCCGCCATATTTCCTTTCCAGTCTTGTTGAGAAGCCCATATACTCCGAATATCTTGTCTCGGGGATCTGTTGCGCTGAAGTTCCAGGTATCGAACACAAGGCTTTCCAGGGAAAACTCTTTCGGTATCGCTGCTTTGTCGCGCTTTTCGAATCTCTCCCTCCATTGCACGAGGGAAACCGCCCGGCTCTCTATACCATCAACTGTGTCTCGAAGATTGATGTATATGGTTGACGTAATACGTCCAAGCACTCCCTGTCTGAAATACACAAGCTGGGCAACCCTACAAAACTCCCTCCAGGGAACTTCATGCTTGCCACAATATCCAATGATGGTCCCAGAGAGCACATTTTCTTGAACGACCCAAACCCTGCGAAAGTAGTCGCGAAGGAAAAGTGCTGCAAGAGCATCCCACTCCTCTGGAGAAACAAAAGGAAACCCTGCTTTTTCATATACATCTTCCCCCTCAACAGCGTACGGCGTAATTTCACAATGTCGGAAGTCAGCAGGGGCTGAATCGATCTTCCAGATACATTTTATGGCCGTCTCAGTATATTGATCTTCATCGCCCAACCACACCAAGGTATACTGCGCCTTGTTGTAAATCTGATCCATCATGGTAACCTGCGTGGCACGTTCCTCTAAATCCTCCTGATTAATGCAGAGCTGATCAATCCACACCCAGACCTGCGGGCCATCTGGTTGTTGCAAAGAATCCCGCGGATTCTTCGCTCCATCCCCTACTTCCGCTGCCTCCCCTTCCCAAGCGTCCAAAAACTCCACAATCTCCCCATGGCCATTTGCTTCAGCATAATCCACCGCTCTCTTCCCCTCATTATCCACAATCCCCTTATCGGCCCCGGCCCTCATTAAAATCTTAACAATCCCCAACCTCCCAAACTCCGCCGCGTAACTCAGGCTTGACCTCCCAATGCCGTCCACAAGGTTGACATCCACACACTCGCCCCCCGCCAAAACTGATAGCAAGAATTTTTCATCACCTGAAATACCGGCCCAATGCAACGGAGCATGCGCCTTCGTTTTCTTCGAGTTACCCCGATTACAATATCTCGCCCACGCATCTTCTCGGATTGAACATAGCGCATTAAACAGGTTTCTGCTCACGTATAGCAATTTACCATCAACATGTATGGCACATTTACGTTCCTTGAGATCATATTTGGTGAAAGATAGTTGCGCCTCCTCATATTTAGGGCGGAAGTATTCGTTGTCTGCGGGAAATGGGTTTCCCCATGTATATGAGAGGGAATGGTAGCAAGGGTCGGTGTTTAGATCGACCGTTTTGAAGCTGCAAGTTATAAGTGGATCTTCCGTTGAATCATTTATGAATTGTTTCGAGTCGAGCCGAAGCAAACGAATGGATGTTGCTGTTGGGAGAGCTGTATATTTGTACGCCTCGACAGGTTGAGGCATTTGGTATCTGGCCAGTTTAACGGTGGAGTAATGTTCTGACACCTTGGGACCTCGGTGTAGTTATGCTTTGCGTTTGTCAACGATTGTATGAAAGCTCAAAACAACTAGTACATAATTGCGAGTTCAGATGATTCGTGAAATCAATGCATCAGTGTATCTGAAAATGTGATTATTCTAGTCAAAATATTAGCAATACAATGGTGCAAAAGCCATATTATTCTACACTTTGTGTCATCCGGATACGGACACAGCCACTCCTAAAGCCCCATTCTCGGCGCCATATTTTCAGCCCATCTCGCCCACGTGATGCTAGCTCCCCTGACCTGAACTCAGGCGCCAGAGTGGACACGGTCGAGTGTCACATATGCCTATGCTCCATTCTTCCTGTCGCTAAAGATATCATTCAGAACTTGACAGCGACGGTTGACATCCCAGTAATCCTTTTGCACTTCAAAACCGCCAAGTGTGATATTGAATGAGGTTTCCCCAGGGCCATATTTCGGCCAGTCGGCAAGGTCTGGATAGTCCTCCTGATTCCTCTCGGATGTCACGAATCGCCGCACATATTCCTGAAATTCTCTTGCGAGGGTGATGTCTGCTACTGGTGTGGAGGCGTTACTGTTGAATAGGAAGTCTGTTCGTTTCAACTGTTAGAAAAGTCTGACTCTCGAGAACAACTGATTAATAAGGGGAGTCGTACAGCTCTGATCCAATCCGTGAGTAGCTGGTGGGATCGTCATTACATATCGCTGAGCTTTGTTTTTGTAAGCCTTCGCGGTAAAGTAGGCGTTGCAGGCAAATGACATATCGGTCCCCCAATCCCATGAAAGTTTTTGAGGGAGGTTTGCGGGATACTCATACATCGACTGGATGCGTTTGATAGTGTCGTCATCAGCGTAAGGTATGGTCTTTCGAACAAGCGCAGGGAATGCATCTGGCATGCCGACATCTAGTGACATCCCCATTCCTTCGTTGGCCATGTTACCAACAACCACACGCCTCACCTTCCTATTATACGATCCTCGTGCTAGAAGGGCAGTTGGAAGGTCTTTGATATACTTCCCATCAACAACTGGTGTGAAGCCGGTAAGCGGCCCAAGAGCCCCCGTACTTCCATCGCCGACGTCAGTGATAAGAAACGAATTTGCTTTGAAGAGAACCTCCTGCGGCGCACCCCGCAAGCAGGCAACAGATGTGCAGTTTGCGGCCCTCAAAACTTCGTCAAACACAGCCTGTTGGCGGACAGGGTCTCGGCGAGGCCAGATGCCAGGCGATGATATGAATGCCTAGAGGATTTGACCAATTAGGTTCGATAAGGTGCCTTCCGGACAGTAAACTAACCTGACTAAAAGGGAGGACTTCATGACCGCCTTTTGCAACGAGCAAGAGATCTATCATTGCTGCCCCGGCGCTTGTTCCCATTGCAGTTATCCTGTCAGGATCGCCCCCGAAGTTGGATATGTATTTCCGTGTCCAATCCAATGCTGCCTTCGTGTCATGCAATCCAATATTGGTATCCATATCCTCGGACGGCGATGAGCTCCAGCCGAAAAGCCCCATACTAAAAGTTAAAGTAATTAACACCAGCCAGCCTAGTATATTGAGAGTTAACAAACATACCGGTAGTTGCTAGCCACATAAATGAACTTTTGAGACGACGGAGACATCTTTTCGTATAGCCCCGTGCCATCTGGGGCGACACCTTCAAAGTCTTTGCTCCCATAGACATAGCCACTCCCATGGACAAAATGAAGAACGGGTACATTGTCTCCCTGTTTGACACCTTCGGGCACCCGAACATTGAGAAAGAGACAGTCCTCCTGGCCCCACGACCTGGTACTAATCCCCAAATCAGGGAAGAAGGACGGAATGGCACTGACGCAATCCGTGGAGAATGGAGGCGCGGATCCATTTTGAATCCCGTCCTGCTTCAGAGGAGCAGCTGGTTTCCTGAAACGGAGTTTCCCGACAGGTGGTGCGGCGAACCGGATATTATTATAATTTGCATACCTTAACCCTGCGGATGTCTTGTTCACAGAGGTTGGAACATGGACGGCGTATCCCAGGTTTACTGTTGGAAATGCACCAGCGCAAGTTGGAGAGCATTGGGTCGGAGTTGATAGGTAGCATAGTGCGAAGAAGGTAGAAAGTGTTGAAAGTATGAATAGCATGATTTTGATATAGGGGAAGACAAGGTATTTTAAGAAGCTGTGGAGGAAATGGTAACTAGACAAGCGCAGTGAAGAGATAAATAATAAAACACAAATGTCCCCGACGACGACATCTTCTCAGCCTTTATATAGTATAGCAGTGCATCATGAGAGCCGCTTCTTGTTGCTCTTCTACCTCACGGTGACGTCGCTGACTGTTAACAGCTCGTCGCCTGTACATGCAGTAGCAGATGCGCATGTTGTTGGCATCCAAATAGCGTAGGGAAATTGGTTTTCTTAGATGATAATCCGAGTCCATGTAAACCCCCCCAAAAAAAGAGGACCAATCAAGTACACGGTTCTTTACGGGTCCATTGAGGCTTGTCGGATATCTCGCACTTCGCATCTCTCGGATTCTGCAGCTTAGCGCGATTCAGCGCTGAGGCTGACCCTAAAACACATCATCAGTCAACGTAAGGATACAGGAACAAATTTCAATAGCGGACTTTAGACACGGGATAAACAATGACAGAGGCTTTACAATAGGTGCATCCAGATTTATCCCCCAAGGCCTTCTGTGGTACGCCCGCATCTTCACCCTGCTAGACCGTTGGCGGTAAAGACTTTAGCCCAACACAAGGCGGAAATGTCTCCACGTCAAGTCTCATCAGAGCCAGGCTTAGGGGTCGGGAGACATGCGAAAAAGTCCCGCACAGGATGTTTCAACTGTAAAGCCAGGAAAGTGAAGGTGAGAGTGAAAAAAAAACCCCCCCTGACTTTTCTCAAGCCCACCACGGCTTACGGATGCATAACTTACATATCTGACATATTCGAAGTGCTCCGAAACACATCCCGTTTGCGAGAGCTGCGAGACGCGAGGACTTTCTTGTATCTACCCGTCGAAGACCGACCTGAGAATCACCCGGAATAGAAAATCTGTAGTCAAAGCCAATGACGTCTCAATCTTACCGCCATCGACCCCTTTAAACCCGATACCAACAGCGTTTAACGCGGCCGATTTTCAATATTTCCACCACTTTTTATCCGTTGCCTACCCGCACATGCCTTACGACAGTGATGCGGCATGGTGCTCAGAAGTCCCCAAATTTGCTCATCATGTACGCTGTTTTTTCCCTCTGTATGTGCGCACGTAACCCGAAAGTAGCTGATGGATCATAGTATGAACCATTGCTCCATGCGGTATTGTCGCTGGGAGCTTCCCACTCCGCCCTGCTACATCCGCAAGCACGGTATAGAACTGACGCCGTATACCATCGAGGTCTAGCGTTGGCTGGCCTTCGCGAACTGATCTCCAAGGAGAGTCATAGCGGCGTGGAACTAGATGTTTTGCTCGCGATATGCTATTCCCTCCTGTTCCAATCTGCAGAAATGGCCGATGGCCTGGTTGACTTTATTTCCATGATGCGCGGCTGCGCACTGATCACAGGGCAGATTCTGCACACAGGTTCACCCAGCGTCTTCTGTCTGAACCCGAGAAACTTTCTCGAATATATCATCCGTCAGCTGCCCAAGGTCTCAAGCCTCGAGCCCCTGTCGATGGAGCTTGGGATTAAATCTCTAACATCCCTGACCCACAGCCTGGAAAGCCGCGCACAACTCCGTTTCCACGCCGCCATTTTGGAAACGCTGTCGAGTCTCAACCTGTCAGGTGCAGAAGCGCATTCAAAATTCACAACCATCTTCGTGGCGCTATACACAATGGACGAACCTACATTCCAGACCTTCATCTCGCCGCGGAATTCCGTGACACAGATCCTGCTCGCCTACTTCGCGGCGACGCTTGTGATCATGCAGATATACCTAGTATACGAGATACCACATCGCCTGTCAATGTATCATCTATTCAGCTCCATATTCACCTGGGTCGACTCTATAGAGAACCGGTTACCCGTCGAGTTTCAGCACCATATCGCCTGGCCAGTTCGCGTCGTGAAAGCGTTCACACTCAACTACGAGGCGTTCAAGTCGGACGTCACTGGCCTTGTCCGTTTGACGTTGTCCCTGGCAAATGGCGGATATTCACGAACCTGCACCCCTTATTCTTCGTTATCACTCGAGTAATATCATAATACCAAAGGACAAAGTGGATCATTTTACGGCATGTATGTAACTAGGTGTTGCATAGGTGGGGAACTTGATGTGGAGAGGTAGAAAATATATCGCCTCGCACTCACTGGCGTTTGGGTCGTAATGTTAATATATTTATGAGGCATTGCTTTCATAAAATCCCGCTCTTTAGATCTAATCAGGTCAATTACAATGCACGCAAATAAGCTCAATAGCAGGGAAAGGGTATATTGCTTATGTCAAGGCTAGCTCTCCTGTATATGGGTGTTTCAGCCCTCTTCCTCCAGTGCAACTGGTGGTGATTGAGCTCTTTTGCCCCTGTAGCTGACAGCTTATTTATATCCTAATGGCCATGATGATGATCATGATGAGTACAATACGGTCAACGAGCCCTATGCAGAGGAACACGGCAACCAAATGGTTTAACAACTGAACCAGATAAACTTGTTAGTATATATATAAAATACCAAGCCTCCCATAGAGGGAATTAATTAACCCTTAACTAAAACCAACAAGAGATATATGTAAAACTCCATATTTCTCCAAGTGTGAGAAGACTTCGGTCCCCCCATTATTTAGTTACCAACCAGCCCTCCAACCCCTTTCTACCCTAAATTCGCCCATGTGTTCCTCCAATCTGTAAATAGGGTAGATCGAATATCATAATAATAAAGAAGGAGAAAAAAACGTGAAGGAAGATGAAGAAACGAGAAATAGAAATTAAAAAATGGTGATATGAAGCAGGTTTGAGTAATGCGAAGAATAAAATATGTATAAAGGAATCAAATCAAGCCAAACCAAACCAAGCTAAACCAAACCATATACCCGATAAATGAGAAAATGATCGAGAAATAAATTTAAAAACGGGGGCCAAGGGCCAAAAAAAAAAAAAAAAAAGAACAGAGAAAGAAGCCAAACAAGCTCCCCACAACCCATCCCATGGCACCATTTCCATCCCACCATTCGTCAAATCAATGAATCGGATAATCAATGTTCTCGTGTCGGTCTCAAAAAAGTATGAAATAAAAGCTATACCCAAATGCGCCAGAACACACTCAAAATGAGAGAGATTGCAACAAAAACGAAAAAGAAGAAGACACTCGTAACACCCTGCAGCCCTGGGGGGTATAGAATAAAATAAGACGAATGAGTAGATGGGTTGAGAAAAGAACGATGAGAGATAGAAATGGCTAGGAGGGGAGAGAAGGAATAAAGCAAGTACAGAGAAGATAAAAAGAAAAAGAAGTAAAATAGTAATAGTAAGAGACGAAACGAACATAAATAAAATAAGAAAGATAAAGGCCTGTGGACGTCGCAGCCGGATATACCGGTTACGTTTCGGTTGACAGCCACATTTTGCATCCGAAGGTCAAGATGGATGCGGATAGAGAAAAAGGAACTTCAACGAAAAGGGGCAGTAAACGGGCGTAAACAAGACTTCGTGGAAGCGCAGGTTTCGAAAATGGAGACTGCAGCGCGTAGTGTGGAGGGTTTACTCGCACGTATCCTTGAGCTAATTATGACGGTGGAATACTATTAGACTAGGCCAACGGCGTTTGAGCGTTCGCTCGAAACTAGCCAGTTTGCGGAAGAGGTAACTAGGCCAGCAAGAGCCTCTTTGTCGCCACTACAGGAGACGTGGACGGTCTCCTCTCAAACGAGACTTTCGCCTGGGCGTTTGTATCGTCTCTGCAACTGTATCCATCATACGAACACAAGTACGTAGTACTTAGGACGATACATTACTTGCATCCAAGCTCATAGGACGAGTTGGCCACTGATATTTTTTCTCACCGTGGTGACGCAGAGGCGGCGACGGCGGGCGAAGTAGGTCTGCGAAGATGAGACGATATGCCAGCAGCTTTGGTCTGAACGACTGGGGGCGCGGACGTTCGTTTAGCCATCAGTGTCATTTTCTTTCGGAGCTCCGCGAGTCGTGTGCGGATGCTGGCGACGACTATAAATTGGTTACGTTAGTTGGAAATTGCAAGAATGTATTAAAGGGTAAAATGGGATGATGGAGAAAAGAGGAGCAGTAAAATCAAAACACACACAATAAAAGAAATCAAGAATACAAGAACATTAATCAACTCACGTTTAACCACGATCTGCCGATCCTCCAACTGAACCCCATTGATAACATCAATACCGGCTTTTTCAGTCTGTCCAGATCTCCTCGACGGCACCTCCTCGTCATTTTCCAAAACAGCCTCCAGCATCCTAATAGCAGTGACGTACGCAATTTCACAACCGGGCAAATCCTCCCCAGTAAGCTCATTAATGGCTGCAGTTCGACTCATCTCCAACGCGCGGTCATACATGAGCTTCTCTGCGGTGATGCCAGAGCTCACGACGATCTGATCAACAGACGTTCCCAGCCCCAGCCCCGCATCCGATCCATATGAGTGGTTACCATTGTTACTTGGATGTGAAGGGTGGTCGGTAGGCAGCCGCTTCTGGCTCTCCACAAGCTTCAGTCGGACAAACTCTGCCTTTTCCAGAACTTCATTGAAGCGGTTTCTGACCCACTGCACGACGTTATTCACCCGGTTTCCCACGGCAGGGCTCGTATTACCGTTGCCGTTGTGATTATTCCCCGAACTCGAAGATGAAGCGTCTCCTGTGCCAACAACTTCTCCAGTGTTCTTTCGCGCCCACCATGCACCGGCAATATCCATCGACTTGGCGAGCAGGGAGAGTGCTTTCACGTAAAGTACCAGGGCCTCCTCGGAAAGGGTTACGACGGCATCGACGGTGAGCCCGCCGTCAGTTGACTGGGACGGGTCAATTTCCATTTCTGGTGATGCGGTACCAGGATGGATGGCCGTTTCCGACTGCATGGACGGAGCCAGCGGTATCAACTGTTTGTACTTGACTTCAGCAAATCCGTAAACAACATCACTCCGCGTGGCACATTCTTCGATGATCTGGACTGTTTTTGTGTCCTCGTCAAGTGCAACTTGCGTCTTGGCTCCGTCCCCGATAATGACAAGGTTACCTTGCGGGGAGAGTGGATAGGCGGGGAATGGATTGTATGCTAGCGGTGGGGAGCGTCCGCCTTTTGTCAGAGTTAACGGGGGAGAAAAGCCAACGCCAAATAATCTCCCACTGGCCATATTTAGCGCTTTCGAGATTGCGGATGTCGCAGAGGTAGGACTGGGCCCGTATCTCCGTTCATAGGAGCTTTGCCGATTGTGGTTAGAGTCTGCTCGCGGCCTGCCAGCAACCATTTGCAAGGCGCGCGATGAGGCACCTTGTGATGTGCTCGGTGAGTGAGAAGCGGTGGTGGCACGCCGGACAATGGCACCCGCCGCCGGGCGTGGCGAACCTTGGGCTTGTTGCTGTATACGAGGGCTGGCAGCAAGCTCATCAGCAAAGGCATTCACTTCCACAGCCCTCTTTTCTACGATGATATAGTCACGTTCGAAAGCCACTTCCTGAGCGGCCCGTTCCCGTTCCCGTTCCCGTTCAGCATCCTTGTCGTCAAGCACTGGGTGGGGAAAGGTTCCACGTTCGACGACGTTTTCGTTTAATAACGATGATCCGGGAGAAGATGTATTCCGACTCCGTTGTCGTTCCATTGCATGCGCAGCAGCAATTTGATCGCCGGACCCACGGCGTCCAGGCGATGAAGGCTGAGAGTTCATGGTTTGTTGGCGTCCTGTCACCGCTGCTCGTTGTAAATCAGGTTTATCGCGGCTTCCTATCCGACGTACAGCACCGGCTGGGCGAGGAGAAGTCCCTGATACTGGGCGAGGTGTGGTTGGGCGTTGACCGTCTACAGCGTGATCCAAAGAACGACGTTCAGACGGGGAGGATGAGTACCGTGCTTCCTGAGCAACGTTTACATTTCGATCCTGCCGAGTCGAGCCAGCCCTTTGCATATCCTCAGCAGTGGGTTTTTCGTGAGAAATGGGATACCGATCCTCAGTCACCAAGCCTGGGATATCCCCCTTAATGACCGCTGACTCGAAGAAATCATTAAAGCCCATCCTTTCCACTGGATTTCGTTTGAGTAACTGTCTTATCGTCTTTTTCATAGTTTCCGAGGCCTCGCAATGTTCAGGAAATTTTATTCGATCATTTGCCTTCTCAATCTTCTGCAGCAATTCAACATGGTTCGTCGCTCTGAAATATGGCTTCCCAACCACCATTTCATACAAGACAGTGCCCACGGACCATAAATCAGCCTTAGCATCATATTTCTCATACCTCAAAATTTCCGGGGCCATATAGAGAGGGGAACCGCAGAGCGTATCGGCAAGAGACGTTGAAGGAAGCGACCGGGCAAACCCAAAATCCGCCAGTTTGAGTAAGGGCATGGAATCCAGGCCTGCAAGTGGTGTGAATAGATCCTCATTTCCCTTGTATGGCGGAAGCCGATAGTCTCCCCTGGCGATGGAACGCGGGGAGGGGTTAAGTAAAAGGTTTTGAGGTTTTACGTCGCGATGGACCAAATCTCTCGACCGGAGGAAATGGAGGGCGCTCGCAAGTTGTTTTAGAAAGTGGCGGACAATAACTTCATTTAGGCCGCCACTCTGAGGGTTTGGATATCTTTGTATCAGGTCACGAGTCAACTGGTGTCTCACTAAGGTATCGCGCTTCTTGATGAATATCGAGAGATCTCCAAGGACACAATATTCCATGACAAGATGGATCTCATTGGCTGTCTCTTGGCAATCTAGAAGCATGACAATATGAGGGTGGTGGACAGCTTTCAGGATATTGATCTCTAGTTTCAGGTTATCCTTCAGCTTTTTGTTTAGTCTCGCCATATTTACGGACTTAATAGCAACGAGGGTTTGGTTTCGCTAGGTAACCATCATATGTCAGCATACAGCATATAAACGTCGAGACGAAACAAAAAATGTTTATTTCAAGCTTCGATGGAGGCATAAGAGAAAACCGGCACACCCACATTATGAACACCCTGATAGACCGTGGCAAAACTACCACGGCCAATCTCCTCCAGGCGGGTATAGCTCCCGACCTGTATGGGGATGATATCCATTTCCCTACGTCGTCTGGACGGTGGCGGCCTAGTTTGTGGAGTGGCATCTTTTGGAGAATCCATGATGAGCGGGCAGCACAAGCACACGGGTACTTAGGCACCCCGCACGCAAAAACACAAGGGTTCTAACACCCTCAGAATCGATCACGTCCTCGACAACGTTATAAAAATGGGTTGCTTGGACCGGGGTCCCATCAGGAGCGGCTCGGACAGGGAATATGATCAGAGAGGTAAGGGAGGGAGGAGTGCGAGGATGAGCGGTCTATGGCGAGTTCGAGACGGTTTATGGTAAAATACTCCGTGTGGTAGCACTGGAAACGAAAGGGAGAGGAGAATAAGCCTGGGGTGGTCGTTGATAAAGCTGGTTTTGCGAAGGAGGCCAGAATGAAGGGAACCTGGGAGGAATCGAGATGAGGTCACAGGATCCTACTAGGCAGTATGGGGAAGGGCATGCAAATCACTGCAGACAGCTAAAGTTAGTTGGAGCGTAGGAAAGAGTGGAGACGACAGATAGCCAGCTATGTAACTAAATATGTAGAGGAGCCCAATAGAGCAGAAGAAGAAGAGGCGGAGGAGGAAGAAGTAGGCGAGCAGAAAGACGCAGAGGAAACGACAGCAGCCAGGGCTCAAGGAGGGACGTTTGACAGAGGATGGCAGAGGACGAAGGAAGATTCGCCGGGTACCTGGGGATGACTGTCACAGTTCCAGTCTGGTGAGCTCTGGTGCCAGTGGAGAGAAGCTATCTTGGATGAGGCTAGGGCAGCGGGCAGTGATTGGCGGATACAAAACAAGGCGGCCTGCAGCAGATGAGACGGGACAACAAACGGGCAGCGAGGGAGGAAACGGGATCGTTGTTGAAGGAAATGTTTTTTTTTTCCTTCTTTATTATTGATTTTTAATTTTCTATGAGATCCGTTTTCATTGTCTGAGAGTGGATGGCAGATGCATGCTATACAACACGCTGATAAGCGGCTCAAGAGGAGGCTATACCATACCTGTGTACTAGTATATAGAGCAGCGGAGGCGGCAGAGTGTCGACGTAGTGATGGGGCATAGAAACCACGTCAAGAAGAACTTGTTCCATAGGAGGCGGAGAAATAGATAGGAACAAGATATGGAGGAGCGAGGAGCTGTGTGATGGAGGCGGGTTGGCTTGATGGTTGATGTTGTAGGAGTGTGAAGCAGGACGAGCGACGACGAGATAAGAGATAACGACAGGGGAACATTGTTCTTCCTGGCGCAGACGGGGGAGCGGTGTAAGTGGTAACAGATACCCAATGCCTGCCCGGGCTGCCCGCAAAACACCAGGTCACCGGTACCTGGGGAGCTGGCACCAGACAGACCCGGGATGATGAAACAACGCTGGGCAGAAAGTTAACTTGCGGTTAGTTTGGGAGCCCCCGGAAGGTACCAGATACCTCTGCTCTGTCCTGCACCAACTCACACACACAAGTACCAGGAACTTGTCCAGCACATCAGCAGACCAGCAGATGACGCCAGACCTGATTGGGGGAACAGCAGAAATGTCCATAACCTGTAGCATATTGTATCTAGAGAAATACATCAACTCGTGAACAAAAACATTACAAACCATCATTGCCACATGGTCTCTACAGCGCCACAACTCCTCTTCTAAATCCCACCTGTTCTCACAAGGAGGCAGTTCGGCGATTCATGGTACAAACCTGTATGAATGATTGAAACCTCGCCCTGCTATAGTCCTTCAACCCAACAACAGAAAACTTCTCGTTTCAACCAATTTAAACAGACTAGCAGACGCATGTCTGCCTGTCTATCTCTCATTGACAATCAGGCTGCGTATCTTCTACATTTATTTATGAAATAATCCACCCGTGTCGTGGGCCAACCTGCTGCCTGTCGGTTCAATTCAACTCTGCCCAATGCAGGGGTGTGTGAGATTCTGATATCATGGCTCCTTTATTCATGAGACGGGCAATATGCAACTGATTTATTACTCTATTGTTGTATAGCCATAAATCTACAATACACACATACATACATAGGAGCGCTTTGTATTTAGCTCCTAACATTTCATCACGGTAACAATGTCCGTTTTCTCTCCTACCTCTACCATCTTCACACGGCATGCAGGGAAAGAAAGAAAATTAAACAAACCACCCCGGTAGCGTATAACGTCATCCCTGGTAATAAGCTCCTGGCTGGGCCCCTATATAGGTCAAGAATAGAAATAAATACTGAGAACAAGGAAAAATCAAGAACTTGCAACGGGATGATCGGAAGCCCAGAAAGTCTAACTGGAGCATTCCTGCAAGATGTCTTCAGGTTCTAGATCATCATCGGCCAGGGGCCGTGTCTGTTTTTTTTGTATAGGTGGTGGTGTTTCAGGGTTATCCATGCTTAGAATAAATTCCTACATCCTGCCAGGGGTCATGCATGGAGAGTCCTTGTATTCTATTATTGAAGTAGATATGTATTGAGCAGACATGGGACAATGTTCTAAAGGATAAAATGAGAATGAAAATGGCATAGGATAAATTTTTATTTGTCATTCCTGAAATAGAGATTCAATGTTTGACCAGTAGCATTTTGAATACATAATAGAGGTATACAGAGGTAGGGAATAGCTCTGGCTCCGTGAGTGAGTGATCCAACAAACCCTAGAATATACTTAAAATAATGAGATTGATCCTGATATCCCTCCCCTCGCGATAGCGCCAATACCATTCTCGACACGCGAGAAGTCGTTTTAATATCGGCTCCGGGCCGACTGTGCCTAGCCCAGACGCGACATATCCCATGAAAGGGAAGGGATAGAATAGGGGACTAGGGAAGAAGGAGAAGAAGGAGCGGTGGCCGTCTGTTTCTCCACAAATGTATGAGCAGCTGAAATATCATTATACGCTTCTAAAGATCTACAGTGAGAAAGACATGAGATATAGGTACCGCCTCCCTTAAACAAATACATGATGCGAATTAAATACGAGAAGAGGGAGGGAGGGGAAAGGCGAAATAGAGGTCTATAAGCCTAATCCTCGAACAAGCAACCACAAAACCAACGGCACCACAACATTATCATTCCCCCCCGTCAACACTGCCTCCATGCAACTTGACCCCAGGGCCGCCAGAATAGATTTACCCACGATGACAGCCCAGCCCCTCGATGTCGCCATCGTTAGCCAGGATGAGGATATCAACTGAGACGTGGGCACGGACACTGAACGATCCCACCCGCCCACAATCAACCAAACGCGCGCCGTGAGGATTCCCACAAAAACGACGATCGCAAAGGCCATGCTGCCCTCGATACTCTTCCCGCCACCCCAGAACCACTTATGTCGGCCATATCGTCGTCCCACTAGAGACGCTGCAGCGTCACCCATGCCGACACATATGACCCCACTGACCATGCTCAGATCCCGCGTCTCTACATCCCATCCTTCCCAGGGAGGGCTGCCAGTGCGAGGTATCCCAGCAAGAGAAAGCCAGAGTGGAATGGCGCAGCCAATAAGGAGGAAGATGTGGGAGACAATGACTGGGCCGCGATGGTCGCGGCCATCTACGTAGGGCGCAAGGAAGTGTGTGAGGGGCTTTGAGATTGGTGGTAACTGCGAGGCTCGAAATAGATCCAGGAGGAGGAAAATGGCTAGGATGAGGGCCAGAGCAAGTGCTGTGAATGTAGGGTCGATGAAGGTGGCTGGCAGGAACATCAGGACCATCATTCCATGGAAGACTTTGCGTCGAGTGTCTACCTCAACCGCCCCGCTGAGACGAATCACTAACGCCAGTCCCACCACGATCACAAGTGCACAATAGCAAGCGATTAGGAGGCGGGTATTTGCCTCTCCGAGAGTATCTCGCCGGAGATGCTCCACCCATCCCAGACGACATGATCTGTGTTCTAGTGCTGGATCGACTAAGGGTGGTATTCGTACCCAATTCTCCAGGTTGGCTTTCACAAGCTGAAACCTGAAGGACGGGATGTTGCCAAACAGATATCCAATTGCCCACCCGAAAGGTTCATTCCCATGAAGCGCATTCCGCTGAACATATATTCTTACAGGCAACAAAATAATAAATAATGTCGCCGTGTAGGTATATAATGCGTACGCCCACTTTCGCACTTGGGCCTGAGCCGGTGTAAGTGAAAGGAATGATTTGACGTTCGGAGTCACTAATCGTTTGCGCCGGCCACTAGGTGTGCTTTTAACATAATCACCCCCGTCACCATCGTCAAAGGTCGATCGACGACGATGACTGTGAGTAGGTACCTGCTGTGTATTCGTACAGGTTTCTTGGAGTGGAATATCATTCTTTGATTGGACAATGTCCAGTGGAACTGGGTGAATGGGAGGATCCCCGGCTAGATCATCAGATACCTTAACAACACTAGCTTGCTTAAAACTGTAGTTGCTTTGGATTCTCCTATCCTTAGTCGGTGTAGGCCCGCTGACAGGCACATCGCTCTCGGACAAGACCTCCCCGTCATGACCACCATGACTGAGTCTGTAGCAGATGCTATGATCAAGCATCTGAAGAATATTCATCGATTTATTATCTCTACTAGGTGACCGACGGAATTTCCAAGACGGTATTCTTGCTAATGTAACCTCCCAGCGAAGGACATGTTGACAAAGGGCAAGCATACAAATCCCGCCAAGCCACAATAGCGCCTTAAGAATTTCTCCTTGGGGTGAATTGGCAAAGAGCAGGATGTTAATGAGTCCAGTAGCAAGGAGTTGCAACTCGGTAGGCAATAAACTAGTTGTGGAAAGAAAGTGCAATGTTGTTACAAGCGCCTGGTGCAAGGGGAAAATTAGGAGGAGGAGCTCCGGGTTGAGCTCCTGGATGGCCTCAGAGCTTCGTGAGTAGGTATCCGAGATAAGAACGGGCAAAGCGGTAATCGCCCAATGTGCGACGCTGAAGTCATGCCGTACATTGTAGAGAGGTATAACAGCAGAAGGTATCGAAGCAAGTCCGAGTATTATATTTGGTAATATTGACTTCTGGTGATTGTGTACCAGCGACAACGCAATCAGTACGGGGAGGAGAACGGGGTATATTAAAGGAGCGGGATCGAGATTCGTCGAGAATGGGAAGGCCGCAATAGCTTCCCAACTGCGCCGTCGGAAACCATGCGTAGAAATTTGAAAGGGGTATATCAAGTAAAGTACAAGAATCGTAATCGAAAACGTCATAAGCTCTATATGAGCAGCAAAACACAATATCAGCACCTCTAGCACCTGTCAAAAAAATAATGCCAGATACGTACCTCTATTCCAAGCTCTAGCTGCAAATCTTACATCATTCCCAAAATATACCGTCGCGGCTACAGCAAGTACCAACACCGTCTCAAACAGTCTTCGTAGAACTTCGATGCGGTTCCGCCTGGCCACCTGGGCCCGGGCATCTGCCTCATCGCCATCCGCAGCCTCACTCGAGTCTCTTTTCGAAGCCGCTAACCTCGACCTCCGAAAAACAGACCAGAAGCGCTCCGCGGTCAACTCCGCCCCCGTCGCCTGGCCATTCCCTCTTCCCACACTCAGGGTGTGTCTAGGCCGTACTCGGGGCGCCGGCAGGCCTTTCAAAAAACCTGTGCTCTCATCGTCCGCCTCTGTCCCGCTTTCGCTAGAAGTCCTAGACGATTTTCTCCACGGGGGAGTATAGTTGCCACGTTCACCGTTGTTTATCGGGACGAGGACGCGGGGTCCGTGGCGATGGTAAGGATGAGGCGAGCGTGAGAGTTGCCGGCGTGAGTTCAGCGATGAAGCAGCTATATGTGAGGGATCATGGCTTTCGTCCTTGCCTCTGGCGGCGTCTTGGGTTGCCATATCATTCTGGTCGAGTATTGGGTTTGGAAGAGCTGGGAGCGATCACCCTCTCGCCATAGCTGGTTGGAGCTTGATGTGACGTCGTGACTGGAACTGTCAAACAACAACTCGGATAATATTCATAGGCAGTACCTTATGTTATCTATGAGCAATGAGAAGTGTAGTGGTTCACTGTGGACAGGAAAGCCAGCGCAAACAGGTGCGGCTTGCGAACTGCGCCCCGGCAAACTCCAGGTCACATGTTTTTGGATCGTCGATATCGTCATCATCAACTGCCACGTTTTTTCTTTTTTCTAGAAACCGACACATACCGGTGTTTTTATACTGTACTTGTTATTAGGGTGTTACTTTCGATAACAGGGATATCAACAGCTGGCTCTATGGGATATGGATTAAATTCATTTTGATATTTCCTTGGCACCCCTACTTTCCAAGCAGTATATCAATCATTTTTCAAATATAACAGCCATAACTTGTTTCAAATTTATCATTGAAAATGTCCCAACAATGCAATCCAAATAATATCTTCGGGGCCGCACTCAAAAGCAATATTTTCACCCCTTTAAGCGAACATGAACCACAATGCCGGCGGCTAGTTTCACCGCCCTTGGGCCCCAGACAGATTTAGATGGCACAATCTGCCCCAGCTGCCAAACACTTTCATCCAGGGGAGAGGAGGTATATACCGTCGAATTAACATGATCGATGTTCTTGCCATGCACATCAATTTCTCTTGCTTTCACGAAATCTATCGCGTCCCGTATGCTCGCTTCCAAATCATGGGTTGGTTGTGCGGCGGCGCCCTCTGGCACCCCTATATAATAAAACGACCCTACTCCGGTACCCTGTGACTGGCTTAATGTCCATGGCCTATTGGCCTGTGTTTCTTCAGATGTAGTCAGTTGATCGGACCTTGTTCCTAAACCCTGCCACTCAATATCAACTGCACGTGGCAGCGCTGCGACCTGCACCGCGAAAAACGGTGGGGTGCACACGGAGCCCCTAATAATATCGAAATTTGGCAGATCTTTCTTCACATCCGCTGAGGCATAGTTCCCTAGATCCCGCTGGTTCCCATACTTGCGATCCCAACTATCAAATTCAGGCTGTTCCTCGTCCTCTTCGTCCTCCTCTCCAGCCTTCAGGGACGATGGATCGCGGTTCATATGCTCCCAGATATCCCACGCAAGCTTCGCTTTTCCAGGTATATTCTCATCTCCAGCTAGAAACGCCACCGCCCCCAGCCACCAGTCCACCTCCATGACTCTCCCAATCCGCCATAGATGCTGCAAGGACAAGACGGAACGAGATACAAATGGATTAAACCAGCCGCTGCTCCCCTCCGCTGGAGCGGGGTTGTAAATTTCCATTGACCCGGGTTCCAGGGGTATCTGCCCCGCAACATAAACCAGCCCGCCATCGTGATCGACCCTTCTATACTTTTTTAGCGGGATGCACTGTGCTTGTGAATATGGCCCTATATTTGCTGGGGCCCAATAGGAGCGTGACTGGACGTGTAAGCCCAACCTACACTCGCGCGGCAACATATCTATGACGAAAGACGCGCGGACGTCCACGCCAGGAGGCATGTTGTCGCCGCATGCCACGGTTACCCTAGCGGGGGGGTTCGGTTTGGTAAAGAGAGAAGCGTAAATAGGGTTTATTAGAGTGAAGTCGTCCATTGATCGTAGGAGGATGGTGGTAAATACAATGTCCGCGGTGGTTTTGGGGTGTGTACTCCCCGTAGTCGTCGAGGCAGCTTGTAGCAAAATCGTTTCGAGCTTTCGTGTGATAGCTTCCATCTGATTCCCCGCCCCAGGGCCAACTTCAGGGGCGGAGACGTTCGAGATAGTCCATATATTTTCTCCTTTGATTTGACAAACAGCCACAGCCCGACTCTCTTCATCACCATAATTTCCCCGCAACTTGTGATCCTGGAACTCTTCTTTTTGGACACCCTCATACTCCCGACCCCGCGGAAGCATTTCGTCCAATAGTCCCTTAAACTCAGCATCAAACAGCTGCGGCACCCTCACCAACCCCAAACCCTCATCATCATCATCACCCCCCCTCCTCCTCCCACCCTTCCGCACACACGTAGCCCCCCGAATCCTCACAGCAGCCACACCCCCCTCCCCAACCCTCCTCTCAATCCTCTCAACCTCAATCCTCCCCTTCCACAGAACCCCCGGCCCATCCAACGCAATAGTCTCATACTCCCCGCCCTCCCCCAACACCGCCCCCGCCACCTCTCCTTGCCCCACAAACCTCCCCATCCCCTTCACCAATCCCCTCCTCACCCGCCCGCCTTCCCCGTCCGCCCTCCCCGCAACATCCCCCCACAAATCATCCACATCCAACCCCCCACTGGAAATCTTGATAATCCGCGCCTCACAGCCGCACGCGGCCATGTCGTCCAACAACCCCGCGACGGCGGCGGGGGAGTTGGGCGGCGCCAACGCACGCTCCACTGGCGGGGGCAGGGTCGGGTACATCCACAGCCAAGCTAGGGGGATCAGTCCCAGGCGGCTGGCGACGTTCTCGACTCGCGTGCGCTGGTAGGTGGAGAGGATGGCGCCGGCGCAGATGGCGTTGGCGGTTGGGTGGGCCTTGAGGACCTGCTGGAGGAGGTGGAAGATGGATTCGGTTTCGTCTGTTGCTCCTGCTGCGGCTGCTGCTGATGAAGAAGAAGGTGGTGAGGGCGGCTGATAGTCCCGCGAGGTGTTGAGGGCCGTGCCGTAGATCGGGGCGCGGTAGAGCGGGATTTTCAGGGCGTATTGGTAGAGGGGGACTATACTGTGGCCGACTGTTTGGTACATGTAACTGTGTAGGTCTTCTTCTTCGTCTTCCTCTTCCTCGTCCTCCTCTTCTTCGCTCTGGTCAGGCACCCCATTGCCCTCCACTCTACCCTTCTGCACAACATCCCCATCCTGATCGTCGCATTGCAATGAGCCCGCAGTTACATATGCGTCATAGTTGGCACTGCGATTTGGCCGCAAGGGCGGATGGAGGTTCGCGAGAGCAACGACCTTGTGTTCATTTTTGAGGCAGTGAAGGATGACGTAGAGAGAGTCCTTGCCGCCTGATATCAGGGCGATGACATTGAGTTGTTTCTGCTGCTGTTGTTGTTGCTGGGCCATGGCGCAACTCTTGAAGGAGCTCAGCTCCAGTTCAGGCGGGAACAAAAAGTTTTTATATACCTGGGCAGCGTGCACCGGCTCTGGCCGAATCTGATACCCAGGTATACAGTTGCTCTCAGCGTAACGAAAAAGCTACAACTGAAAGGATAACTAAGACATCCTTTTTCACTCAGATTTGTTTTTCACTTCCACTATCAACCCTCCCAGTTACCCCACAGCAAGGCCCAGATGGTAGAAAAAGGACCAGTTGCGCAAATATGCAACATCCAGGAAAATCAAAATCATAGAAAACTCAACGTAGCAACTACGCAGACATCTTGTTTCTTTCCTTTCCTTTTCCTTTTGCTTTTCTTGGGGTGTTTTCGTGTTTTCCCTTATCATTCGCAAAGAGAATAAATCCTAGGCGGAATTTTGTTTCTCTCACGATGAAGCAAGCCAAGTTTGACGGGCAGGAGATGGAGGGGGCGAGGGCGAGCTGGGCAAGCTTCCGCAGCTTAATAAGCACAGTCCGCCATATCAACTCATAAGTTACGGTTCTGAATTCATTAGGATTTAAACACATGATAGACGTCTCTGCCTAGATGCAGATTTATATTAATATGTATATAATATATTGAATATTTTTCACCGTAATATATTTCGCATGTGGTGGTGTGTGGTGTATTTGCATATCTTCATGCACTGCTCAAACAAGATAGCCATACATAAGAAAAGAAAAAATATAAGAAAATGATAGAATAAATAAGAATTCCCCTCTCTTATCTCCTTTGATCCAACCACTTACAGAAAGCCTCACACAGAAATACAGCAAGGAAATAAAAGAGAGGCTTTTGGCCTATTTTCTTTATTTTTTTTTTTTCAAAACAGCGTGAGCGAGCAGATTCCACTAAAGTTTGATGATTGAGTACATCGTGAAAGAAAAATAGAGGGATTTATTTTTATTTTTCTGATTCAAAAAAAGATAATAATATACCCTGATATA